>OZ019948.1:0-581812 GCA_963970385.1 Theonella swinhoei | reverse complement strand
CACAGGACCACACAAATATTCTATTGTGAAGGGCTATAGCTATAACCAGTTAGTGGAGATGGTTGTGCTTGGTCGCAGCGAAAGTGACCCCGAAAATTGCAGAGAGGTAAGTGAACATTTCTTGCTTTTACAAACCTCTCTCCCTCCTTCCCTCCCTCCCTTCTTCCCTCCCTCCCTCCCTCCCTCCCTCCCTCCCTCCCCCCCTCCCTCACTCCCTCCCTCCCTCTCTCTTATCTCTCAGCTCTAACTGGAGAACATTTCTTGGAAAATACCGCCAGTCAACTAACATACAGTGGTATATTCCCACTATTATACATGTACATGCATGCTCACACCCTTTCCCTGTCTAAGTAAAGGTTTGTGATAAATACTCTAGTGATTTCCTTATAGCCACAAACCCTTCATTGGGCCCAACATTGCACTTCAAAGTGTTCTGTTTATTGAGATATCCTCGTTGGAGGGTTTCTAATAAGTACCATAGATGGCAACAAACCTCAGAGCAACAAACCTCAACCATTCCTCGCCATATAGATAAGTTCCACCTGCCCACACAGGTATCTGTGAACTGGGAGGTGTGATGCAGGAAGGAGAGCTGGCAGTCTTCTTTAGAAACAATCACTTCTCGACCATTCTTAAGAGAAAGGTTGGTGTGTGTTCTGTACATGTATGTTGGGTAAGGCATGCACCACCTATGAGTCCAATAATGATGTAATGATGATGTAATGTCTAGGACCATCTGCTGCTACTAGTTACCGACCATGGATTTGTGAACGAACACGGTCATGTCTGGCAAACACTATCCAGTACTGATGGAGACGAGTGTTTCATGGATGCAAGATTTAGGTGTGTGTGTGTGTGTGTGTGTGTGTGTGTGTGTGTGTGTGTGTGTGTGTGTGTGTGTGTGTGTGTGTGTGTGTGTGTGTGTGCATGTGACACTAGACTTGTTTCAATGAAGAAGTAAATTCATCTTTCTCCTTGTTACATCACATGTACCTGACAATGTGTACTTCAATAGCAAAGATGAGAGTTGTGTGACTGGGCATGCTAAGCTCTTAAACTGTAGTATTCTAGAAACAAGGTTTTAGTGAGGAAGGATGTTCACTGATCTCTCTGTATATGCCTGGTTCAGACCCAGTGCAGTGAGCGAGGTGCAACAGGAGAGGGAGAATCAAGGGGCGGAGTCTCAGGAGCAGACCACACCCACTCATACCTCTAACACCACTTCATCTGTGAACCGTGATGTGGAGTGAGTGCATGTACCTATTATAGAATAGGCTATAAACCCTTTGCAGTGTGAGCTGTATATACATAGAAAAAGGTGTGCGCAGAGCAAACCAAGCAAGCTGGTTGGCCCTCATCCACACAGTGTATGCCTAGCCTCTCTGCTAGGGCCTAGACTTACATACCCTAGGCAGGCCTGAGTAGTTGTGGTTTCAAAACAATAATATTCATCCACCACAAACCACACAAGGCAAAAAACACTGCCTAACCCAATGCTAACATGTATGTGCCTATTCCTCTTACCTCAGCTACCAGACAGCATTGACCTTACAGCAAGAGGAATATCAGGCAGCAGAAGAGGCCACACCTCCCTCCTTTCCTGTCCAAGTACAGCAGACATACACTAGGTGAGTGCAGAACTCCTTTTCTCCCTTCAATCTCTCTCTTTCTCCTTCCCCCAACCCCCCCCCCCCCCCCCCCCTCTGCTCTCAACCGAAATCACCTTGTCTAGCATGCCTCTGTGATCCCTCCTTCCCTCCCTCTTTCCTTTCTTTCTCTCTCTTCCTCCCTCCCTCCCTCCCTCCCTCCCTCAGTGCTGCAGGCCCAAACACAGCTGAAGAATATGAGAGAGCATCACAGGCAGACAGACAACGCAAAGGTCAAAGTGTGAGTACTATTGAAATACCACATGTGTTAATCATGCAATAAGAATGGCTATGTTTTGTGTTAGAGCACTGGCCCTCACACACAACACACACGTGCTATGGGAACAAAGCTTAGTAATTATGTTGGAATAGAAGCCAATATACTTTCAGTACACACACACGCACGCGCACACACACACACACACATCCATTAACTATGTTGGAATGGAAGCTAATATATGTAATGTATAAACCATGGCCAAGAGGTGTATATGTCAGATATACACCTGCTGTGAGGAATTTATTTGTGATATTTCCCAAGGGCCAACGGCCCGAGGGATATATCACAAATAAACTTCCGAACATAGCAGGTGTATATCTGAAAATATACACTGATTGGACATGGTTTATACGATATATACTATGTTGAATATTGATGAGGTGTATATGCAATATATAAACCTGCCGTTACCATAGCAACATAGTGTATATATATATATATATTCAGTAGTCTCTCTCTCTCTGTGATTCTTCCACACACACACACACACACACACACACACACACACACACACACACACACACGCACGCACTCTGTCTGTAGTCATGTACAATCTCATAACTCTTCATTCTAGTTTATTAAAAATATATCATGATCTTGTATATACTTGTTATATTTTTAAAATTTTACTTCAGATTAATACCAATAAAATTAAAAAATATACTTGTGAACATAACAATATTTCTACATTGATAATGCATACACACTGTTCAGTAGTGGTGTTAAGTGTGTTATTCACTGAAGAGAGTTTCGCAGTGGTCGATCATGAATTTGAGGAGTGTATTTGCGGGACTAGGGGGGAGGTAGGGGAAGAAGGACTGGCCACACGACGTGGCCAGAGTTCCAGAGGTCATCTTGTTCCACTCACTGTACTCTGCCACCTGTAAAGGAAGGAGAGGAGGACACTTGTAATGGGAGCATGGAAGTATAGAGGAACTGCACAAGTATGCACACATTATCCCCCAATACAGGTCCGGTACCATCACACAACGGTGCCTACCTTGGACAGCAATTCAGCCACCATTCTGAGTGTAGCTAAATTATCCTGTGAGAGAATCTGAAGCACATCCTTCACACCATCCACCTGTGAACAGAGCCAAAGGAACAAACCATCAGAGCTACTTCACCTCACACTACACTTCATCTTACATCTTTGTCTTTGACTGCAGCCGTGATATCACTGAGTGGCTGGCCTCGGGGGATGATGGACACCCTCCACTCTCTGAAATGGTACTTCAGCAGTCCCGCGATGGTATGTGGATCCAGCACGTGCATCAGGTCCACTGGCTCACCTGGGGCAGATTTGGGAGGATAATGTAATTACGTATAATTGGTTATAGGAATATCTGAACTGTATAGACGACAATATTGAATTAGGCATACACAGAGATGGAGGAGGTAACAGTATTGAATAGTTGGACTATTAAGTTTGCCCATCTAAAGAAGTCATATAATTGAAGGGACATACAACATACAACTTCTGGTTTTGTAAATCACACACACACATACACACACACACACACACACACACACACACACACACACACACACACACACACACACACACACACGATAATGACACTACCTCTGATGTAGTCTGAACGGAGCTTCTTGACAATTCCATGGTCACCTGGGATACGAAACAGCCCCGCCTCCCTCAGAACACTGTCTCTGTTCAGGTAGGCCACACACAACACTACCAGAGGGTCCACAATGCCTTGGGGTAGGGGGTCTGCAGGGGATGGAGGGGAACTGGAATAAACACCAGAATTCCCAAACATCAGAACCCCGCCAACAAATTCAGAACCCCAGGAGCCACCCCCTACAATTTTCAGAACCCCAGGAGCCAACCCCTACAATCTTCAGAACCCCAGGAGCCAACCCCTACAATTTTCAGAACCCCAGGAGCCAACCCCTACAATCTTCAGAACCCCAGGAGCCAACCCCTACAATTTTCAGAACCCCAGGAACAAAGTTTGTTTCAAGCTATTCACATGAACCATGTATCCAACCTCTCACTCGTGCCCACCTCAATAACAGAAACTCGAGCCCCCCATGCATGGGGGTCGCCAACCAAAAATTCTCGGAACCCTCCAGCTTGTACTCACCTGGGTATGCAGTGTCCTCCTCAATTTCGTCCAGTGTATCAGTGCCAATAAATGCAGAGGTGATCCTCCGAAATGGAGGGGTTGCGTCGGATTGAGAGTTCTTGTGAAGCATGAGGGAAAATCCTTTTCTCACGGATTTAAACAGTCGACGACCTTTGCCCCCTGAACGTGTCTTTACACATGCATTCTGTACAGAAATGAGAACTAGTAATCTAACTTGGTTCTGAGCGATTGTGGTTTCTGTAATTATATTCATGACATTTAAAGGCACTTACGGAAGCTGCAATTGTCTGGGCTGGGGGCTGTGCAATCTCTCCATTGGCAGCACCACCAGTGCCATTATCAATGGTGGGAGTTTGTTCAGGATCATGTGATGTGTCATGTGACGTGTCATGCGACTTCCCATCACCACTTAACATCACACCTTGTAATGTTACGTCACTTCCTGTGTCCGAACTGTCTCGTGAATTATTACGTGACAAGTTGATCTGAAAGGTCTTCACTGGCTCCACAGACTTGCTAAGAATGGTAGTGTCGTCCTTCTGCTGGTGTGGTGTCTTGTGCCTAAACAACAACATTATGTGGAAACAAACAATAATCATTGATTATCTAAGTGAACAGGATTTTAACCAACTTGCACAGTATGTACAGAAGATGCTTTTCCAGGTTCAGTAGTAGATGGGTGGTGGTAGTTGGTTAGACCTTCAGTGTACTATGTAAACATGCAGGTGTTCTCTATTTAGACAGTCCCTCAGTCCTAAACCCATCTACTACTGAACCTGGACGAGCATCTTGAAATCTACTGTAGTGCTAATCAGGATGAGGGCATAGAGAGGTAAAACTGAAGACATTTTGCTTTTCCAGATACAGTTTGTCAACCTGATATTAGGACACTGCACTAGTTGGGACACCTCACTAATCAGGACACCTCACTAGTCAGGACACCTCACTAATCAGGACACCTCACTAGTCAGGATACCACACTAGTCAGGACACCTCACTAATCGGGACACCTCACTAATCAGGACACCTCACTAATCAGGACACTTCACTAGTCATCACTAATCAAGACACCTCACTAGTGGACAATCTTCTGTCCCAAGGGTGTCCATATTAGAGAGGTATCGCTGTCACTACATATTGTGTTGGTGCAGACCGGTCCCTGACCTGGGATGTCCGTGATGAGTCATTCTCTTGTGCTGTTTGGAACTGGACGAGGACGGGGGTTGGGAGGTAGAGGGTGGGGGGAAGGGGCGTGGGGGGCGGTACGGCCTAGGGGGGATCACGGGCTGTGTGGGAGGTGCAGACGAGGAGGGAGACGGGGTAGACTGAGACGTAACAGAGGGAGAGGAGGAAGGAGCACCAGCTGCTTTATCTTCTACCTGTACATCACTCGACTTTTCGCCCTCTTTTGTAGAGTCAGTGGGTTGCATTTCTCCCACCTCAGCAGCACCCTCTGGTGTATCCCCACCCAATGGCTTGTCTCCATTCAGTACCAAATCAGGACCATCAATGTCAGTATGGGCTGGAGACTTTGCCCCATCTAGATAAAGAGCAAAGAATTGCACGTGTGTCTATTATTACGTATTACACAACTACAAACAACCCTTATAGAAGCCTCTCTAATAGGGATACACACACAGTTGCCAAATCCATGGAAGGCTGCCCACAACGCACTCTGAAATGAGTATACACAGTTTAATAAGGAAGTTCACTCCAAAATGATGTGGAAAGTGTGTACACATAATGATATACACACAATTCCCAAGCACTAGTATGATTCCTGGAGTTGACATGTACAATCGATATCACCAACCTTGTAGTGTAGTGCAGACATTTTCAGAGCTCTTAAAATTAGGCTTGATGATGTCTCCGTTCTGTTCTCCCCACATTTTGAGCTGGCTTCCTGGAATGGAATTGGTTTACCAAGAATGGGTAACAGAGTCACTGGAACTGGACAGTCAGACCTACCTCTTGGAAGACTCCTGGCTCTGGCAGGAGGCGGTGGGCGGGGTGGGCGGGGAAAACCATCAGAGTTTGTCTCAGCTACCATCCCTCTCCCTCTCTCCTCCTTCCCTCCTCCTTGCTCTGTTAAAATTGGGAGGGAGGGAGGGGGTGAAGCTGACATCAGTCGTTGTCTAGTAGGACAAGTAGGAGGAGATATACTACGACGGCGTGGACCACTATACGTATTGCTTCTTCTTCGCTCATGTGAAAATCCTGTAGCAATCAAATACATACACATATACCTCTGTTCATACTTTTATTAGCCCGATTTGACTGATAGAGTGTAGGATAGAGCATGAGAAGTTGTTATACCTTCTGTGTCTGGGTTGGAACTAAAGTCTCGGGAATGGGTTCCGGACTGAGGCTCTACTTCCATCTCTGTGCGGCTGTTCTGTCTGGAAGTGGACGGAGGAGGAGGTCGAGGAGGGGGGCTAGACATTCCTGAGAGGGAACAAGAGGCAAACAGAAAGAGAAAGAAGAAAAGAGGCAGAGAGAGAGGAGATAAGAGAAAGAGAGAGGAGAAAGAAGAACGAACCAACAGACAGATAAGACAATAAAGATTGCGAAGACACAGAGAGAATGTTGATACAAATGAATTGGAATGTTAATAGCCAATATATACTTCTGAATTTTACACAGTTCTAAGAAAGACCGGCTACCTTCCTTCTAGTAAAGCCTGCACAGTCTCTGTAATGAGGCATTTTTCCTTACTTGGGAATTTTCTGTTTGTCCTAACTGACTACTTGTAAGGCTTAACAGTACATTATAACAGTCGTCCTGAAGGGGCTAATTTAGATGTGTTGATAGGAAGCCTCTATTTTACTTCCTCAAGGAAATGTATGACATACACTCTATCATGTGGTCTGGGAGGAATGCACATGATTAACATGATATGCATGTGACAGTGTTCAGCTTCAGCACATGATGCAGGTATAAAATTCCATTCGGTCTTCGTTGATTAACATGTTACATGTGATTGAATTACCGGGCTTCTGAGCAGCAGTCACTTGTTTACGTTGCTATGACAGTAATATATCTAGTGTCTTTCTGCTGTTCCTGCTGCTCTATCCTCTGCCGTAGTGCTAAGCTCTCTGCTTAATCTTCACTCTCTGTCGATAAGCGAGAGCCATAGGCACAGCAGCCCCACAGACCCACAGAAAGAAATTAGCTGCTATCTAAAATCATATGCAACATGCATTTGACAACCCTTCGAATCTCAAACGATGTTTGCTACTTGAGTACATCGGTGCCAGTGGTCAGTGTATAAGTGGGAGGGGATGGGCTAGGCATTCTTCAGAAGTCCATAGGGATGTAAGCTTACTACCCCTAGGTATATGTGAGCTACATCTTGACATCTATCAGCTGAAACTGAAATGTACACATGCAGGATTCTGTAACTGAACCGTCATTCAAGGGTGCACTGGACCATGTAATTGATGGCTACCTGGCTAGTGGCTAGCCAAGTAACAGAGCGGATCTGGTTAGGCCGAGATTAGTTCATAAACAAGGCAGTCAACAAGGCGGCTTGTACAACTACAAGCTGTGTATTGCATCGCGTGTACAGACCAGTTGCACGTCCTACTATAGCTATTTATAAGCTTCCTTACATAAAGTTACAGGTATATATATACATATATATATATATATATACATGTACGCTGTCTCAACACACCTTAGTTGGGATGGAGGGCAGGTCAGTATTCGCGGCCAAGAAGTCTTGCTTGCGACGATTGGATCTCTGCTTTTATAAGCTTAAAAGTTTAGCCGCCAGATTCTGCATAGGTCAATATATATACACGTCCCTACTGCCGGTCACGAGAGGGTTGTAGCTCAATGGGTATATATACAAAATTGGAATTCGGTGTAAAACAATAACACATGTGACAGAGGGTGTGTGTAATTGTGTAATTGTGAGCGTGTGGGCGTAATGATTAATTTTGTTATGCGCATGCGTCAGCCGTGTGCGAGCCGAGAGACGAAGATGACTTCAGCAGTAGCTCGTGGAGTATTTATCGTAGCCGCCAAGCGTACGCCGTTTGGCGCGTTCGGTGGAGCGTTGAAAGCTCTGTCTGCCACCGATCTCAGTGTTGTCGCATCGCGCGCAGCCCTGGCAGAAGGAAAGGTCGACCCAGAAGTTGTAGACTCAGTGATCGTGGGGAACGTGGTACAGGTAAAGCAGCTCCCAATGTCCATACGTACTATAGTGTATGGAGAATGAAGCGCTAATATGCTTTCACTGGCTCTATTGATTGTCATACATTTACAGGCCATGAATCGCCACTACTATTGTCTGTATTGTGAACATCAATGCATTGAAGTGTACAGCTTACATGAGCCGTTGTACCGACAGTTGTTCACGTTAGGTGATCTCTCCTTTGTTACAGACTGCGCCTGATGCAGCATATCTGGCACGTCACTCTGCCCTCAAGTCAGGTGTACCAATCCCAGTTCCCGCCCTCACTGTCAACAGACTCTGCGGCTCTGGATTCCAGGCCGTCATCAGCGGAGCACATGTGAGATGTGTAACAATGGCAATGTCATTCTAGTTGTTTCGATGGTCAGGTATTTCAGAAACCACAACTGTTTCCTAATTTAGGAAATCCGACTGGGGGAGGCAGATGTAGTGTTGACCGGAGGGACTGAGAGCATGACCCAGGCCCCATACACACTGAGAAACATTCGCTGGGGCACTACCCTGGGACAAGACCTCAAGGTGTGGTCCCAAAATGGTACACCCCATAGCCCGATTGTCCACCCCTTGTCCACCCCTCCTGTAGCTCGAGGACACACTCTGGGCAGGGCTCTCTGACTCCTACTGCAAGATGCCAATGGCTCTGACTGCCGAGAAGCTGGCTGACCAGTATGGCATATCCAGGCAGATGTGCGATGAGTTTGCATTCTCTAGCCAGACCAGATGGGCTAAAGGTATTTGTGTGTACTGTAGATACATGTAAATACCCATACTTTGCTTATTACACTTCGCCTCACTTTCTACACGGAAACAGCCTGCCTTAGTTTAGAGCACAGCAGGGCATTGTGGGTTCAATGCTCACCTGAGCCACTGCTATGATTGTATCCTCTGAGGTGAAAATTTCTGTGCCATTCGTTAAATTGATGTACATGTCACTCGGTATTCCACCTCTCTCACTGCTTTGCCCCTGTCATCATAGCTAATTCTGGTGGCTACTTCAGCTCTGAGCTAACCCCTGTGGAAGTGAAGGGGAAGAAGGGGAAGACAGAAGTGTTTGAAGTCGATGAGCACCCAAGAGAAACCACTCCGGAGAAACTGGCAAACCTTCCTCCTGTCTTTAAGGAGAATGGAACTGTCACAGCAGGCAATGCATCAGTAAATCAATGCCTTCTCATAGTGTCCCACTTTCGTGTGTGATTTGCTATATATTTATTTAGGGAATTTGTGATGGAGCCTCGGCAGTAGTTTTGGCTAGTGAGGAGGCGTGTTCCAAGTACAACCTCACACCTCTTGCCAGACTTGTGGACTACAAGTACTCTCTCAGTCACCCTCCCTCCCCCCCCTCCCTCTCTTTCTCATTTCGCTCTCTCCTTCCTTCTCTATATCTCTCAGGCACACATACTCCTCTTAAATCAAACAACGAAATCCCCACAGGGTTGTTGGTGTAGATCCAACTGTGATGGGCATTGGCCCTGCGTTTGCCATCAGACAACTTCTGGAGAAGAATTCTCTATCACTTAACCACATTGATCTTGTGGAGGTGTGTACTGAGCACAATGTATAATTCATGATGTATGTTCAACAGTCTCCATGCGAGTTGTGCTGTTGAGTACACCTTTTCAGTCTAATTCTAACAGGTAGTTGTTCTGCAGGTGAACGAGGCCTTTGCTGCTCAGTACCTGGCAGTTGAGAAGGAGCTGGGTCTGGATAGAGCCAAAACTAACACCAATGGAGGAGCTATAGGTAAGACATCACAGAGCCCTCTCATCTCTCCTCTTTTGATATGTACTCGTACTTCTCATATACAGCTTTGGGGCATCCTCTGGGAGCGTCTGGGTCTCGAATCACAGGTCACTTGGTTCATGAGCTACGTAGGACAGGCCAACGCAGGGCAATCGGTTCAGCATGCATTGGAGGTGGCCAGGGTATTGCAGTACTGCTGGAGAAGATGGACTGAATAAATTTGTCTAGTTGAAATTCGTATTTGCCTCTTGTTCCGAGATGTGAAGGTGTGGCTAGGTGGGCGTATCTGACGCACGCGCAGCATATCGTGGGTGGGGCCATAGATAATATAGCACAGAAAATTTCCACTAATCGCGTGACATTTTCCCGTTTTTCAATAAATCTCCGTATACGTACATTGGCTGTACGACTGGTGACTCCCACTGAGAGAGCCAACACCCAAAATACACATGGCTACGACTTGCTTGTCCTTTGTCTTTGTGCTGGCTGTATCCACTGTCGTTCTAAATATGTGTGGCTGCGAACAACACGTAGTGCAATGGACAGTAGAGGGCACCAACGAGTGAGTTTTGCCAGGGATGTCAATTGGTCTATAATACGACTATGTACCCTATGCCTATGCGAAAAATGCAGTAGTGTGTGTAGACTTGCACGTATATAAAGCAACCTAGAAGTAGTGGTGTGTGTAGACCTGCACATATATAGAAGTAGTGGGTTTTTATGCCTTTTTAGCTATACCCAACGGGCAAAAATACAGTGTGTGTTCAGACTAAAGCAGTAGTGGTGTTTTTAGACTATCCTACTTCTTTTGTATAGAGGCCATCTGAACGTGGATTTGGGGGACATAGTAGTTATGAACTGTTCCAGGTACCTCTACTGCAATATTATATATGTGGTGAGTATGTGTCAGGGGAGATATGGGATATATTGTCAGCATGCTCTTGTGATTACTGTTCTCCCAGTTTCCTTTCAATTTCCCAGTTCCTGTTTGTCATATTTGACCATACACACACATTGAAGTTATCTTGAATAAGCACATATCTGCTTACAGTAGATACTATATTATCGTGGCTACATTGTTCTTGATATCTCCTAGTTTCAGGTGTCAGTGGAGTAGGAACGTAACTAAGAGGGGGGGGGGGAGGGGCAAACATGGATAGGCATAGTGTCAATTTTGTATAAACCCATTAGCTAATGTATTTTACATGACTTTAATCATCCATGAGATGCTTAAAGACAAGACAAGGCAACACAACACAACAGAAAGACAAAGCAACACAACACAACTAGCCCAAATTCAAAGAAAATTAAAAAAGAAAGAAAATTGTGACGAATGATCATAGAATTATTGGGTGAGCGGAGCCAACCAACCTAGTCATTCAGTTGGCTGGTGAATAAACTGTGTGTTTCTTATGGGGACCCAGGAGGCTTGCATGCTGTGTACAAATGTATACTAAGCCTGTTCATTTATTTTTAGGTGTGTTCACTCTTGCTTAGCAGTCACCTAATATAGGTGTGCTGTGTTGTAATATCGGGGGTAGGAGGGAGTATATAGTCCCCATTTTTATCCCGGGCCTATGTTCCTACTCTCTGATTTTACTATGTATTCTGCACTCCAATTTCATGGCCACTTTCGCCCTACTTGCTTCAGGAGGACAGAGAACAGTATGATAATTGTAATGCTTCTGTCACTAATGGTAAGGTGGTGAAAATAGGTAACTGTCTTGTCAACTTAACGGGTATCAGGAACTACACCGAGAGGATTCAAGGGTTGTCTACCGTCATTGAAGACAGCAATATCATTGACTACAAGAATGGAGTGAACTACTACTTTCTGAGTCAGTTCTCACACACTATTCTACTGTATATCCTGTACAGTAATTGTCATAGAAACATCCCCAGTACATGCATGCAGCTGTATCTACCACATTGTTTGAGTGCTGCCTCTGTTCATCTTTCAGGTTTTGCAGATGGAACTGCAGGGAGTGTGCAGCAATCTCCTAACAGTGGAGGCTTGTGTGAGGAGGGGCTTAAGATGATTATCAGTGTTGGGAGTACATCATCCTCACTTATAAGTCAAGGTATAGTCTATAGCTGTTTTCGGAACTACTGAAATTCCATTACTGTAAAATGCATGACCTCATTTCCTTTCATTGGTAGATGAATATGATTATATTCCTTATATATACATGCCATTGTTTGTTTTACTCATGTCCCGTGATAGTACACTAACATCCGTTTTATAATTGTAAAAACGCTCCCCACACTCCTAACATGGAAAGTGACACTTGAATTGTTTAACAAAGTGGTAAATTACTAGTTATACAGTTTTGCTACAGAGTATGAATCCTCTAAACATGCTATGGGAGAGATAAGATCCTTTTTCATATACAAAATGGGTATTTCTTCCAGAAAGGTCTGCATTTTGCTTGTCTGATTATACAATTTTACAGGCACATGTAGGAAATTTGCATTCTCCACATAATCCAAAATCTTCCAACACTATTTCTAGTGATGGTATATATGATGTTTCACACTGGTATTTATTAGTCATATTTCTCCCATAGCATGCTTCTATTTGTGTGTATAATTTTTTTATTCTGTTAATCTGATGCTTGTAGCTACACCAATTGCTACACCAGTACCACCCACAACTCAGGGAGCCGGTAAAGGATCAGGTGACACGTCATTCCCAGTCAATACTGCCATAGTTATTCCTGTTGGCGTTGTTATTATTATTATTATCGTGGTGATTGTCCTGATATTAATCTTCATATGTTATAAATGGAAATCCAACAATGACAACTATGACTGCGAGAAAAATAAAACAAAGAAGAAGAAAAAGGAAGAATGGAACAAGGAAGGTGATGAGAAAGACAAGACAGATGGAAAGGAAGAGATACCTGGAAAAGAGGATAATGGGAAAAACAAAGAAATCAGTAGGGAAACAGAGACAGCTGGAGAAGGAACACAGACACAAGGCAAGAGTGGAATCGGCATTAATGGAACAGAGCAAAATGTGGAGACAGGTGACAAACAGACAAAGAACCAGGATGAAACAAAAAAGCTCAAAAAGACTGATGGCAAGAGTGCTGATGGAACTCAGCAGAGTGTAGTGAGAGGTGAAAAGAAACCGAAAAAGGCAGCCCCTGGACCAAGGAACACCAGACCCTCTCATGATAGTGAGCCCAGTAGTTCTGCATCCCAGCCACCTGATAGAAGAAAAAATACTGATCCTCTTAATCAGGAAAAGATAGATCCTAAGACTGCTCAAACTTCTCCATCCACACAATCAACTGTCTACTGCCTCAAAAATGCAGCTCCACCTCCACCATTAGACAAAGAGGCAAAGAAGCCTGGACAGGAGAATAGGAAAGGTAGTCAAAGAGTGAGAACTCCTTCTCGTGGTAGTAGATCTAACTCTGGGCCCCAGCCAAGGAAAGATCTTACAACCAAAAGTTCAAGGCCTAAGCCTCCTACAAGTAAGACAAAAGATTCTGACACCACTCACAGCCTCCAACAAAATGCTCTGTCTGGACGAACTGCTACAAAAACCACAAGCATTTCTGGTGCCAGATCCACCAAAAGAGCATGGTCTTAATATCCTCTCAAGCACGCGCACACACACACACACACACACACACACACACACACACACACACACACACACACACACACATCACGCACGCATGCACGCACACACACACACACAAACACACATACACACACATACCACGCGCACACACACACACACACACACACACACACACACACACACACACACACACACACACACACACACACACACACACACACACACACAGACAGACAGAGGATATGCGATAACAAGTTACTTCATTATTGACTCTATAGTAGTGGTAATGTCCCCAAGTCAGTACTTGGATTGCCCACAATATACACATGACTTTGTATCCTCATCAGTTAGTAGTAGTCTTACTCTAGTGAGTGGTGATTAAAAATATATAAAACAAAAATGAAAAAATGGAGGAGTGAGAGTGAAATGTGGAGAGAGGAGGTGGCAGACAGACAGACAAAGACAAGAAAGTAGAGAGAGATAGAACAGAGAAGGCTGGGGAGGCAGTGACAAGGAAATGGGAAAGCAGACCCTACATGGACCTAGTAAAGAGAAGAAACAATGTTCCCTCTTTCGTAGTGTCTCTGTTCTATTATTTATACTATTATTTATAGTCACTTAATCTAGCTACTATGGCAGTAGTCATTTAGCCTACAGGAACATGCTAACTAATATACTGAGACTACACAGTCTGCCTTCACCATTGAGCCTATTGATGGCGGTATACTCATCCCAGCACAAGCTGCCCACCACCCCCGCCAACCACAAAACCCACTTCTTCCACCACCCAAGTGAACTGAGCCAATGCCATTTATGTATAGCTTTTCTAGTGTTTATGATTCCCTCCATTCCTTTGGTATAATGTGATTAAGTTTGTCTACTAGTGAGATGCAGAGCATCGCCATTTGTTGCGCATGCGCATTATAGGGGAGCATACGTACGTACCATGTGGACGCCGGCGACTAGGGGGGCTGCGAATGAAAATTAACTGCATTATGAGTTCATGCAGTTTAATGGATAGCTTGCACGAACTCTGCCGGCTAGCTACAACATATTGCTTTCGTGTAATAGTGTATGTAAGGAAGGCATAAAGTGCAGAAGAAAAGGGGTGGGGCTCGGGTACTTTCAGAAATCTGTAGTATGTGTGGTTTCCCTCGGTGACGTCGACGCAATACACACGTATATACATACACAACGTTGACATAAAGGCTTGAAAGTAAGTTGCAGTACATTTGGTGAATTATAAGTTGACGAAAGTATGTATATGGCTCGCACCTGGTTGTGTATGATTTACCTGTACAGTCTGCTTGCGTTCGTCCAACAGACAACGTGTCTAGTGATAAACTGGAGCAGGGAGGGAGTAGCAATGTATCCTCCAGAGTAAGTTGGGTCCATCAACGTGACGTATACAGTACTTGAAGTATGGGTTTAGGAATGATGTCATGTTTTGTATATGCAGATCACCCCTCTCTGTGCAATTGGACGATGTTCTTCAGTTTAACTGTACAAACGATATGAGCACTGTAGTTGTTGTGGTAAGTGTTCTACACGGTCCTAAAGTAGCACGTGATGATTCTAAATAACCTTGCAGCCATTAGAAATCGCTAAAAACTGCAGCCAGTCATCTGCTACAGTAGACACCAGTCTGGAGAGTACCACTGACTGTTTGAGAACAATGCCAGAAATTCACATTGAATATAGCAATGAGTCTGCTAATTTTAGACCAGGAGAAACCTACCACTTAGCAAGTATGTACATAACAATAATGCAGTGTGATTATACTATAATGTGTCTCTTTCTTTGCCTTAATCTCTATAGATATTCCACGAGATCAGCAAACGACTTGCTTGTTTGCTATGTCCATACTAGTCAGTCGCTGTGCAAGAGGTGCAGGTCAGATTATATTGTAGACATGCATGTGATAGGCATGACCGATCAGGGAGTATCCTTCATTGTAGATTACTATATCTAGTTAGTACTATTAATGTATGCATTGTCTGCTTAGTTTTAGGGAAGTTTTTTAGTTTCAGTATTACCTAAAACATGTGTAGTCTCCTGTGTCAATATCATTGTTCCACGGCACATGCAACACACACACACACACACACACACACACACACACACACACACACACACACACACACACACTCTAGGTTGTTCTCCATCCCCGTCTCCATCTTCCTCTCTATCTCCCTCCCCATCCCTAACTATTTCATCGGAATCAATGACAGTGTCTCCAACAAGCAGTGACAATGGAAGAACATCATCAGCTCTGTCACCGTCCCCTACTAGATCTAATTCAGGCGCCACTACTCTATCTAGAGACCTCTCAAAAACACTTGTGGTCATGTGTGTGTATGCTGTTCTGAATTTAGTGTGAATTGATTAGATAAAATCACCTCATTTTTATCTGCATAATCCATATTGAATGATTGTTTTCAACATTTATATAAAGTAAAATACATTTTCTATTTACTATTTTAGCTATATAACTCACAGTCCATTGATAGCGTATGGTGAGGTACGGAGGTTAAAAAAAGGTGTGGTCGCGCCGCGCATGTGCAGTACTATACTAATGGCTATAAATTCGCAACTGTGCTTGTTCTCGGACCAAATGGCAGATTTGAGAATGGATTTATGTTTCCTTGTAAGACTAGCGGTTCAGGTGCTGTCCCTATCCGCACTTTCCACACAGCAGACGCTGGTTTCTTGGACCCCCGAAGGAGTGACCAAGCTGCAGTGAGTCTAGTAGAGTTTAGTTTTTGCGCGCTCATCTGACTGCACGTGCAGTAGTCATGGAAGCGGTGAAGATAAGATTATTTTTTTTGCTGCAGGCACAAGATTACTGTCAAAGCTGGTGAAGATCTCACTTTCATGTGCCCCAATGGCTCCTTCAGTAGCATCTGGTTCATGGTGAGCAAGCCGTACATGTTACGACATACCTTTGATGTGCCTTACCACATTTGTGAGGTGTTAAGCAAATACGTGGTAGTTAAATTGCGTATTAACCAATTTAGATCATCTACACCTTGTAAAAGGTTATGTTTGGTTACACTTCTCCTTCTTGTAATCAGTGTGGAATAACAGGTCTGTAATCTGTACATATTCCAAGTATAATGTTGATAGTTATTGGTGATAACTAAAGGAGCTTCCACAATCAGTGCTGCTGTATGCCGTGCTGATTTATAAACCCCGATTTGCATTGTTAGACTAAAGACCTTTACTAGACAAAAGGATAAGTGGGTACTTATTGGCACAGGGGTGCAAGAAATGGTGCTCATTCTCAAAAATAGCACTACCCTGTGCCTAAAAATAGCACCACTCTGTATTGTAATCTTAGCTATTACCTCAGATAAGAACTAAAATGTTGTAATGATAACATGGTGTGAAACATTAGGAAAGTTACTGTGCATTATTACCATATTTTTAGAGTTTCCCTCCTGTTTTGCATGTTGCATAATCCTTTCAGTTCCTTTATTTTCCGCATGGGTTAGCATGGCTGAAGAGTGTGACTAATAGTAGATGAATGGTTCGGCATTGAGGGCAAGCAGGAGAAAACACCCACCATTATAGCTAGAACACGTGCAGGATAACAAAATGTCAAAATATTGAAATAGCACTTGTATAATGGTATTTGGCAATATACACATACACATAATAATTTTCCAGCTATCCACAACTAAGTGTGCTTGCTCCCACTAATCCTGTGCAGGTGTGTGTGTGTATAATTACATTCCATGTGCATTAGGACTTTAATGTAGTTAATGACAACCCTAATTCCCACATCCTAACTTCACAGGGTTCTGTGTGTTTATTCCCTACAGTAACCATGAGGATTCTGTGGACAGATAGCTAATATGTACACTAGGCTTACATTCCATAGAAACCGATATTAGAGTGATGTCATCAATGTCATTACTAGTGCTGTACTGGGTACCTGTTTGTGGTTTCCATTCTTGGTTAGTTAAGTGACAAGATACTATGTAGAGTATTGTGCTATAAGGTCATCAATGTGAGTCATGGGAACTCTAACCGTGTACTCTAAGAGATTCCTTCCCGTTTCCTACTAATAGGGGTACTTGATATGATTTTTAAATTTCTGTACACACACACACACACACACACACACACACACACACACACACACACACACACTCACAGGAGTCTCGCACTCAGTACAATGACTGTGATTGTAGCAATTCAAATTGTATTCTAGTGTCAAGCTGTCAGATCTTCAGACCTTACAACTACACCACAACCATTCGAAGAACATCAGAGAACCTTGAAAATTCTCCCAACTATGAGCCTGGGAACACATACTTCTTCGCCAGTGAGTAAACCATTTCATTGTATATAATACCCCACTTAGAGTGATGTGTCAAAACAATTCTCAGAGAGGGTAGCTTATCTATGATTGTTGACATTGGCTCTACCATGTACATTGTACACTATTCCGTTTTGGGACCTTCTGTGTGCCAGCTATATAGCCCATTGCCTATATATCGAACACACTGTGATTATGTTACAGCTCTCTCAATGGGTGATTGTGTTACGTGCCAGAACAATGCCCTCAGCATGTGAGCCCCCAACCTTGCCTTAAAAAAACATGTAGTAGGCCAACACTATTAGTAGATATATATGCACATGTAATGTACATATATGTACCTGTGTACCTACATCTGTGAATCAGGTGGACCTAAAAGACATTTGAGGACTTTACTCCAACATTTACGTGGACCTTCTACCACATACACATGCACACTCCTGCTGTGTACTTACATGGTGTCCTCTACCACTCCTGCTGTGCTTTACACGGTGTTTGCACTAAAAGCATGGCTACTAGCAAACTTTACAAATGAGGACATTGAACAGTGAATGTATGAAAAGTGAATGTATAATACAATGGGGAAAGTCTAGTAGAGATTAGTAAGAAAAACCTGCAATTCCCAGGTATAAACAGGTTGGTACGGGAAGCTAGAGATTTCTCACACATAAAGGGTATCTCTTGAGAGGAACTTCCATACAGGCTTCTCTTCAGTACCGGGATGTTTATTGTGTTCCATGACCTTCCTTCCCAGAATGTATTACCTCACTGTAACCTGTGGCTTTGGCTTTTATTCCTCTTCCGAGTGCTTCCCACCAACTCCTTGTATAGGGTTTCCCAACACTGTTTACATGTTGGTCCTCCTGAGAACCATATGTTACTAAATCAATAGAGTGGAACAACATGTTTACTTTATTAGCCAGTTAGCCTCATTCCCAGGCTAGAGACCATGCATTTGAAGGCCATGGGAAGTAAACACGTGGGTTGGGTAGGGTGGGCTGACACTCAAAGTTTCAATGCTCCCATTGTCTTTCTCTAAACCTCACACCCTACCCCCATATTACCACAGTGTTAGTATAAGCCCATAGCCCAGCCCTACTCTCTAACATACAGAATCACCACCAGGTGTTGTCACTCCTCTTTAGTCTCCCACAGTTCTAGTTAGCCAGACTCTATGGCAGCAGTGTACATGTATGACCAGCACTACTTTGATGTTCTAATCAAAGTACAGTGTGAGTCAGTGGTTGGGTTGTCATTCTCTATGTAGTAATGCAGCAGCGGATGTACATGTAGAGTCCATCCCATTCAGGGAGGCTAGTTTGCTTTACATAACGCAGTTATCAGCAACAGGCTTACTACTGACAGCTGTATTTACCACATCAGAAGAATAGTTAATGTGTGCATAAGTAGTAATCTTGCGCAAGTGTGCCATTGTATTCTCCACAATGGAGTAACCATACTTACTGAACGTTGTGTCACTGCAGGTTTTGCTGTGAATAAATTCACTAGGCCTAGTGCAAGCAATTCTGGAGGAGAGTGTTCTACAAATATGCTTCGTATGGAAATGACGGTACAGCAAGGTGAGTCAGATCCTACCCTGCAGTGAAACTGAGGATGACTTTACATTGCACGGTCTATGGAAACACACAATAAATGTTTAGCAGACTCATCCTCCCTCTTTTTCACAGCTGGCCTTGAGCCAGAGCCAGAGCCAGAGCCAGAGCCAGAGCCAGACACAACACCCACTGACGGTGACAGCAAGATAGACCAGGCCTCAGGAGAAGAGGATAAACCCCTTGGACCAGATGGTATGTCACAACTATTGGTTTGATAGGTCTAAATTACTAGTGTGTTGTACATTGAGGTTCTAATGTCACCACTCACATGTACCCAGAGGAGATGGAATGGGAGGACAATAATTATTCTAGCATAAAAAACCCTGAGGGGAAAAGTCTAGGTGAACTGTCCTGAGGGGACAAGTCTAGCATGAACTGTCCTGAGGGGACAACAATAGCCATGTGTCCTGGGAACCACGGAAAACCTAAAACCACAGCACCTAATCAATACTCCACTTGTGTGTGTGAGACTTATGCCTAAAGAGGTGTTTTTTTAACTAAACAAATTATGTTGAAGCCATTTGGCATGGTGTTAATTGTTACCAATATGTCTCTACATTCTAATGCAGATGATAAAAATGATGAAAAAAGTGAAAATGTTGGCACCAAGCTTGAACCTCTCAGCTCTTCCTCCTTCGCCCTGCCTTCTCCACTCATACTGTTAACTCTACTACTGGTGTATGTGGCAGACTGGTGAACTTTCTGTATTGTATGTCCACAGTGCGTGTATGTGTGTGTGTATGGTTATCGTGGTTAATATTATTATATAGCAACACACAATAATGATATATTATTTATGTGTGCTTATTTTTATCAGGATTGTCGTATTGTCATCACTTTCATTTTGCCATGTTGTTTAAAATCAAAACAAAAACTATAAAAACTAACACATTTAAAATGTTAAAAACATGAAAACCATGTACTTGTAAAGCTGAACAAAATTTACAGTGTAAAAATCCATTGCCATCATTGTAGGGAGGGGTTTTCATGTATGTGGGTGTGTCTAGTAACGACATCACGTGACATCACTATGGTTACCGGTGTGCATCTCCTGGAGATGCTGGTAATGAGTTATGTTACGGTTGCCATGGCCACCAGTATAACAACTACAACATAACAATCCCATTAGTGCCCGCAGGTGAAACCCCGCCCTCCTGACCACATGTCTGTTACGTCCACCAGTAACATGTCCATTTTCTGCATCTCTCCCTCCTTCACTTCCGCTAGATATGAGTTGAGAAGTCGGCTGGCTGGGATCTGCATAATATCAAACAGCATTTCACATAAATAGAACATCATTTAAGTAACAGTCTCAGGCCTTTAGCACTCCAAGGAGGATTGGAATGGGCAGAAAATGCTGCAGGGAGCTTCATGCCCAATGGGAGTTATAACTATAGCCCTAGGCAGATTGTTGAGGATGCCACATGGTATATTAAGCATATCCATGCAGTATACTAGCCAACTCTGTCACACAAGTGTTAAGGAATTTAATTAAGCAGTCTTCATAATGAACAACCTCTGGAATACACCATACATCTCCCAAATTCCTGCAAATGACTCGGAAGCCGGCTTGCAGTGATTAGAGAGTGGGTGTGTCCATATATGTCATACTATACGAAAGGTTTTACTTGCCTAGGTCTATCATCTCAAGACTATCAGCTCTGGTCCTCTCTCCTCCTCCTCCTCCTCCTCCTCCTCCTCCTCCTCCCGTCACCACATCAGTCATAGGACTCTCCTCCAGCCGCCCCACAACTCTGTGATGTGCTGCCTCCCATTGCTGAAGGCAGACGTACACACAAGTCACCATCATGGAATCCCTCTACTGGCCATAGACCCAATGGCATTGGGGCAGACCTGATTTCAGCAGTTTAGAATTGGACCTATCTGGTCCGGTCCAATGGCATTGGGGCAGACCCGATTTCATCAATTTAGAATTACACAATTGGACCTATCTGGTCCGGCCCAATGGCATTGGGGCAGACCTGATTCAGCAGTTTAGAATTACACAATTGGACCTATCTGGTCCGGCCCAATGGCATTGGGGCAGACCGGATTTCATCAATTTAGAATTACACGATTGGACCTATCTGGTCCGGCCCAATGGCATTGGGGCAGACCTGATTTCAGCAGTTTAGAATTACACAATTGGACCTATCTGGTCCGGCCCAATGGCATTGGGGCAGACCCGATTTCAGCAGTTTAGAATTACACAATTGGACCTATCTGGTCCGGCCCAATGGCATTGGGGCAGACCCGATTTCAGCAATAATTATATCTGGTAAGTATGTTCCTCAGTCACGGAGGAACAGGTGGTAAGATGTGCCCGTGTGAACATGTATGTGTGGCTCTGTTCATGATTGGTCGATGGCAATGGGCCAGTGGCACTAATGGAATATTCCAGATAAGATTCCACTTAAGCTGATACTTCGCAACTTGCGAGCCAAAGTTTCATGAAGTACAGTGGAACCCCGCCAGCCTTGGGAAATGGCATTTTGGCTGTTATACAGAGGTGGCTGTTGTAGAGGGGTTTTTAATAAAGGGGTTAAGTTAAATTGGGACCAGGGCTATTGGCCGTTATATAGCAGATGGCTGTTGTTGAGGGGTGGCTAATCTTTACCAACCTCTAGAGGTGTTGGCGCTCCTAGTGGCTCAGATAATGAGACAAAAGTGATCCGATGACCTCCGAGTGAAAGGTCGGCAAGCAGGCTGTCTGCTTCATACTGTACAGTAGAGGCAAGTGCACGACGAAGGACCCATAACCTAAAGTGATATGAAGAAACATTTATACTGTTGCTTGTGACCTTTGACCCTGTTAAATACATATGGGTCAAAGGTCATCTCTCGAAACTGTACTGAGAGTACATTACAACAAAACATGTCTTAACCTAATTGTAGTCCCACCAATCCTAGTTTTTTCCACAGTGTATAGCAATAGAGAGTTGGGGGCCACGGCCAATTTCTCAGCAACCCCCTTCATCAGAGAGATTACATCACACAGGGGACACTCGCCTATCTGCAGAGATAGAAGTTTCAGATATTTCCCCGTCATCTTTGAACAAAGGCTATCCACTAACCTTTAGCCCAGGAGCTGGTTTCAGCAATACTTCTTTGTAGTGATGCCTCCACTGCTGCAGTCGGTGAAGCCTCACCTTGCTCTTTGGACAGGCTATGAACTCTCCCACCCTCACTCTCTGTTTGAAGGATACAACACTCGACACTTAATGCTCTAATCTGGTCACCTCGAGAACCATAATATGCATGCCATGGGAGCAGAAGGAATTTTGCCCCCCTCCCCCCTCCCCATGAAAATCTTAGAAGGGGACACTTGTCTATCTGCAGGAGTAAAAGTTTCTACTCTGGCTGCCATGAGATCCACCATGGGACACAGAGAACCTGGAGGACCACTAGCTTCATTCTCCCAGGCCCTATATACGAGAGGAGAAGACCTGGTACACATTGCTTGCACATGCGCCGGGTCTCCATGGTAACCCCCTGAAAAATGTGGGGTACTGGATATTATTGTATACGTTATTGTAATGTGTTACCATGGAGACCTCTTCTTGTATATAGAGCTTAGGAACGAGGCTAGAGGACCACCCGACTTCCCTAGCCTGTTCAGGGTTAAATTTAGAGGGAGTAGAGTTTTGCCCCCTTCAAATCGCAATTGTCCCCTTAAAAACCTTAGACCCCCAGATGTATTAGCTCCTACAAATACACCTCACTTCCTCAATATGAAACCATGTATGCCCCCTGACAAATTTCTCCTGTGGAGACCCAAGGAACCGGACTAATAACCACAGGGACCCCCTGTACTGGGACCAAACAAAATGTCTACACAAATGGTATTTGGGCGGCATGTGGGGTGTACACATAATCATTTCCTAATTAGAGGGGTTCCCCAGTGATCAAAGAAATGTACCTGTGTGAAGTCAGTAAAGGTATTGATGTAGCGCTGGTACGAGGTGGCAATATCATGGTCGAGGGAGGTATGAGATGAGAGAGAATGAGGATTGAGAAAGTCACGCAAACGTGTGATCATTTCAATGGAGTGCGATGCTAAGAGAGTGTCTTCTGTGGTGGAGCTTTTGGACCAAAGAGGGGTGGAAGTGACAAAGGTCAGAGGTCAAGTCGCATCTCAATCAGTCTATTTACCTGTTGCCAGTTCGGGCAAATTTCTTTAGTACTTCATCATAAGCCCTGCTCTGGGCCAATATCTCCTCTTGGACCTGCCTGGAGTAGTCTGTGTGAGAAATGGAACAGAGGTTTGTGTACATGGACTGTATGAGTGATCCTCCCTCCTAATGATGTCAGTGGGTGGTCTGTCTAAGGTAGCTCAGTTAGTAGAGCATCTGCCTAGAATGCAGAATGTCACAGGTTCGAGTCCTGCCTGAAGCAGCTTATTTTAAAATGACTGTCTTTGGTGAATTGCATTGTGTTGTGCTGTACCGCCTTGTGAGTCTATTGATCTGATATTTTATGTATTAGTTAAAGCACGGAAGGAAGTGCTGTACGTGCAATAATGGTACGAGGGGTGTGGTCGAGATAGCCATACAGCACGAGGCATAGCCGAGTGCTGTATGGTCTATCAAGACCACCCCGAGTATCATTATTGCAACGTACAGCACGTCCCTTTCCGTGCTTTAATTGATTTATTGTACTTTGCATCTTACCGGCCTTGTTTACTTGTGTAAGAAAGGCTAAAACTATCACCGTTATCACGTGCCATGCTGTATAGCACACGCTCCCACGTAAACCGTGCTGTATGACGGATACAGCACTGGCGGCGCCTTTGATTCGCCCACGCAAAGTACAATAAGTAAATATCCAGCACGTGTGCAATGTCCTATCATCTACTTTTACAGACTTACCAACCCTACGATTAAAATCCCTAACCACTTTGAAATTCTTACAACCGCTGATACACTCATACACACTCCACCACCTTACACATTTCACTATACCTCCACTGCGCCGATCCAACAGCTCCATTAGCTGCTGAGCTCTGTCTGAGATCTTCTCCTGCAATGCCTGAAGAGCATGAGGGAGGGAGGGAGGGAGGGAGGGAGGGAGAGAGAGAGAGAGAGAGAGCTGGAATACCAGACCACACCCACCACAGTTGTACTAACAGCAGCCACCACATACATACCTCAAGTTCTTCTTCTTTAGGTTGGAGTTTGTGTCTAACTGCACTGAGCTCTTCAGCTATAGGAGGAATACGAGAAGTCTCATAGATGATATGCTGGGAGGTGTGTGGTGCAGAGATAATGCTTACTTGTTGATGCTAGGTTGACATCTGCTGAGTGTAACTCCTTTGGGTGAAGGAGGGATGGAGGGGAAATAGGGTGAAGGAGGGATGGAGGGGAAATAGGGTGAAGGAGGGATGGAGGGGAAATAGGGTGAAGGAGGGATGGAGGAGAAATAGGGTGAAGGAGGGATGGAGGAGAAATAGGGTGAAGGAGGGATGGAGGGGAAATAGGGTGAGGGATGGAGGAGAAATAGGGTGAGGGAGGGATGGAGGGGAAATAGGGTGAAGGAGGGATGGAGGGGAAATAGGGTGAGGGATGGAGGAGAAATAGGGTGAAGGAGGGATGGAGGAGAAATAGGGTGAAGGAGGGAGAGGGAATAGGGTGAAGGAGGGAGAGGGAAATAGGGTAAGGGAGGGAGGGAATAGGGTGAAGGAGGGAGGGAAGAGGGAGAGGGAATAGGAGGGAGAGGGAAATAGAGCGAACAAGGGATGGAGGAGAAATAGGGTGAAGGAGGGAGAGGGAATAGGGTGAAGGAGGGAGAGGGAAATAGGGTAAGGGAGGGAGGGAATAGGGTGAAGGAGGGAGGGAAGAGGGAGAGGGAATAGGAGGGAGAGGGAAATAGAGCGAACAAGGGATGGAGGAGAAATAGGGTGAAGGAGGGAGAGGGAATAGGGTGAAGGAGGGAGAGGGAAATAGGGAGGGAATAGGGTGAAGGAGGGAGAGGGAAATAGGGAGGGAATAGGGTGAAGGAGGGAGGGAAGAGGGAGAGGGAATAGGAGGGAGAGGGAAATAGAGCGAACGAGGGATGGAGGGGAAATAGGGTGAAGGAGGAAGAGGGAATAGGGTGAAGGGGGAGAAAGAGGGAGAGTAGTGGTGTAGAAGACGATACATAGAAACATCTGTTAACACATGAGTGTAGCCTTACCTGCTTTGTTTTGTGCAGTTCCTGCAGTGTGTTCTGTAGCTGATGTTGACAGTCTTCTAGAGTGGTTCTGTAGACAGACAGAGACAGACACACACACACACACACACGAGCATGTCATAGATGTACATAATACCACTCTTCCCTCCCCTTATCCCCTCTTTGCCCACATACCTAAGTGTTCTCTCCATGTCCCTACACTGTGCCAATTCTCTATCTTTCTCCTGCTTTTCCTTTTCCTCCTCCTTCACTCTCCACTTCCACTCTTCCACCTGCTCCCCGACCTCCCTCACACGACTCTCATAGGTAGTGCTGGCCCTCCTGTGGTCCTCTCGATGCACCCCGAGCTGCTCCGTGAGGCTAATAACAGTACTTTCCTTCTCCTGAAGGGAGACCAAGACAATAACAACATATCAGTCAGTCTGAGATTACAGAAGAGAGTGTGAGACATAGGATTTGGGACAGCAAATATCGTTGATTGAGGGGGCCTACATTTTAATGAGGCCAGGAGTATTACCTTAAGTGAGGCTTCTGCTGTTCTATATCTGGTCTGAAGGGCATTCATCTCTTGCTGTAGACTCAGGTTCCTCTCCACCAACTTCTCATTCTCACTCACATAGTCCTGTGGTAGACTATGATCTGATGCTCAAGTACACAGTGCGCATATGTTACCTGCAATAGTTTGGTGTTGGACTGCTCTCTGTGCTCTGCGTCTGCCTTGTACTGAGTGTGGTCATGTTCCAATTTTTGTATGTACTCCTCATAAGCTGATCGAAGTTTATCAACCAGCTCTTCTAACTGTGAAGGGAGGGAGGGAAATTTAAAGAGGGAGTAGGGAGGGAGGGAGGGAGCAAGAGGGAGAGAGAGAGAGAGAGAGAGAGAGAGAGAGAGAGAGAGAGAGAGAGAGAGAGAGAGAGAGAGAGAGAGAGAGAGAGAGAGAGAGAGAGAGAGAGAGAGAGAGAGAGAGAGAGAGAGAGAGAGAGAGAGAGAGAGAGAGAGAGAGAGAGAGAGAGAGAGAGAGAGAGAGAGAGAGAGAGAGAGAGAGAAGAGAGAGAGAGAGAGAGGAGAGAGAGAGAGAGAGAGATGTGTGTGCCTACCCTACTACCAACTCTAGGAATTCATGCCATTAATCTTGCACTGGTCTTGGCAAGTTTCTGGGACTTCTCTGCCAAGGCACCTTGATGTACACATACTGTACATTCTACCTAGTGTGCTACACATGTACATACATCTACACAATGTACTGCTATTGCTGTGTTTAGGATTAATGCTTTTGCATTCTACAGACACAACCTACACATGAATAGTTCCGTGTCATGACCCCAATAAGCGCCACGTGGAGTCATGTTGACATGTGATGTTTTCTAACAGACACCGAACAATAGCAGACAGCGACACACTTGGCTGCAGTTTGGTGTACAGAGAAGTAATGGCGGTAGTAGTAACGTACTACGTACTACAGCATCACTTGCTGGTTATAGACATAGACCTAACATGTTATAATCTCCAACTGAGATTCTTCGCGTATAGAAAGAAGCCTAGCCTTTATACGTCAGGCTATTCGTGGTACACTGACCTGTCCTACGGCTGTTCTCACGGAGCTGCGGTCGACGCTGCCGTCCACATCCTCGCCGCTCTCGGACCCGGGTCTGTTCTTGCTGCCAGAGTCTGACAGTTGCGAGTAGACGCGTCCCAGAGCTTCGAGAAGCTTGTGACTGGCGTCCTCTGCCTTCCTCGCACAACTGTCAGACATATTTCAACGGCGTAACTTCTCTGAGCGTAGCCAATGGCATGTAGGAGGAGCCGGGGGATATCCCGAGGTAGCTGGCCGCTGCTGTGCGCGCGCGCCGCAGTGTGGCTTGTTTTTCCCAAGCAAGGCATCCCTGGGAACCAAGCTCTGCAAACATAAACGTACACAAGATATGAAAAGCAAAGCGCATTCTTCCCACGGGAAAAATGTGCCGCGCCAACCGAACTGGGAGGCGGTACCGTCGCGGCCTACGTGTATTATATAAAATGACTCTCGTAACATGTTAACAAATGCAACGCCGGAAGGGGCGTATCCTGCGTCACTACAGCGGCGATTACTAAAACGAGACGCTCCGCTGAGAAAGGCCTGAGAGATTTTCTGACTTACTTTTCTTGAAGGGTTCGGCAGTCGGCTGGTACTGTAGAAGCCTGCCGTACGTGAACTTTACCGCGGAAAGGTACGTTAGCTCGGGCAACCGGCTGAAAGTCAGTGCTACGTACCCTACGAACTGTGTATATACTGTCTGTCTGTCTGTCTTTCCTGTACCTAAGTGTTGGATGGCGTGTGTGTGACAGTACGTAGGTAGAGATAATATGAAACTCCTTGAACTTGTATGTGTCGGAAGTCAATTAGACCCAACTGTTCAGTTAACACCTCCCCAAAATGATTGGTAAATTACTTGGATAATGAGAAATGCTTTTTTATTGACTTCTTCCTGTGGTGTCTTTAAGGGTAATTAAATAGCATAACCGGGTCTGGGAGTAATTGATGGCGAGGAGAGAGAGGTATTGGATTCTGGGAACGCAGCCAAAGGAGGACTCACCATTCCTCTGCACAGTACCACTAAGTTTCAAAATCCCTGTCAACATAGTCTAGTCAGTGCTGAGCTCTTTACAGCAATTTAGTGCCTTGGTCAGTGAACTTGCATAACCTATTACAGTAAACCTTTTGAAGTGCATATATGCCTAACTTCATGGCATTTGCTAATGTCTATTTTAGCTCTATCAATTGTGTAATATGTTTACTCCCTAAGGTGTTTTGATAGTGATGGGAACACACCAGTAGTTCCCAGCAATGTAATTCCCTTACTACTATTGCTGCTGTGTTCACCTTGTCTTACTTTTCTGTTGATTGAAATATTGATTGAACAGATATAAAAAAAATCCTCCCCTTTCCACATTAATGATGAACCACTCATTCAATAATGAATCCAGTTCTCTTGTTTTTCCCCTGCTCCTTTTCTCTATAGATGACTTCTCCATTTATTGCCTCAACGCTGACGCATCCAGTCAATATTCGCCAGGCTCCAGCTGCAGCAGTCATGGCTTCAGGTTAGTAGCAAACCACTGATCATTTGTCAGTTTTCATTCACTCTATAGTTACGTGGCTTGAAAGTACCAAACAATAAAGTTAGGCCCATTTACTGATTATGTGCCCTTCCTCCCTCTGTTCAATCCCTCCCTTCAGTCCTTCCCTCCCTCCCCTCTCTCTAGGCATGGCACTGATTCCACAAGGCCAGCAGATATACACCAACACTGCCCTCCTCCCTGTCCCCATGTCGGTCCCACAAGGACATGCTGGGTTTCTACCAACAGTCAGTGTTCCTGGAATGACAAGTAGGTTAGGTACGTCTTTGGAAGGCTAGCTTACATTCATTAGTCTATTTATAAAATGTCCTCATTTCTGGATACCCTAAGCCACTCTATATTATAATACTGTAGCCTCTTACTCTTGGTACAGACTGCTTAGGGAAGTTGTTAGAGCTCGAGGTATCTTGATTTCAGGGGTTGAAAAGAGACTATAATACGGCTCCCACTTGTGGTGGTGTCCTATTTCATTAGAGTGTTGTCTCTTCACATGCTATCCACCTACAAGTAAAGGGAAGTAGTTAACAATGTATCCACCGCCCACTCCCTTGGCCCCAATACTTCTGGTGTATATCTTATGATGGGAACTGAGTACTGTCTGAAGTGCTGCCAGGTATCCCATACCTTGCCTTATCATGGGAATTCCTGTAGTTGACAAGGGTTGGGATGGGAACAGCATAGGAAACCAGTGTCCACTGGCATCTAGTATGGGAACCTATTTAAGAGTGGTGTATAAAGGTTAACCCACTGCTGTGGGAAACAGACCAGATACATGCATGATAACTGTGCAGTATTAGTTGGTGTTATGTTAATGAGCGTGAGAGCAACTGCTAATATATTGCAGTTCCCTGGCAGAGGGGTTGGGGAAGAGCATAGCTTATGAGAAGAGGCTGGCAGAGTGGCCAGACTGTGTCAACTTTCACACAGCGGCTAGTTTAGCCCCATCCCTATATACACCAAGTGAAAGTGCCTCTCTACATGCCTTTCCCATGCTGAGAGAGTAAGCCATATCCTTCCCACTGTACTCTGTGAGAGCAGTGCCCACACCTGGCCCTTTCCCACTACATTTTAAACTCCTACTATACTACAATACTCTTGCCACCAGCTGCACTATATCCGTATTGTCTTGCCTGTGAGAAAACTGCTAAATCAGCATTTCTGATTCAGTAGCTCGTGGAAGTGTCTAGAATAGGCTGAGGGGCATGTCCTGATTAATGGGGTGTCCTGATTTCAGGATTTGAAAGTACACAATCAGGATAGAAAGGTGTCCTGTTGATCGGTGTGTGCCCGTAACAATGACCTGATGTTGTCCCCCCTCTTCCAGGAGCTCCAGCTATTTACCACACAGGACTAGAAGGGGCACAGGCAGCAGCACTGCTGACTCAGCACAATATTGGAACACGCCTCCTCATCACTCCAGCCAACAACCTCCCAATGCCGTGAGTGTAGCTGCTGCTAGTAAGAGAACCTCTTCAAATATGTCTGTCTCTTTGCAGGATGACTTTGGCGGAGAAGTATGAGCTGAAGGTATTTCATGTAGGCACTATAAAGTGGAACCTCTATAATTATGGGACAGAATGAGGTGTCCTGATTAGTAAGATGTCCTGTGTCCTAATTAGTGAGGTGTCCTGACTTCAAGGGGTTGAAAAGAACAAAAATGTTTGGGACAGCAATAGGTGTGGCACTTCAATAAACAAAACTCCTTTTCTGCTCTCCCCAAATAGCACTGTTTGTGCACATTTTCAACCACTAAACTGAGGACACCTCATCGCTCATCAATCCCACTGTTTTCCACCTTGGAGGGGTTCCACCTGCATGCATGTACATGTTGATAAGAGCATCTCCTGGAATGTGAGTGTTGTAGTTTCCAAGTCCCGCCAACGACAGCTCATTTTTCACTAGGATGGTGTTGTGTTGCTCTGTTTTTCTCTTGTGTTGCCTTGGCTTGGTTTATAAGCATCTCTGCATGTGAAAGTCATGTAACCACACTCATGATGTAATGTCTGGGACTCAGCCCATATGTTTAGTTATGTAATCACCACACTCATGATGTAATGTCTGGGACTCAGCCCATATTTAGTTATGTAATCACCACACTCATGATGTAATGTCTGGGAGTCAGCCTATATATTTAGTGATGTAATCACACACACACACACACACACACACACACACACACACACACACACACACACACACACACACACACACATACACACACACACACACACACAAAGTAATATCTGGGACATCCCCCATATATTTAGTGATGTAATCACACACGAAGTAATGTTTGGGACTTCCGCCATGTATTTAGTGATGTAATCCCCACACACATGAAGTAATATCTGGGATTCTGCCTGTTCCAGGAGAACCACTTGACCAAGGAGGCCATGAGGGCCTACCAGAAGGAGCGACGTAACTGCACCATCACCATCATACATGCCAAGGTGGCACAGAAGTCCTATGGAAATGAGAAGAGGTGAGCCTTGGGACAAGCTAGACAGAGCAACACATTCTGGGATATTTTGCTTCTAATTTTTGTCATGTGACTGTTTCACTGAGTCATGTGACTGTTTCATTGGGTCACATGACCATTTCACTGGGTCATGTGACTGTTTCACTAAGTCATGTGACTTTCTCTGGTGATATTGCAGGTTCTTCTGCCCTCCTCCAACACTCTATCTCAGTGGGAAGGGATGGGAAGACAGACGTAAGCAGTTGGAAGGAAAGAAGTCAGAGGGGAAGGGACCAGTCCACAGACCATGTGCCTTCATTGGTATTGGAAACTCTGAACAGGAAATGCAGCAATTGTCCCTAGAAGACAAGGTAGGTATGGAACTGGTTGGGGGAAGTATGGAACTGGGACGGGGCGGTATGGAGTGTAGTGTGCACAGTCCTACTAAAGCACACCACAATACTTGGTCCTTGCTTATAGTGACTCACACACAGAGAGACAGGACTTCTTACAATCATACACGTATGTACCATGTCTATCCATTAGATGTTCTGTGCGGCCAAAACTCTGTTCATATCTGACCAAGACAAGAGAAAACACTTTCAGTTAGCCAGCAAGGTAGCTATGTCACAATAAACTAAGCCTCGTGTTAGTAGTCCTTCTACCCCCGCCCCTCTCTCTTTCCTTCTCCCTCTCCCTCTCCCTCTCCTCTCCCTCCCTCTCCCTCTCCCTCTCTCTCTCCCCTCCCTCCCTCTCAGATATTCTTTGGTGATGGAAGTGACAAGGGGACCTTTCTGTCCAAGAGGATAAAAGTCATCTCAAAACCATCCAAAAAGAAACAGTCACTCAAGAATCCTGAGTGTAAGGAAGTGTACAGTCACAATGTACCAGAGTGCTATTTCTCTCCCTTCCTCCTCCATCTCCCTCCTCTCCCTCTCCCTCCTCTATCCCCCTTCTCCACCCTCTCCACCCTCTCTCCCCTCCCTCCCCTCCCTCCAGTATGTATCCCCTCTGGCTCTACTGTAGCCCTCTTCAACCGCCTCAGATCTCAAACTGTCTCCACTCGCTACCTTCATGTTGAGAACACCAATTTCCATGCCAGTAGTCAGCAGTGGGGATCCTTCACAATTCACCTAGGTTTGAATTACCCCTGTTCTGAGGTTCCCCTTCCAATTAATATTTGACCCCCCTGTGTGCTTATGTCTCCCCACCCCCCCCCCCCCCCCCCCCCCCCAGTTGATGACAGTGAGGGTGAGAGTGAGGAATTTACTGTGAGGGAAGGTTACATACAGTATGGAAACACAGTCAAGCTGGTGTGTACAGAGACGGGGATGGCCCTGCCGAGATTGGTAATTAGGAAGGTGGACAAACAGACTGTTGTGGTTGATGCAGACGACCCTGTGTCCCAACTACACAAGGTAGTGAATGATGTACAGTACAACTGGGGACAAACGTGTCCTGATTAGTTAAGTCTCCTGCTTTCAGAAGTTGAAACAAATGGTATTGGGACAGTGTCCTGTTTATCAAGTTGCAGGTTTCCTGATTAGAGGGTTCCTACTGTTAGGGGGTCCTGATTAGAGGGTTCCTGCATTCAGGGGGTCCTGATTAGAGGGGTTCTACTGTTTCAGGGCCCTGATTAGAGGGTTTCCTGCAGTCAGGAAGGTCTGATTAGAGGGGTTCCTGTGGTCAGGGGTCCTGATTAGAGGGGTTCCTGTGGTCAGGGGGTACTGATTAGAGGTTCCTGTGGTCAGGGGGTCCTGATTAGAGTGGTTCCTGTGGTCAGGGGGTCCTGATCAGAGGGTTCCTGTGGTCAGGGGGTCCTGATTAGAGTGGTTCCTGTGGTCAGGGGGTCCTGGTTAGAAGGTTCCACTGTTTCAGGGGTCCTGATTAGAGTGGTTCCTGTGGTCAGGGGGTCCTGATTGGAGGGTTCCTGTGGTCAGGGGGTCCTGATTAGAGTGGTTCCTGTAGTCAGGGGGTCCTGATCAGAGGGTTCCACAGTGCTACAGGCACACACACATCTACACCCATTGTGTTCCTCCAGGTGGCATTCTACATGAAGGACACAGAGAGGATGTACCTCTGTCTCTCCCAGGACAGGATCATACAGTTTCAAGCCACCCCTTGTCCCACCACACCAAATAAGGAGATGATCAACGATGGTGCTTCTTGGACCATTATATCTACAGGTACAATAGAGCCCAGTATACCTGGAGAGTGTTGAGTGGGAGCAGTCTACTCAATGGTGTGGTGTATATATTGTGTTACCTCCCTCTCTCTCTCCCTCCCTCCCCCCTCCCTCCCTCCCTCCCCCCCAGCCCGTGCGGAGTACACATTCTACGAGGGGATGGGACCAGTGAGTGTTCCCATCACTCCTATCCCAGTGGTAACAGGGTTAAAAATTAGCGGAGGTCGTGACCTAACAATGTTGGAACTTTCTGGAGAGAATTTTTCTACTGATTTGAAAGTTTGGTTTGCAGATGTGGAGTCTGACACAATGTTTAGGTCAGTGGGGGAATTAGAGGGAAGCCCCTCGAGTAACACCCCAAAATGAGGACAGCTCAATGTACGGGATACCTTGTTTATGTAGAGATATGAGTGATTGTTGAGTTACCTGAGATGTCTGTCTGTCTGTCTGTCTGTTTTTTCTTTGCCTGTCCGTCTCTGTCTGTCTGTCTGTCTGTCTGTCTGTCTGTCTATCTGTCTGTCTGAAGGTCAGAGGACAGTATGATGGCTGTTGTACCAGATGTGTCCCAGTTTGAAGATGGGGTGTCCGGGAAGGACGGCCAGAGGGTACCCCTCTTCCTTGTCCGAGTGGACGGAGTCATTTATCCTACAGGTGAGATTCGAACACCTAACACATGATGGGTTGTACAGGACCCCTCTATCAGGACGTCCTGAAATGAGGACACCTCAACAGGACATGTTTTACCGCCCCAAATACCAAGTTTGACAAGTCCTGAAATCGGTGGACCTCACTACTTAGATACTTTCTTCTGCTGAGCTAATTACAGGGTTTCCCCCAATCTGTAGGTATGTCATTCTCCTATTCCAAGTCTTCTGAGGTCAATGGCTACCCCACTCTAAGGCAGGACTGCAGGAGGATCCAGGAGGAGATCTACTCACCCGAGACGGGCATGATCTCTGACTCAACACCTCTGTCCCCTCACTACATCACTTCTCCCTCCTCCTCGTCCCTCTCCTCTGTCACCTCCCCCGGCCTGGAGTGCCCCACCCTCCCCTTTGGTCAGTGCACACACACACACACACACACACACACACACACACACACACACACACACACACACACACACACACACACACACACACAACCACCTTGTGACTATTATCCATCTTTTTTTATTACAGGGTCATCTACGACCGAAGCAGCTGCACTAAGGTTATAACTAACCCTTCGCTTCCCCTCTTTCCTCCCACCCCCCCCCCCTCTCTCTCTCTCTCTCTCTCTCTCCACTATCTTCTCTCCTTCCTTTCTCCTCCCCCACCCCAGTACCATACACATAACATTTTTCTCACTTCCTACCCCTCTCCAGTGACCTCTCCATGCTCCCTACATCTCACTCCCGACTCTCTCACCTCATCTCCTCCACCCTCTCTCACCAAGCACACTCTCACACATGACATTAAAAACGTCATTTTTATCCACAAAATGTTTGTACATATTTCCTTTTCTACAAGGTATATATTTATATATACCAACATCCATCCTCTCTATTTATTTCCGTAAAAGATGTATATCTAAAGCACACTTCTTCATCTTTCACATTCCATTTAGCCATTGTTGATGTGTACAAATGTATGTTTATATCTTCCACAGGTCGATATGTAAGACTGATACATACCTCACTGCATGCGTAGATACTGTTATTGTGGCTCCATCACTTTTAATATTTTTGGTAAAATAGAAAATTGCAAAACCTATATTATATAGTACATTGATTGGCTATCACTTTAGGTCAATAGCCAAGTGTGTATATTGTTCTGCATGTGCACATCGTCACATACTTTCAAGCCCCTCCCTCTTCTCTTCAATTTCAGCAGGTCAGGTTTTTTTTTGTGACAAACAGAAAAATTAGGCCATTCTGATCTGCATTCTGGAAAATATATAGATGCATTGCCTGCCAATTTTACAGCCATGTGTAAGGAAAGTTCCCTATAAAATTGGCAGGCATTTTTCCAGCATGCAAAATGACCTATTTCAAATTTCAAGATGTGCTCCACGTCATCCAACACTATTTCTTAAGTGATGGGATATATGGTGTTTCAGACTAATGATGACTTACACACAATTAGATCTAAGAGTTATGATTTTGATAGCAGCTGTCCTTTTGAGGGAGGGCTGTGCTCAAGAGGTTACGGATTAGAGAGTTGTTACTTGAATTATTCTTTGCAGTGTTCAGGGAGCGATCTTGGGGGTGGAGGAGGTTGGAACAGCTCCGTGGGGTGGGGGCTGTGCTGGGGGCCACGCCGCCGAGGGGGGAGGGGGCCGGGCTGGGGGCCATGTTGGAACTGAGGGGGGAGGGGGTTGCACTGGAACCAGTGGGGGAGCTAGTCGAGGGGGACATGCCAATCAAACTGATCAGATAGTTCTCCAACTCAGAACAGCCACTATCTGGAGATGTCGAACTGTCAGTGAACTGCTCATTCCCGAGCATGTCCAGAAGTAAGGGGTCAAGAGGACCTGGTTCAAAGGCCTGCGTGGGGATTGGTGTGGAATGTGGACTGGTGACATTGGATCCTGGTATGGAACGAGGACTGGTGGAATTAGAATGAGGGAATGAGAATAGATTACTCGGAGTAGTCAAAAATGGACTTGGGGCCGGAGTGGAGTGATTTGAGAAGGGAGTCAGTGAAAGCTGCTCTCTAATAGAGGAACTTGGACAAGAGGAGAGAGTAGAGATGGGAAGTGAGTCCTGATCAAAGAAAGGAAACAGTTGCTCGTTCTCACTCACAACCAGTGGAGGGGTTCTCGAAGGTTGTAAAGGGCAGAGGGAGGGTGGAGTGATAGACGCGTCCATTACAGGGGCACTTCGGTCATAGAGGGGATGCAGCTGCCTACTCTCACTGACTACTGACAGAGAGTTTGTCGAGGGAAAGAGTGAGGGTTGAGTTATCGCAGGGCCACCCAGGTTGTCAGGGTATGAAAAGAATTCTTCGAATGGACATGGGTCTGCAGCAGTACCCTGCTGACTAGCAAAGTATTCATCACAACCTGTATCATTGCCCTGCTCTGTACGACCACTTAAATATGTAGGACACGACTGTTGACTGGAGCTGACCGTTACTGCATCACAAGACTGCCGACCACTCTTAGCAACACTCATAAGACTCGAAGTTGAAGTGATATTGGATGCTGGTGAGGTTTGTCTCGGAGAAGAAGTGGAGAGTTCTAAGGGGTCTGTCTGCTTGAGTGGATTCACTGTCTCTCCATCCCACCTGGGAACTGGTATGGGGTCTACAGATAGACGTGGAGTTTGACTGGAATTGTCTGTTAGCATGTTACGTAGTGTGAGAGAACGATCCCCAGTACTCTTCCTGGAGAGAGGAAGGGAAGGAGGGGAGGGAGGGGAAGAGAGAAGGAGAGGAGGGAAGGGAAGGAGGGGAGGGAGGGGAAGAGAGAGGGAGAGGAGGGAAGGGAAGGAGGGGAGAGATAGGGAAAGGAAGGAGAGAAGGGAAGGAGGGAAAGAGAGAGGGAAAGAGAGAGGGGAAGAGGGAGGGAGAGAGGAGGGGGAAGAGGAGGGAGGGGAAGAGAGAGGGAGGGGGCGAGGGAAGGAGAAGAGGAAGGGAGGGAGGATAGGAAGAAGAGGGAGGGCAGAGGAGGAGAGGAGAAATTACTACTGCATACTCAACATTAGAAGTCATACACTCATCAGTGGAGTAGGAAGATAAAAAAATACTGGGGGGGGGGGGGGGGGGGGGCAACCCAACTAATTTCTCTATTGACCAGTGAATTTTACTGTCTACTGGATTGCACATGCTTGACTCTAATAAGTAGCTGGCTAATTAATGAATTATTGGGGGGGCGGGCCCTCCCTCCTAAAATATTGGGGGGGGGGGGCATAGCACCCCTGGCCCCCCCTGTTCCTATACTCCTATGCTCATAGACCTCAGAGACTTACTCAACAACAAAGTGCATACAGATGACTTGAGAGGGTTTCCCAGTGCGTCTGTCCACTACCATTGACGCCCTCGACTGCAGCCACACAAAGGTACCGTGGCGAGTGAGGAATCGGTAGTAGCCTGTCACAGATTCTCCTTTTTCACGAACTGTGAGAGTGAGTTGTGTGTGTGTGTGTGTGTGTGTGTGTGTGTGTGTGTGCGTGTGTGAGTGTGTGTATGTGTGTGTGTGTGTGTGTGTGTGTGTGTGTGTGTGTGTGTGTGTGTGTGTGTGAGGGAGAGGGGAGAGGTGGGGGAGGAGAGGGGGAGGAGAGGGAAGAGAGGGTGGGGGAGGAGATGGGAGAGGTGGGGAAGGGAGAGGAAGAAGGAAGGAAGGTGGCGGGATATGAAGTACATGTACTATAACAAAGGCACACAAAGCCAGTTCTCAAGGCAACTTGGCTAACATCCAAATGGGAGGAAATTTGATGTGGAATACTGCATACCTTTTCGACTACATGCCTCGGTAACAGCGTAGTCATCATGATGATGTAATGAAAACATGGACAGACCAATCAAATCTTTCTTAGAGTAGCCAAGGAGGTTGCCTAGCCTGTAGAGAAATGTCACGATGCTGAATGTAATTGACAAGAATTAATTTATGGCATGTAATGTGACAAGATCTTAGCCAATACATACGTCAGATGGGCCAAGGTAATGTGAGACACGTGTCTAGGGTCCAATGGAGACAAAGTTCTAATCTAGCGTACAACTCATTCACTGATTACACCCCAGATAACTGGAGCAGGGGTAGGGTAACAGGTGTGTGTGTGTGTGTGTGTGTGTGTGTGTGTGTGTGTGTGTGTGTGTGTGTATGCACACAACACCATCTAGTCTCTAAGGTAAGATTTATTGTCAGTCAAAATATGGTCAAGGGGCAAAATCCACCAACCGAAAAATGAGGGGGGCAACAGTGAACTACATGTATACGATTCCCCAAGGGGGCAAACAGTTTGTAAGGGGGGCTAAATGCCCCCCAAAAGAAATCCCAATTGTGCTGCTCTGTCTATGGAGTGTCTAAGAACTGAGTGCTGTGCACAGATTACCTTCCATCATAGTAGGTGACTTTCATGTCCAGACTGTGTCGAGTTGTGAACGAGTTCCCTTCCATTCTTATCTCTAGGACTGAGGGGACACTGACTATGTGGACAGCACACGCCACATAGGGCTCCTGCTGGTGTAGTTTACAGTGACCTGATAGGTACACTAACTAATGGAGAGAGGGAGGGGAGAGGGAGGGAGAGATAGGGTTTGGGAAGAGAGAGAGAGGTGGGGGAGAGGAGAGGGAGGGATGGAGGGAATGGTTGGGAAAGAGAGGGTTTGGGAAGAGAGAGAGGGGGGAGGGAAGAGGGAGAGGGGAGGGGTGGAGAGAGGGAAGAGGGAGAGGGGAGGGGTGGAGAGAGGAAAGAGGGAGAGGGGAGGGGTGGAGAGAGGAAAGAGGGAGAGGGGAGGGGTGGAGAGAGGAAAGAGGGAGAGGGGAGGGGTGGAGAGAGGGTAAAAGTGAAAGTGAAGACTGGCGAGAGGTGTACCTTATATCCAGGTGCCTTGAGGTGGGAATTTTTCTTCTTACTCTTCATCCGACAAAAGAAAGAACATGGAGCCACACCTTGTGGTGTGTGTGTGTACTTAACAACAAGATACAATATGATTATAGGTTCATTGGACTCACCACTAGTCAAAGCAGCTGCCTCTGCTGCAGTGACAGCATCTCTTACATCACTGTGATCATCTTCGTGTACCAGAGAGTAGAGTGAGCTCCCAGTGTGCTCTGACTGTGTGTGTGTGTGTGTGTGTGTGTGTGTGTGTGTGTGTGTGTGTGTGTGCGTGCGTGCATGCGTGTGTGTGTGCGTGCGTGTGCGTGCGTAAGTAAAATTACACACAGAATTGCCAAAACTCCCAAATAGTGACATAACACAATGATTATGCAACTGCCAACAGTTATAATGCGTCATCAGTTACATACATGTAGATACAGTACGTATATTGCACCTGAAATATTCCAATATAGGTGAAGACATTATCTGAGAGGTAGAGGATTGTGCCATCGCATGACATGACCAGCAGGAACCCTTGGAGTGCCTAACACACACACACACACACACACACACACACACACACACACACACACACACACACACACACACACACACACACACACACACACACACACACACACACACACACACATAGACTATACTGCAATACTAATAATAGTAATAGGCTTCATTGGGGACAGAGGTTTGACCTGATTAGTGAGGTGTCCTGATTAGTGAGGTGTCCTGATTAATGAGTGTCCTGATTAATGAGTGTCCTGACTTTGGAGGTAAAATTTCACAGAAATGGAATTTTAGACAGATAATTTGTCCTGGGGGAATTAGAGGGGCTGCACTGTATTACCCCCACCTCTATCGTGAGGTCATGAAGTACTCCAGTGGTACCGTCTGGAGGAAGTGTTAGGCTATTTTCTCTCCTCCTTGCGACCAGCTCACCCCCTCCTGCGTGTGTCCCCCGGTCTGAGGGGTAGGGTATGGCTTCTGGACCCTGACTGGGGCTGTCACTTAGGAGGGATTTGAGTCTGTAGGAAAAAAATTGGAAGACTATCTAATTATAGAGAGGAACCCCTCTAATTAGGACCTATAATTAAGACTCCCCGCAATGAGAGCACCTTCATGTACAATGTACTTGTGTACTTTTCAACTCTTAATATCACAACAGCTCACTAATCAGGACACCTCACTAATCAGGACACTTCACTAAGGACACCTCACTAATCAGCACATCTCACTAATCAGGATACCTCACCAAATCAAGACACCTCACCAAATCAGGACACTTCACTAATCAGGACACTTCACTAAGGACACCTCACTAATCAGGACACCTTCTTCTGTCCTAAGGACTTCTTGCAATGTTTGCTCCTCAATCAAAATTTGATAACTGAGGGGCTGCAAGGTCTAGTCCACAGGAAGTAAAGATCAAAGTTGAACTTGTGGCTTTAAATAGGAGTAAACAGCAACCCTATCCTATTGTGAACCTCATCCCTTATTTGAGGAGCAGAAACAAAATCCCAGTCCCTAAAATAGTTGTATACAGCTGGCAATAAGAAATGACATTATGAAGTGAACAGTACAAACTTAACAAGTATTTTCATAAAAAGCAATCCTCTGGTTTACCCCTTAATAATGATTTAATCACAAGAACACCCACCTTAATCTAGGGGTCATTGTACAATAGGCTACAGGAAGTAAGGGCCAAAGTCCTTGATAATAATTTAATTAGAGGTGTACCTACCATACTTTACAATAGGGTACAGGCAGGAAGTAAAGTCAATGTGGACAGAGACCACCTCAGGATGTGGCTTAATTACATGTAGGTGGGAGTTTGGCTTAGTCTTAATTGGTGGGTCAAGGTTTAAAATATAAATAGTTAATTTTCTTTTGATCTATTCTAGATTAAACTGTGGTAGACTCCCTAATCAGGTGACCACCCAGACAGGCCAGAGAGGCTCCTGATCAGAGGGTCATACTGACACTGAGAGTACCAGTAGACAGTACCAGTAGTTGGTATTGGAACTATCTCCCCTTCCTTAAATTAGAAGAATACCAATATTATCCCGGTTCAAATTTCTCCTTAAAGTTAGAAGGGAATGTATTGTTATGATTTACACTTGCACCATTAAATCTTACTACCACTCATTGGACCCAAAACTTGACCTGATGAAACCGAAAAGCATGTAGAATTTGGAAAACAAACTATCAATAGACAAAATGCAGCTGCTGAGAGAGCACAGCTCACACTTTCTTCATTGACACAATATACCTAAGGTAGGTTCTGAGCCATGTTCGAATTATGTAAACGTCCTAAAGTAGTAGACATTCCAGTCATGTCACCTAACTATTGGTCTGTGTGTCCTGGGATTAATAGGACATGGGGGTGGGGGGTGGTGTATAGCAAGCAATGGATCCCTCCTTCCCTCCCTCCCTCTCCCCCCCCTCTCTCTCTCTCTCTCTCTCTCTCTCACACACACACACACACCTCAAGTAGCAGAGAGCCAGCCGAAGTACTGTTTTACTGTCCATTTGACTTGTAACCTCTTTTGGAAATGGTAAGAGACCAGCTAGTTCATCCATTAGACCTGGGGGTTGAGAGAGAGAGAGAGAGAGAGAGAGAGAGAGAGAGAGAGAGAGAGAGAGAGAGAGAGAGAGAGAGAGAGAGAGAGAGAGAGAGAGAGAGAGAGAGAGAGAGAGAGAGAGAGAGGGTGGAATTAAATAGCTCCAACTAGCATAAAAAGTATTGTGACAAACCTTTTTGTGTCATCCGTCTCTGCTGAGCTTGATTTTTGCTCTTTTCTGTCTTTGAAGTTCCCTGTGTGGCCCTCTTCGCTGTAGGTACAGCTCCACGCTCCATCGTTGCTCGGGTGGGAATGTGGTAAGGCCTCCCTGCACTCTGTCTTGCCTTGTAGCACTGACTGTTACCAGAAAGAGCTGCAGCCATTGCACTGTGAAGGAGCACAGTAGTACAGTAGTGGCATCACAAAACTTGCAGCTGTGCAGGCGCATAGGATCTAGAGATTTTACAAATCGCTTACCCAAGCTGTTCTCAGCACGAAACTGTGAATCATAAAGATTTCGCAAATTATAAGGGGGTGGGGTTGCACGTGAAGATCCGCGGAATGGCAATCGGAATTCGGAACGCGAATTTGGCGGTTGAGGTTAAAGGTCATATCTTCAAATATCTCGAGAGTACCAATTGCCACGCCCTTCACTATAATGTCAGTTTTGTCACTACAGGCATAGTATTGTGACTATTGTCCTGAGTAAGAGTGATAGACGCTCAGTTACAGAGGCAACCAAGATGACGGATTTAATGGTGGGTTAAAAATATGAAAAGGGAACTAATGCGTTCTGTGCCTGGACGGACATGCATGGTACTGATCATAGGAGAGGCGATAGAGGGCGGGAGAGCCGTTGGAGAATGTGTAGGAGCAAGCACGTCCACCCACGTAGCGTCCTAGTACTACAGTCTATGTGGAAACCTCACCGGCAGTTCTACCACGAGCTAACCATGAACTGCCTAAGGCGTGGCCACAAGCTTCGGGCCGATACCACATGGCGTAGTTGTACCGTTGTTCGCTCCACTGCCCGCGTGCAGGTATCCATATAACTGGAGCCTTTTGGCATGCTGGCTGACTGTGGTTCTCTAATCAATAGTCTGGTTACATTTTACATTAAATGTTTGCCTGACTCCCCCCCATATGTGGCAAATTTGTAATGAATTAGATGTATATGATGCCCTATACAGGATACCACCCATTGCATGTGTCTCTCTCTATGCCTACCTTTTGCATGTGTGGGAGAGATAGACAGGTTTTATACATGTCTGCACATGTGTTGTGCATGTACGTGTATTTCACTGGTTATACACGCTTCATTGGCTGTCCATATTGGGATGTAAGGTATGCGATCGTGAGAGGCTTGGCAGGTGCCCTCTATATGTATCCTTGGAGATACTGTCAGTGCACACACCGCAGTACTTACCCCTCTAATCAGCTCCCTCAAATTAAGGATAGCTCAATAAACAGGACACTTCCTGTCCTGAATACCATGCCAGCATGACAGCCAAAATCAGGACACCTCACTAATCAGGACACTTTTCTCTAGTTTTCATACGTAACAACATTCGCCTGTATGCATGTTATGTACACAATGTAAGAACGAAACTACAGGTGTACATGTAGTATATGTACGTGTACATGTGTATATATGCACTTTCTGTTGGTTTTGACAGTGTTTCTGTAACGGTTGGAGGGAATTGAGCTTAGGAATTGTGTGTCTTGTCCTGTCAGACCAACCTCAGCAGCCTTATATATACCTGTCATCTCAGCAGATCATTATCGCTATTGCTTTGTTAAGTGTGTTCCATGTCCATACTATGGATGTGGTTCTGTTAATTGCATGCCTTATGAGCCTGAGGTATGTTCATCGGCTCAATATTTTGTGAACAATAAATGGAATACAGAGTGGAATACATGTGTGTGTGTGTTGGATGTGTTTGCTCCCTGCTTTAGAAGGCAGCTGAATGGTGGGTATGTATCACACATCTTAGTTGTATGGAGTACAATGCAGCTGTGTGTGTGTGTGTGTGTGTGTGTGTGTGTGTGTGTGTGTGTGTGTGTGTGTGTGTGTGTGTGTGTGTGTGTGTGTGTGTGTGTGTGTGTGTGTGTGTGTGTGTGTGTGTGTGTGTGTGTGTGTGTGAGGGTGAGAGAGAGAGGGGGGGGGGGGGGAGGGAGGGAGGGAGGGGGGGTTATGATCTAACTAGCGTACATGAGTAAAAGAAGACCTATTGGTAGTGATTTTAGTCAGTAACTTTGAGCTTGGCACCACCTAATGTTGTGGAATGTACTTCAGTTACATTTACATCCTCACCTACTACATGTATATATGCATACCTAAATTTATACACATCACTGTTGCTATGCAAACAGGCTTCATTATGACATGCTACATGTAATCTGTTCTTGGAAATAACACTCCTCTTTCTCCTGGCTCTTCTACATGTATGTGTGTCCCTGTGGTTTGGGAGGGAGTCTGTTGCTGGGATTCATTAAGTTGTAGGCCCATTCCAATATTTGGTAACTGGTGCTTATTTTGGTTACTCCTGTGGGCTACAGTGTGTACACATATGATTAAAGATGCATCATCTTATGCAATAGCCAATACCTTCGTTATTTCCAAGAACAGATTACACTCATCAGTAAAGGACTCACTTTTTTCCTCCTTCACTCTCTCACTCACCATTCCCCCCTCCTTCACTCCCTCACCATTTCCCCCTCCTTCACTCCATCACCATTCCCCCCTCCCTCACTCACTCACCATTTCCCCTCCCTCACCATTTCCCCCTCCTTCACTCTCTCACCATTTCCCCCTCCCTCACTCCCTCACTCTCACAATTACCCCCTCCCTCACTCCCTCACTATTTCCCCCTCTTTCACTCCCTCACTCTCTCACCGTTTCCCCTCCCTCACTCCTTCACCATTTCCTATATCACCTTCCCTTATCTTCAGGGCAGAGTTCTGTACGACTTTGAAGGTGATACAGAAAATGGAGAATTGATCATTAAAGAAGGAGACGAAGTCATTATCCTCAACCAGGTACATAACAGAGAGCATTAGTGGGGGTCTGAATATAAATTTACATGGCCCCTTCATTTCCCTGCCGCCTGGGTATGTATAGGATATAGGAGATGGATGGTGGGAGGCTCGACTGGAGACTGGAGAGACTGGTCTCGTACCAGAGACCTACATCGAGGTATGTACAATGTACTGTGCTACCTGTTGAGATATATACACGTACAATCACTTCAAGAGATGCTGAGAAAGGCAAAACAACACAACTCACCCAAAACAGTCATTTTTCAAAGAAAAATTGGCTGCCTCAGGTGGGACTCGAACCCACGACCATCAGCTTTCCAGGCGATGCTCTTACCAACTGAGCCACCGAGGCAGCTCAGCTGGCTGGGCCGAATCCTGCATACAAATCAGAAAGCATCTCAACCTGATAAACAGGTGAAGTCAAACTTAGTATTTAGGAGAAGGCCACATGTTCAGGTTGAGGTGCTCACTGGTCTCCTCAATAATTACAGCTCACAGATGGCGAGCGACGTGGGTATGAAGATGCAGAGATGGAGGGTGAGGGCTACGACCAACACTGGGATGAGGAGGATGAGTGGGACGAAAACCCACAGGACGAGGGAGGAGGTGAGTTAGTATTAACACACATTGACACCAGAGAACTCGATACTGATCATTTTTGACTCACAACAGGTCCCAATCCTCGTAGTTACTCCGATAGCTATAGCAGTCGACATGCCACTAAGGTGTCACAGTCAGATCGCTATGGCAACAGCGAGAGGTTTCGTACTCGGTCACCAGCTGCAAGTGAACGGAGTTCAGGGTTCGGTCGGGCAGCCACAGTCAAGAAGAACATCAACAGGTGATCTCACCCCCTTCCTCCACTGTAATACTGTACATTGTAGCTCCGTTGATCAAGCAATCTAGTGCAAAGAGCCACAATTCGTAGTCAAGTTGTCATTGTTGTGCTGGTTAACAGGTGCCATGCTCTCTTGACTTGCTTCAGGTTCTCTCCGTTTGTGAAAGCGGGTACAGAGTCGTTCATCCTGGGAGTGGCTAACACGAGAGTCAAATCAGATGAGAAGATAAGGATAGTGGTAAGAAGGGATATATAGAGATTGGGAGGTGTGTATGACCTTTATACTATTCAAGACGCCATGAAATGAAGACACCTTTTTACTTACAACTGCTCAGGCCTGTCTAGGGTATGTAAGTCTAGGCCGTCGCAGAGCAGCTAGGCATACACTGCGCTGATGAGGGCCAACCAGCCCGAAACAGCTGTCTACCGTTCGTCTAGTTTGCTCTGCGCACACCTTTTTTCATGTGTATTTTTGGGTACTTTAAACACCTGAAATTGGGATCCGGGCTCACTTTTTTGTCGCAAGAGTGTTCACATCAGAGGCTCCATTGCACAAAGCTTTATCTCTATCCCCTCCCGTTCTCTCCCCACTGTCTATACCTACTTTACAGCTGTCCCCCGAGCAGACCCCCATGTGGGAGCCCAGCTCTGACCCCTTCTCGGTAGAGGTTCGCGACCCCGAGAGGAAGAGCAAGTTTAAGGGCATCAAGAGCTTCACCGCATACTACGTCACACCCTCTGTAAGATTATAATAACTATTATAGGTACATGTATAGGGTGAAACCCTCTAATTAGGACTGAAATGAAGACACTCCAACATCTTTTGCTTCCCTGAATAGCATCTCTAATCAGGACACTTCCTTCTGTCTTTGCCCTGAAATCACTAATCAGGACACTTCTATTTCTGCCCTGAACTCACTAATCAGGACACTTTCTATTTCTGCCCTGAACTCACTAATCAGGACACACTTCTGTCTGTTAACGTACTAATATTAATGAGATTCATTGTTCTGTTGGGTTGTTATAGAATACCAATAGATCTGTGAGTCGTCGGTACAAGCACTACGATTGGCTTCATCAGAGACTGGTGGAAAAATTTACCGTCAACGCTGTCCCTCCACTGCCAGACAAGCAATACTATGGTGAGTAAATATAGACCCCCCCCCTCTAATTGGCGAGCAGGGCCGTACAGCTGGCGCACAATTTCCATATATATGTATGTATCTGATTATGCATTTTGGCCCTGGAACTGTCCACGTGCTATGTTCAAACATAACCGACCTTGCCTCTTCTGCTCACCATCAATGCATAGCATTCCACTAGTTTAGCCACTAATGGGAGGAGAGTATCGGATAACTTTTGGGAATGCTGCTACAGCAATCCAGTCACATTGTTAGAAATCTCCACTGTGCTGAGTAGACTACACTTGGCCTTGCATGGTATTGTACTCCTCATGTATGTTGGTTTAGTACATATGTGTAGAGTAGCTGATAATCAAATCTTTGGTTCTTTCCCAGGACGGTATGGGGAAGATTTTGTGGAGAAGAGAAGACAGAAGCTTCAAATGTGGAGCAATCGCGTTGCAAGACATCCTGTGTTGGCCCGCTGCGAGGTCATATCACACTTCTTTTTCTGTGACGAAGAAGGGGTGAGTGGAGCAACAGAGAAGGAAGCAAGAAGAAAAATCTTTCTATCTCCCTCCCTCCTTTCCTTTCTCCTACCTCCCTCCCTCTCTCTCTCTCTCTCTCTCTCTCTCTCTCTCTCTCTATCACCCTCCCTCCCTACCTACCTCCTTCATCCCTCCCTCCCGCCTTTCTACTCCCTCCCTCTCTTTCTCTCCCTCTCACTCTTCTGTCTCCACTCTCTCTCTCCCTCTTTCTCCCTCCCTCCCTCCTCTCACAGTCTCAGTGGAAGGCAGGGAAGAGAAAAGCAGAGAAGGACGATATGATTGCAGGCCAATTCTTTGTCACTATTGAACATCCTGAAGTTCATATGGAAAGAGAAACTGCGTGCGTACCTTAGTACTCCAACTAATTAATAACACGTGTTTTAACTGTGGTGTTTGTTGCAGTGAGAGTGAAGTGGAACACTTTGGGAAGTTCATGCAGAACATGAAGGAGGGCGTTACCAAGATGCGTGCCAAGTTTATTGACCATTGTAACCAGATGTCAGGACGTAAGAGCATTTAACACAAACTGTCATTTTAGAAAATGTGTGTGTGTGGTAACTGGTGTACTTTTGTCTATAGCATTTGCAGCTGAATTTCACAAGATGGCAGCTGTAGTTAATGGACTAGCCCAGTGTTTTGCAATGGAGAATAAGGACTGTAAGACACACACACACACACACACACACACACACACACACACACACACACACACACACACACACACACACACACACACACACACACACACACAGCATACACACACACACACACACACACACACACACACACACACACACACACACACACACACACACACACACACACACACACACACACACACACACACACACACACACACACACACACACACACACACACACACACACATTATTCCCATTCTCTCTCTCCCAGACTCCAAGCCACTGACAGATGCCATATCACAGACGGGAGAGACTCTGAGGGACATTGGACAAATGCATGCAGAGCAGGTTACTCTAGAGTACATGTAGGTCTCCTCTAATTAGGACACACCGAAAGACACCTCAATAAGCAGGCCACTGAAATCAGGACACCTCACTAATCAGGACACTTATTCCATCCCAAGGGTGTCTACATACTATATAAATATATGTATTACACAACTGTCAGTGTATACACGTAAAATTACACAAATGCTGAGCTACAAATGTAACTATTGCCTGGCCATGTCAGCACCCCTTCAGCTCTGTAGTACGTGTATGTTAACTTGATTGAGTTGTCTTTTGCAGTTGTTGTAACCCCCCTCCCTGTACACCTCCTCTGTATATACCTCCCCTTGTGTGCATACGTTCAATGTATGTGTGTGACTGACGCTCATGCTGTTTGTACATGTATGTTGTGTGCAGATTCTAGCTAGTGTGCTAAAGTTCCAGGGTTTATTTCAGAAAACTTGACAAGGGGGGGCACATAAGAGAAATCCTTGGGGGGGCAACATGAAAACACATGTGGCTGTATATGAAGGTCTTAAGAGGAGCAAATGCCCTCTTGCCCCCCCCCCCCCCCCCCACTCCCTAAAAGAAGACCTGTAAATACTTTATTGTTTTTCTATGTGTACCTGCAGCCTCGATATGACATGTTGCCAGCACTGGATGTCCTGAAGGAGTACCTCGGGATGATGCACGATTTCCCCGACTTGGTGGACATCCATCGTGGAGCTATGCGCAAAGTCCGTGACGCGGATAAGATGAAGGAGGAGGGACGTCTTGACGTAAGCTGCTTACTCTCTTACAGTGTGTTGGTCTGGTACAGGAGTCCTGATTAGTGAGGTGTCCTGATTAGTGAGGTGTCCTGATTAGTGAGGTGTCCTGATTAGAGGTGTCCTGATTAGTGAGGTGTCCTGATTAGAGGTGTCCTGATTAGTGAGTTGTCCTGATTTCATGGGTTAAAAAGTACACAAACATGGCATTTGGGGCAGAACATGTGTCCCGTTGGTGGTGTGTCCTCATTCCTGGGGTCCCCTCATTTGTGGGGTCATTATTTCTGGAGTCCCTCATTTCTAGGTCCCTCATGTCTGGGGGTCATTATTTCTGGGGTCCCTCATTTGTGGGGTCATTATTTCTGGAGTCCCTCATTTCTAGGTCCCTCATGCCTGGGGGTCATTATTTCTGGGGTCCCTCATTTGTGGGGTCATTATTTCTGGGGTCCTGATTAGAGGGGCAAGTTCTTACCTACATTCACTCCCAAATGTAGTATTCACTCTCACAGATCATTTCTCCCTTCCTTTCAGATGGTTGATGCTGACGATGTGACGACAAGATCGGATACCATCTCGAATGTGGTTCTGGCCGAAGTCTACCACTTTCAGCACGAGAGAGTGGTCGACTTTAGAGACATGATGAGAAGTCTCATTGGAGCCAAAATTCAGTTTTATAAAGAGGTCAGTTCTTTCTACCTAGTACATACCCTCAGAGAACCAGGCCTTTTTCCCTGTTACCAACTTTAATGAGTTGTACATATCTCCTCCCTCCCTCCCTCCCTCCCCTCCCTCCCTCCCTCCCTCTCTCTCCCTCCTTCCTCCCTCCCTCTCCCTCCCTCCCCCTCCCTCTCTCCGCCTCTCCTTCCCTCCCTCTCTCTCTCTCAGATTGTGCACAAATTGGAGATGGTACACGGTCACTTCAATGATGGAACAGACCTTTAACTTTTGCCCTGACCACATATAATTTATTACCAGCTCTGTGTAGTTCATCCAAGGCTATCTATCTAATTAGTGCTCCCTGGTTACCAAACCTACCAGGACTACACTGTACATGCACCTGTTGCCATAAACACACATTATTACCATGCATTTTACATCAACACTGTTATTTTGATGATATTCTTTTTGCAGTGTTTCATTATTGTATAGCTTATAGTTAGTTCTTTTACTATGTACAGAATTTTCTTTTGTTTAACTTCAATATATATTTTAGTTGCATAATGTAAGCAAACAACACAACAGCCGCCGCCAAACAAAAAAGCGACCTGTTTGAGCTTGCTACTGCGCCGCCCGCTGTACATTTAGCGCATGCGCATATGCACACACAATGGCTAGTGTAGCCACGCCCTCTTCGTAGCGCAGTGTACGTGGGTGTGGCTATCTATTATACGCCTGTGATTGCATTGTGGATACAGCACAAAGCAGGTCCCTCGCGGATCGTGAGCCTTACTACTCCACGTACACATACCGTACAACTGGACCGAGAACAGTGTGTAAAGGTAAGCCCATAGCCAGTGGGGATAGTGAGTTAATAGCATTGTAGATTAATTCACCGTATGCGTTAACAATATCATTCTGTGCACACCCACACTTTACTTGAGGTTGCAGGCACCTACCAAACCGCCATATTTTCCCATCACAGTATTTCTCCTTGTGTATTTAGCAAGGAGCTAGTGTTTATGTTGATAGAGGTCTAGAGACTAGTTGAATGACCATTCACTGGATGAAGTCTGTTTAAATATTTGTACTTATTGTGGGGGTGACTGTATTATCACATTTGATCTTAATTCCTCCCTCTCCTTCGTTTTCTTCATTTCTCTACTCCATTCCTCCCCTCCTGCCCTCCTTGCCTTCCTCCCCGTCCCTCCCTCCCTCCCTCCCTTCCTCATTCATTTCCTTCATCCATTTGTTGACAGTCCACACAAGTCTACAGTAACTGTATCAATTCCTCGGCTTCAACAATCCACTAAAGTCTCCACAATGTGGGTGAAACCTCAGGAGATACTGCTCAACAATGCCATATTATGGTGAGGACAATCATCCACATAATCCAATTAGAGGGGAAGACCCTGTAATCAACAGTAAAACTCCATAGAAGTACATGTTGCAAGCACAGCACGGCATGTTTGTATATACAGCACATGCTGTGCAGGCATACCCTATTCAGTAATACATGTATGTTCCTTATGAGTGAGAAAGTTGCTTGTGCTTCTCTCGGTCCTTGTTAGAAGGAGCCCTATCCCTTAATGAGGGGTCCTTGTTTGAAGGAGCCCTATGAGGGGTCCTTGTTTGAAGGTGCCCTATCCCTTAATGAGGGGTCCTTGTTTGAAGGAGCCCTATGAGGGGTCCTTGTTTGAAGGTGCCCTATCCCTTAATGAGGGGTCCTTGTTTGAAGGAGCCCTATCCCTTAATGAGGGGTCCTTGTTTGAAAGTGCCCTATCCCTTAATGAGGGGTCCTTGTTTGAAAGTGCCCTATCCCTTAATGAGGGATCCTCAGTATACCAATGTAGCCTGTAATATGGATACTTCTTGATGTTCTAACATGGTTGTAAAGATAACATCTTGAAGATACATGATAGTGTTTTCATTGACTTTTGATCTAAGAAAGTACGACCAGTTTGACACACCTTGATGGTAGTATTCTGAATTTACAAGGATGGGCTTCCCACTCAGTCCCATGGAGACATGGGAAAACATGTGTATAGCAAACTAGCAAAAGAGAATTTGAAAAGAATGTACACCGACCTCGCCAACCCATACAAGACACACAACACACATACATGTACACAAGAGCAGGACACTGGATACCCAGCCTTGAGAACTGGGGATGGTGGGTTAAAGATCTCTACTAGCACAATATAGCCACCCCACCAGCAGACATTTTCCTAATGGCTTTACCTTGCATAACAAGTTCTTGTACCGTCAACATTTCTCGTGTGCCAACTCTCTTGACAAAACTGTCATCTCTTTGTGAGGCTACAACTTGTCACTGTTTGTCTACCAGGTACACATATTGAGACACTGTGTACTAACGTTGTGTACCAACGGCATGTCTGTGATTGTTGCCATGACTGCAATCTCATCTCTTACCAGGACAACAGAAGTGTTTAACGCGTTCTTCTGTCTTCAGAAGAGACGAGGCCACGGAGAACACAAAGGAGGACTGACAGGACTCTTTATTAGTGAGCAAAACACACATTGCAGAGTCCCCTCCCCCTCTCCCTATCCTCTCCCTCTCCCTCCCTCTCCTCTCCCCCTCATCACTATCTCACTAGCTACTATCTGTCTATCACATTGCAGAGTACCCTCCCTCTCTCCCTCTCCCTCTCCCTCCCTCTCTCACTCTCCCTCTCCATCTCCCTCTCCTTCTCCCTCTCCCTCCCCTTCCTCTCCCCCTCATCACTATCTCACTAGCTACTACATTCCTCTGTTGCTGTTGTATCAATATTAGCCTCAGTTTTCTCTACATGCCTTACTGAGTGCCTGTATCTATTACCACTAATGAAGACTACTAGATAGTGGTCAAAACGTTTTCTTTTGAAAATCATTGTACAGTGGAACCCCTCTATGGAAGGGAGGGGAGGGGAGGAAGAAAGGGGAGAGGGAGAGGCATACAAGTACCAGCTGCAATGTCCTTTCAGAGTGTCGTCTCACTCACTGACCGATATTCCTCTGTCTGTTTCTTGGCATCCACCACACTACTGAGTGGTGTCTTAGCAACACTGGCAGCCCTCAGAGTGTGGAGGAAGGAGCGATGGTCTTTGAAAATCATTGTACAGTGGAACCCCTCGACACTATCTTCTGCCTCAAGGGTAGAGAGGTTCCACTGTGTCTGGTCTGCTCTACCAGCAGTCTACAACAGTTTCATTGTATACATATCACGTAAAGATATACATTCATTCCTGCCTGCCCTACCCTGTCCAGGTACACTTGATCACATCAGAGATGCTAAACCGCCATCTTATCGCATCATCCTCCAAACTTCTTCCTCTGATTACAGCTACGTAGTGTCGGTGGCCTCCACTCGACAGGAGATTGCCAGAGATTGGCAATGGCTGCAAGAAAATCTACTAGAGACTCTTTGTGGGTGGAGCTAAGTATAATTGGGTTGGAATGTTCTTATTCAGTGGTAGACGTTTCATACCTTTCTCACTCTCTCACTCTTTCTCCTTCCCCTCCCTTTTTTCTCTCCCTCTCCCTTCCCTCTATTCCCCTCTTTGGAGTGTCCTTATTCAGTAGTGTAGGCTACAGAAGTTTCATTTCTCTCTCTCCCTCTCTCCCTCTCTCCTTCTCTCCCTCTCTCCCTCTCTCCTTCTTTCTTCCCCTCTCTTCCCCTTTCTCTCCATCTCCTCATTCTCCCTCTATCCTTTTTCTCTTCCTTGCCCTCCTTCCCTCCTCTCCCTAGGCTCCTTTGAAGAGAATGTACAGGCAATGGAGTTTGCTCAAGCCAAGATCCACAGCCTCGCCACTCTGGCAAAAGAGGTGAGCCACTAGCAACTGGAGCTAGTGTGTGAGAGAGAGAGGGAGAGGGAGAGGGAGAGGGAGAGGGAGAGGGGGAGGGGAGGGGGAGGGAGAGGGGGGAGAGGGAGAAGGAGAGGGAGAGGGAGAAAGAGAGAGTTGTGTGGGAGTTTTGCCTCTACTGCTCTAGGTGGGAGAGATTCCCGAGGACATGGAACAGATGAAGTTCAAGGAAGTTGAGAAGAGGTTTTTGAAGCACTTCAACATGCCCGAGGAGGAGAAACTTGTCAACTGTGAGAACTACAGAGTGTGTGTGTGTGTTTGAGAGAGGGATAGGAAGGGAGAGAGGGAGAGGAAGGGAAAGGAAGAGAGAGAGTGGGAGGAAGAGAGAGAGAGGGAGAGGAAGGGATAAAGAGAAAGAGGGAGAGAGAAGTGGACCCACATTCCCTGCTCTATGTCCCACTCACAGACTACTCATGTGGCTATTGGAAAGGTTCCCTCCCGAGGCAGGGGTGGATGTACCTCAGTGTCAATCATCTCTGTTTCTACTCCTTCCTTCTCGGAGCCGAGACCATCATCGTAGTTTGCTGGAATACTGTGCGGGTACGACACATGACAACATTACATGTTAGCTTATTGGGCAGTGGGGTCATGTTTGGTGAGCCTGTGTTGATGGTGGATGAATATCATATATTTTGATACCACAACTGCTCAGGTTTGCTTATGTTATATAAGTCCAAGGTATTGCAGAGTAGCCAGTGGCCCAACTAGTTCAGAAATAGCTGTCTGCCGTTTGCTTTGCATGTAGTTTTTTCTGTAGTTGAACTAATCCTAACTCATTAAACAGGACACCTTTTGCTGCCCTAAATCCCACAATCACTCTCAGGCACCACCCACACCCTCTCATCCTCTGGCCCCACCCACACCCTCTCATCCTCTGGCCCCTCCCACACACCCTCTCTTCCTCTGGCCCCACCCACACACCCTCTCTTCCTCTGGCCCCACCCACACACCCTCTCTTCCTCTGGCCCCACCCACACACCCTCTGGCCCCACCCACACCCTCTCTTCCTCTCTCTGCAGAAACTGGAGTTACAGAGTGCTCGTATCAGTGACGAAATAGTAATCCACATAGACGACGAGACAAGGAGGTTGGGCACTGGGGTGGCGGCAAAGGCAGAGAAACGGAAGCAGCTGCACTTCTCCATGTTCTCTAACACGAGAGAGATATTTGACCTCATTGAGCAGCTGGTTAAAACAGCAGTCACAGAGTGAGATAGGATACTTGGTGAAACATTAACCCTTCTTTACCCTCTTCCACTCTACTCCCCAGACTTCTTCTGGGTACAACACGACAAGACCATCGCTCCTTCCTCCACACTCTGAGGGCTGCCAGTGTTGCTAAGACACCACTCAGTAGTGTGGTGGATGCCAAGAAACAGACAGAGGAATATCGGTCAGTGAGTGAGACGACACTCTGAAAGGACATTGCAGCTGGTACTTGTATGCCTCTCCCTCTCCCCTTTCTTCCTCCCCTCCCCTCCTCCCCTCCCCCTCCCTTCTTTTCCCTTCCCCTCCCCTCCCCTCCCCCTCCCTTCCTTTCCCTCTCCTCCCCTCCCCCCTCCGCCTCTCAGCTCTTTCTTTCGTCTCTCTACCACGGAGACACTAGATGGTTTCTGCGAATGTACCATGTGGAACCCCACAGTCAAATCTCCAGTACTTGGCCAGCTCTACTGCTCCCCAAACTACCTCTGTTTCTCCAGCAAGGTAACCTTCACAGGCTGTTTGCAGCCTATTGTCTATTTGCATTTATCTGAGCCCCAGAAGTTGCTGCAGTTTTACTTGCTGTGCACGCATCACTGCATGTTTGTGGGTGGTGGTATGCGTGGGCAACTGGAGAGAAATCACGCACAGTAGTAGTAGCTGAATGCTAAAATTGTTCAGTTTATCGCCCAGAAATTTATCGCCCCGATTCAATGTATCGCCCAGAAATTGCTGTTCAATTTTGAAACAAATAGTATTCCATACTTATGAGAAGTGCATTTTTTCGAGTACTGTAGGCTAGATCTAGTTTACTCCCACTCCAAGCCAATACCTTATTGATGGGGATGAAGTAGTTAGACTTGTGGACCACGTTTTGTGAGAAGTGCAATGTATGATAAGAAATATTGTGTTTCACCTGATGCGGTCGGTTACCAGCTGCCTTGGACGTGGTTTGAAACCATGACACTCTGTGTTTAAGATAGATAACTTTGTGTGTGTGTGTGTGTGTGTGTGTGTGTGTGTGTGTGTGTGTGTGTGTGTGTGTGTGTGTGTGTGTGTGTGTGTGTGTGTGTGTGTGTGTGTGTGTGTGTGTGTGTGTGTGTGCCTGCAGATATCTGCTCTGGTGTGGGTGGTCCTCCCTCTGAGAGATGTGGTGAGTGTGGAGAGGATCCACCAGCCTCCCTCCCTCCCCAACGCCATGCTCATCACCACACGTTCAAAAAACACAATCATCTTTGCCTCACTACTGGACCGAGACAAACTTTGCGATAAAGTCTCGTCTTTCCTTGACAACATCTCTGCCACTGTCAGGTGAGGTCATGTACAAGTCATGTGATTATCACATGACACCCAAGTGGTTGTGTAATTCTCTCCCCAGTCCTTCGGTACAATGCAGTGTCCCTCTCGAACAGGCTCTAAGTCTCCTTCATCCATCTCCCCTCACTCCTCGTGGAGAGACACAGGAGAAGGTGAAGGAGGGAATTTGGGACATGTATTTCTCGGAGAACGGCAGGTACATATGTCATCCTAGAACACTACAGTTGCTGGAACTTGCCCTATTCTCCACTCTGTCTCCTCCCTTTCCCTCCCCTCCTCTCCACCTTCTCCTCCCTCATTCCCTCTCCCTTTTCCACCCTCTCCTCTCTCCTCCTTCCTCTCCCTCCCCCTCCCCCTCCCTCCCACTCCCCCCCCCAGGGGCGTGTCTATGTACAGAACACATGATATGGTGGATTTGGTACAAAAAGGTATTCCCAAGAAGTACAGAGTGGAAATATGGATGATTTATTCTGGTAAGATACTGTACAGGGAGACCCCTCTAATATAGTGCCCTAATTAATGAGTCCAGGGGTTAAAGTATATACTAACCCAGTTCAATGAAGTGACTTTATTTCAGGGTGTCCGATTAGTGCATAGGTGAAGGAACCACGGGGGCACTGGGGGCATGTGCCCCCGCAACCGTGGAGGACTGCCACGCCTTCTCATTAAGACATGTGCATGCGCTCATTTGTTACGTTGGTCAGGTCACAGCGCTAGCCATGTCTTCATGAATACTATATCGTGGTGCCCCCCCCCTCCCAATTGTAATCACTCTCCTATGCCTATGGAAGTGACTTTATTTCAGTGTGTCAGATTGGTATATTGACATGTTGTCTTAATGGTTGTCAGGAGCCATGGACAGGATGGAGAGGCACTCGGAAGTTTATTCAGAGCTGTTGTACCGGAGTGAGAACATTAAGTGTGTTGCCTTCGATGAGATCGAGAGAGACTTGCACAGGTCAATGTTACACACACGCATGCACGCACGCGCACACACACACACACACACACACACACACAGATCTTTACATGTACTGGACAAATGCCGTGTCTCTGCAGGTCTCTACCAGAACACAAAGTGTACCAATGTGATAGGGGTATCAACACTCTTCGTAGGGTACTGAGAGCATATGCACTGCAGAATCCAGACATCGGCTACTGTCAGGCCATGAATATCATTACTTCTGTCCTACTGCTGCATGCCAATGAGGAGCAGGCCTTTTGGCTGCTCTCTGCCATCTGTGAGCAGATGCTGCCGGAGTACTACAATACCAGAGTGGTCGGAGCCCAAGTGGACCAGAGTGAGTTGTACGTAGTGGTACTTAGTGGTCACTTTTGGTCATAGTTTAGCAGGCTGGTACCCTTGGTTCTAAAGTACCATAACATTTACCTCTCTCTCTCCCTCCCTCTCTCACTCCCTCTATCCTTTCCTCCTTCTCTCCCTCTCTCCCTCCCTACCTACCTCTCCCCTCCCTCCTTCTCCCCTTCCCTCCTCCCCCTTCTCCACAGTGGTGTTTGAGCTATTGACAGAGAAACATCTTCCTGACCTCTACCACCTGCTGAAGCACAGACTGCAGATCTTGGCTATGATCAGTCTCAGTTGGTTTCTCACTCTCTTCCTCTCTGTGATGGACAACTCAACAGCCCTTGTTATTTTGGACTGCTTCTTTGTGGACGGGGCAAAGGTAGTTGAAAATCTATTTATGGGACAGATATGGGTCAAAGGTATTTGAATATGGGTTAAAGTGTTTGAATATGGGACAGATGTGAGTCAAAGGTATTTGAATATGGGACAAATATACTTGAATGTGGGACAGGACATTGTAAATCCACCATTTCCCCTCCAACACAAGGTTTTGTTTCAAGTTGCTTTGATGATCCTCAAGTTCATTGAAACTCCCCTACTCTCGTGTAATGATGAGGCTGAGGCGATATCAATTCTCAATGAGTTCCTGGCTAACCTTGGAAAGAAGCCATCGCAAGAGAACAAGGTCCAGCAGGACGAGGAAGCTGTGAAGGTAACCTCCCTTTCCCCCTCCCCCTCTCTCACTCACCTAACCCTCACTGCCCACAGCGCCAGGCTCCAGTCTCCATTCACGAACTACTGAAACAATCCTACGAGTCCTTTGGATTCATTTCCAACCAATCCATCGAGAGAATGAGAAATGGAGCTAGACTAGAAGTTAGCAAGGTAACTCCACCTTCACCTGCAGTAGTAGCACCATACCCAGGCCTGCTAGGAGAGAGACCGTTATGGCTAGAACACCTTAAGGGTCATTTAATTGAGCATTAAGGGTCATTTACAGCCGTAAGGGTCGTCACTCTTGGGACTAATTGGGTCTTCTGAGACCCCTCCCCCATCCCCTCCCTCACCACCATCCCAAAGAGACCTGGGTGTGCTATTCACTGTACTACCTACAAACTGTACTCTATAGAACACTGCCTAAAGAACTGACTGCTGACTCCTACCCTCAGATTCTGCAGGACTCAACTCGAAGGTCACTGCTAAGGGCTACCATGGAGGGGTCGAAGTTCTCACGCAGTGAACTTGAGCAGCTTTATTTCTGGTTTGAGGTACAGTTGAGTCCCTCTAATTGGGGAACCCCTCCAATTAAGACATCATCAAATAAAGACACCTCAATGAATACATTTCAAATCAGGACCCTTTACTAAAAGAGCGTGTCCCCCATTAATTATTAGCTCTATCTGGCCATTATAGCTAACACTGTGTGCACAGTTAGTTCATATATTTCTCTATAGGAGGGTCATCGGCAGGGATTGTTCTGGGGGCGTGGCACACAATTCCAATTAATGAACACCAGTCAGGTGAAGCAGGAGCCAACAGTGGACATGGAGAGATTCTCGATGTTGTTTCGCTACCTCTCTCCCTGGGGATTTGGGGAACATGCTGAGGTCATATCGAAACGAGCATTCAGAGTAAGTTGATGTTTTATATACACTGAAGTCTGTAGTGTGTAGTGTGTGTGTGTGTGTGTGTGTGTGTATGTGTGTGTGTGTGTGTGTGTGTGTGTGTGTGTGTGTGTGTGTGTGTGTGTGTGTGTGTGTGTGTGTGTGTGTGTGTGTGTGTGTGTGTGTGTGTGTGTGTGTGTGTGTGTGTGTGTGTGTGTGTGTGTGTGTGTGTGTGTGTGTGTGTGTGTGTGTGTGTGTGTGTGTGTGTGCAGCTAATGGATACATTGGGGTCAGGCCAGATGACATTCGGAGCATTCACTCAACTGTTTGGCGTAATGAGCAGAACCACATTACAGGTATAGTGTGTGTGTGTGTGTGTGTGTGTGTGTGTGTGTGTGTGTGTGTGTGTGTGTGTGTGTGTGTGTGTGTGTGTGTGTGTGTGTGTGTGTGTGTGTGTGTGTGTGTGTGTGATGAATGAACAGGGCGTCTTCTACAACTAATAAAGACAGCTCACTAGTAGCTAGTAATCGGGACACTTTTCTTGGACCTAACATTAGAGGGACTTTACTGTTGTGTCTGTAGGAGAGGCTGAAGTTGCTGTACTGTCTTCACGTCACTAGCCTCACTCAACCTCTGACTCCTCCTCCTGCTAGGAAGAACACCGAGTCTGAGAGTAAAGGTAAGCCGGTCACAGCAGATATGGGGGACTGATTCATGTGTTGAAGGGACACCCCTTAATTGAGACCCCTGAAATGAGGTCACCTCAATAAACAGGACACCCCCAATATCATCTTGGTCTATCCTTCAACCCCTGAAATGAGGACTGTTCCTGTGGTCCACTGATTACCGAGGTCCTGCTGTGATTTTGTGTGTGTAGGGGAAGAGGATAAGGTGTCACAGGCAGTGGAGGTGTACGAACGATCGTCAGGGGGTGTGGTCAAGGGCGAGGGTGGTCCAGTAGAGGTAGGGGTAGAGGCAGAAGATGAACAACAAACATTGTTAGGTGTGTGTGTTTGTGTGCATGACTACTACATAATCAGTGGATAGAATCACTACTACTTACAACATGTTCTCATTTAAATAAGAAAACAATTCTTCAAGTTGTGCCACCCCTAAATAGAAAAATGGCCCACACTTTTCAAATGTGCCGGGAACATGCTTCCTGCATGTGTAGGAAATTCTGAAAAATGTGTAGGAAATATTCCTGCAACGATTTAAATATTCCTGCAAAATGCAAATGTGCCAGAAGAAATGGAACGCATGGTAGAATATTCCTGCATACCCCTTGAAATCAGGACACTTGAAAATCAGGACACCTCATTGATCAGGACACTTGAAATCAGGACACCTCATTGATCAGGACACTTGAAATCAGGACACCTCATTGATCAGGACACTTGAAATCAGGACACCTCGTTAATCAGGAACTTTAGCAAGCATCCTGTTATTGAAAGTACACTTTATAAACACATACACTCTAGAGTGGGCGTTAACACAAAGTAAACTTTCAGTATTGTGTGTGTAGGAAAAGAAGTTGTATTCAGAAGGGCAGGAATTCTTCCTACACATGTAGGAAGCATAGTTCCGGCACATCTGCAAATGTGTAGGAAACTTTTGTATGAGGTGATACCATCTTTTTAAATTTATGCCTTGACTTGAAAAAAGTTTTCTTATTTATATGAGACTATGTTTTACATACTACATGCATTTTTGGTGAATAAAGTGAGCCCACCTAGTCATGACAATCGGTAGATTGGAAAATGTCAGTGTGCATGCTAAGTTCGAGTTCACCAGTTCATCTGGTTTGTGATGCTTGGGTTGAGGTGCTTTGGTTGCTTTGTATTGTATATGTGATTCGAGCCCAGCCAGCTGAGTTGCCTCGGTAGCTCAGTTGGTATGAGCGTTCGTCTAGCAAGCGGACGGTCGTGGGTTCGATTCCCACCCGAGGCAGCTTTTTTCTTTGAAAAATACTGCCTTGGGCAAAGAAAAAAGCTGCCTCGGGCGAGTTGTGTTGTGTTGCTTTGTCTTTCTGTTGTGTTGTGTTGCCTTGCCTTTCTTTCTAAGCATCTCATGGATGATTAAAAAGTCATATAAAATCTCACGTATAACATGACAATATGTACAGTGTCTGTCATATATAGAAAAATCGGTCCATTTGGTAGGCTTGCTCCGCTCACCAAAATACATGAAAAAAGGTGTGCACAGAGCAAACCAGGAAAACAGCAGACAGCTGTTTTGGGCTGGTTGGCCCTCATCAGCGCCGTGTATGTGTAGCTGCTCTGTGATGGCCTAGACTTATATACAGTAGGCAGGTCTGAGCAGTTGTGGTTTCAGAACAATATTCATCCACCACAAACTGCCCCTACCTAGGAAAACCCCCACCTCCTAACTCAAGTATGTATCTGTGTTATGTTATGGCTTCACTTGTGATTACAGTGAAGACCAAGGCTAGTATTGCATTGTTACTGGGGACTGGAGAAGAGAGAACATTGTCTCCACTGGATGCCAAGTACAACCCTCCCAGTATGATACAGGTACACACACACACACACACACACACACGCACACACGCACACGCGCACACACACACACACACACACACACACACGCACACGCGCACACACACACACACACACACACACACACACACACACACACACACCTCCACTCCCATATCATATCCTTGCAGACAGAGTACATTCAACTCACTAAAACACTCTATACTCTCCTGCAAGACTCACCAGATGAACATCAGCTCTTCGAAGCTGTGGGGAAGATTGCACACAACTTGCTCTCTATCGGAGAGATTAACGCAAAGTCCGTCACTCCAGACTCTCCTTTCCCTCCTTCGAGCTCCTCTCCATTTGAAATTCGAAAACATTCTCTACCCGGGGGAAAAGTTGAAGGAGAGGAAAAGATAGGAGAGGGAGAGGGGAGGGGAGAGGGAGAGGGAGGAGAGGGAGAGGGAGAGGGAGAAGGGAGGGGAGAGGGAGAGGGAGGAGAGAGAGAGGGAGAGGGAGGAGAGGGAGAGGGAGAGGGAAGGGGAAACGGAGGTGTGATCAAAGATGAGAAACCAAGCAATGAATCAGACACTCCTAAGGAGTTGTCTCCACCCACAAGGGAAGGAGGAAGCATTGTGACCTCGGGACACATTCCACCAGACAAAGGGAGTACTTCACCAGATGTGACAGTGTGTGATGTGGCCACACCCCTGACCATCTCCCAGTCCAGTGACGAGGAGGTGGGCGTGGTCTCAACAGCTCTGGGGGAACTGAGCCTGGAACCATCGAAATTGCAAAAACCGGGTTCCGGAGAAGCTGGACCAGTTGTCAGTAGTGGGGAGACAACTTCTCCGACATCGGTGGGCTTTGACAGACTGACTGCAATCAGTAATGTGAGCTCGAAGGAGGCTGGGTCACATTCCCAATCACCTGTTCTGCAATCCAATACCAACCAGTCCGAGTCCCACGATTCCATGGAGACCACACCCCTCCAACCCTCGCTGGAGCTATCTGGACCACTGACAGCAGACTCCGATGGACTCAGTCAAAGGTGGTACATTACCTTTGAACAGTTCATCTCCTCTGTACAAACTGAGCCGGAGTTGTGCCAGTTCTTTGCCGAGCAGAACACCATAGACTTGGACAGCTCCAGCGTAGACCCTCTGTTAACGCCCTATACTAGAACAGTTCTTATCCACAGATAGCACAATAATGTCTCATGCACATAATACCCATACTACAGTCATATTTTATGCACACCTAACACATACATTACAAATTTACAATTTATAACTGATTAAGCTAGTATGCCATATTGTAAAGTTCAGCATGAAATTGAATGGTAAGTAGGTTATAACTCCTACACAGTACAAGGGGTTGACAAATTTTTTGCCTATAATTCTATTCTTTTATGCTAAGAAAATATGACTATTATTCAAACATTATCACCTATTATTCAAACAATATTTTTGACAAGAAGACATATATATACATTCTAGCGATTGTTATATTGAAATATTACAGAGAAAGCTACATAGTCCTCAAGGGATTTGTTTGCTGTTTAGAAAAACTTCTCAATCAAGCATCAAGAAGACTCAGTATTACAGAGAAAGATACATAGTCTTCAAGGGATTTGTTTGCTGTTTAGAAAAACTTCTCAATCAAGCATCAAGAAGACTCAGTATTACAGAGAAAGATACATAGTCTTCAAGGGATTTGTTTGCTGTTTAGAAAAACTGTTCTCAATCAAGCATCAAAAAGACTCAGCTCCAGCGCTAGAGGGTCGCACTAAGAGCATTAACTTGCATGAGAGGTACATAGGCAGTTCACATTCCACACTTATTTACTTTAGAGTTTGCTCTGAGACTAAAATCTTTGCCTATTAGTCACTAGCATTGAAACTTCACTTACAGTCAAAAAATTTGTTAGCATATTTGTCAACTCCTACACAGTACCTACTTTCAATGACCTGCTACATGTCACTTACATACACATATGCAGCACATGTGCACGTCAATTGTGATAGCCTTGAGACTAGCTCAGTGACTATATATACTCCTCAGAGTGAGGAAAATATGGAATTTATTTTGCTTGCTCTATACCCTGTTAAATATCTTGTTGACCTGGTAACAGATGTACTTCTTACTTTTGATGTTGACTTACACAGGCCGAAGAAAGCAAGAGGGAATGAGAAAGACAAACCTCCATCTGGAGTCAAACCCAGGCCTAATGACCAGCAAACCAGCACACTAGACACTGAGCCACGATCACCAGACAAAAGTTTGTCCCCTCATTCCCTCTTATAACTGCAGTGGTCGTTGCCTGTAACTAGCAACCTCACACTGCACATTCCCTCTTGCTTTCTTCAGCCTGTGTATTTCAACATCTATACACTATCTGATTGATAGTCCATCGTGCTGCTTCTAGATCTGTGCTGAATAGCCGGTTAAATTGTGGATCGACTCATGAGGTTAAAAATAATGATGGAGACTTTCAACAAACTTCACAGAAACAGTTACAACTATACTTGTGATACGAATGAAATATTTATACAATAAGGGCAGAAACCATAAAAATCTCAATAAGTCACGCAACTTAATCAAACACAGTACTAATACTCTCTATGTATGCAAACGTCCACAAACTCTGTACATGGAATTGTACACATACGACCAATACTCCGGGGGCAGACTACGGTTATGGTGATAGCTCTTTGTCGAGGTCTAAGTGTTTTAGCAAGAGCCGTAAAAATGCCATTTCTTTCCTAGTGTTTTGAAAAATGAGGGTGTGGTCGTCGCTAGGACAACGTAGAAAGTTGGGTGCCCACACCATGGCTATGTTCTCCAAACTCATCTTGGTCAGCGCTATGCTGTCTGCTGTGATGAAGTGCTGGAAAAAAGGGGAATAATTTGTATACTAAACAGAGGGACCACACAATTGCTGTCCCAAATATTGTGTTGATGCAATTTTGAAACCCCAAAAATCAGACACCTCACCTTAATTTGAAACTCTAAAATCAGGATACGTCACTTTAAAAACTCTGAAATTAGGGACACCTCACTTTTGAATCAGGACACCTCACTTTGAAATCAGGACACCTCACTTTTGAATCAGGACACCTCACTTTTGAATCAGGACACCTCAGCTTTGAAACTCTGAAATTAGGACACCTCACTTTTGAAAATCAGGACACCTCCTTAATCTCCGAGTGTCTACCACACTAGTTTACATTCAGCTCCTTCACTCACACACCATTACCTTCAAGAAGCGTAATAAGAAGTAGAGGACATGTTTGTTCAGATCTGGCAAGGACTCGACCAGGGAGATGGCATTCTGCCTGTGGTCACAGTTAGCTATGCACTCCTCACTGAACACACAGCTCAGGAAAGACTTACAGTGACAAGACTAGTAGTGTATGGTGTAGTCAGAGTGTGCTATTTGAGTGGGGGCAGTGGGGGGAGGATAGGGTTCTAACTAGGATTTTGAATTCTGGGAGCCAGTGGAGGGAGGATGGGTTCTAACTAGGATTTTGAATGGGGGGCTGGGGGGCAGTGGAGGGAGGATGGGTTCTAACTAGGGGGGGCTGGGGGCCAGTGGGGGGGGGGGGAGGGGATGGATTCTAACTAGGAATTTGAATGGAGGGTGGGGGCTGGAATCAGGACACCCCACTAATCGGGACGCTTCCTTCTGTCTGAATGAGTGGCTCCACTAAGTCAACATCCAACACTCAATGGCAATAGACAGGATACTAATAATCCTCTGGTATGAGGGGCTCCTCCAGTTCTCGGAACCACAGTTTGAGAAGTGAGGCAGGGACGTGTGGATCCCGGAGAGATTCCACAGGAACAACGGCCTTCTCTACTTTCAACTTCAATGCATTCACCTCGTCTATGTCACCCGGAACTCTGGGGGAGGGAGGGAGAGTAAGAGTGCGGCTGTTACATGTATGTGATTTCAGGGGTTAAAAGGTACCACCACTAAGGGAAGGGGTCCTGATTTTGGGATGTCAAATTAGAGGGGTCTGTTGTATCCCATAGTGTGTAGATTGAGGGGGGCGGTATACCTGAATATTCCTTCGGTCTGTGGCCCCTTCAATGACAGGACAACGTCACAGAGTGCTGATATGACCCACGGAATTTCCATCTCGGGATGGGTTTCTGATTGGAGCTCCATCACCTCTTCTAGTGAGGCTCCGAAGAGTGGGGGGTGGAATGGAGCACTCTACAGTCAGAGAGGGAGAGGGGAGAGGGAGGGAGGAAGGGAGGGAGGGAGGGAGGGAGGGAGAGGGAGGGAGAAACACAGAGAGGGGGGAGAGGGGAGAGGGATGGAGGGAGGAAGGGAGGGAGAGGAGGAGAAAGGGAAGGAGGAAGGGAGGGAGGAAGAGGTAGAGAGAGAGAGAGAGGAGATAAAAAATAAAGAGAAAGAGGTGAGGAAAAGTAAGGAGTATGAGAGACAAAGACTAAGAGGGAGTAACACACCAGAATGGTACATGAACAATCATTGTGTAGCACACTACATGCAAGAAAACAAAGAAGGAAGAAAGTAAAAGATGTAGACGTAGACCAAAGAAAGGAGCACTAACCACGAACACATATAACACATAAAAATACAAAGAAAGCTGACCTTGGCATGGATGACTTCCTCTAACGATGGCTTCTTTAACCCTCTCTTAGCTCCCGACTGGACCATCTTCTCGACTCTCTTGTGACAGTACTGGGCATACACCTCCACTGGACACTGCAAGACAAGCAACCTGTCAAGTCAGAATCACAAAACTATCGAGTGTACCTCTCCATTTTGAGGTAAAGGCTCCACGTGTCTCCATAGAAACCCTTCCAGGTAGGACCGGAATTTTATTGTAGGTGGGAAGAAGGCCAGAGCAATGGAGAGCAGCTGCCAGCCCTTCTCTAAACTCTTTCTGTATATAGAGAGACAGGGGATGAGGGGGAGAGGATAAAGAGAGAGAGGGAGAGGGAGAGCGAGAACGAGAAGGGAGAGGGAGAGGGAGGGAAAGGGAGAGGGAGAGAGAAGGAGAGGAAGGGAGAGGGAGGGGAGGGAGCTAGGGCTATCATCGTCAGTTCTTACACATTTCCATTAGCTGTGGTCTGTCGGCAGAGCTGGATATACAGCTCATCTCTAAGTCCTTTCTTTTCCCAACATCTGGAGCAGATGTCGAGAGCCAACTTGTCCAAGTGCTTAGTCTTGGACTTCCTGTTAACACACACACACACACACACACACACACACACACACACACACACACACACACACACACACACACACACACACACACACACACACACACACACACACACACACACACACACACACACACACACACACACACACACACACACACACACACACACACACACACACACACACACACACACACACACACACACACACACACACACTTCAAACAGGCATGGAGACTTAAGCACACATCCTTACCTGTCTCCCATAAATTGCTGTACCAATTTGAAAAGGTCGCAGGCTTCCTTTTTCTGCTGTTTGTCTCGTGTGACAATCATTGGCCGCTTAATGGAGTCCTTTGAATGAAGAGAGAGGGAGGAAGAAAGAGAGGGACAGACGGTGGAAGGAGGGAAGGAGGAATGGAATAGAGAGAGGGAGAGGGAAGCAGGAAAGGAGAAGGATGGGTATAGTAAGGTGAGGGAGGGGAGTAGGGAGAGAAGAGAGGCAGTCAGATAAGAAGGCAAGCAACCAAAATAAATGTACCTTCGTCCAACACAACATGTTTGCAATGGTGACTTTCTTTCTTAGAAATCCTTTCCTGTGTGTCTCTAGGTCCTTGAATGTTTCGAGAGGAATGACACTGACTGCTGTTTTGGGGGGATTGAATGGGGGAGCAGCTGGAATGGAACTGGATGGGGTCTACAGGGAAGAGAAATGTTTATGGTGTGTGTGTGTGTGTGTGTGTGTGTGTGTGTGTGTGTGTGTGTGTGTGTGAGGGTTGAACCAACCGACCTTGTCAGCAAGGGCAGTGTCCACACTGGGAGTCTTCTTGATTGACGGGACTCTGGCCGGGGGGACATGAGAAGGACTCTTGCTCTTCCTCTTAACTGGAGCAGGTCTAATCACAGAATACGTGTGTATATTGTAATGCTCATAAAGGACCAATCAAGACTGTGATGTGTTGAATGGATCATAGCCCATCTCGGGGGCGAAGCTACTTCAGGGGGCAAATTGCCCCCCATGCCCCCCTCCCCCCCCCTCCCCCCCAAAAAACTGCAGTAAGGCATGATTGGGCTCAATAATGTAGGGAGTACACGTACCTGACAGGTGTGGGTGTGGTTGTAGGTGTGGCCACTGGATTTGGATTGGAGCCAATTCTCTTCCGAGGTCCCCTCTTACTTCCTCGAGGCAAGTCCAGAGTGCGGGACTTAAGGAGTTCATTTTCTGAAACACAAACACAGTCATATCTGCAAGTGATGTGCACTATATAGGATATTCATGGACAGAGGGAGCTATGTGTAAGGAAGTGTAGAACACGTACATGCTCAGTTGTTAAGAGTGTCGCCTGGAAAGCTGATGGTCGTGGGCTCGAGTCCCACCCGAGGCAGCCAATTTTTCTTTGAAAAATGACTGTTTCGGGCGAGTTGTGTTGTGTTGCTTTGCCTTTCTGTTGTGTTGTTGTTGCCTTGCCTTTCTCAGCACCTCTTGAAGCGATTGTTCATGTATGTCATTAAGGTACCTACATGTAGGTCCTCATGTCAGGGGTCCTGATTAAAAGTTCACAGTATAGCAAAATCCTTAAATTCAGGACCCCTGAAGTTATCGAGGGGTTCACAGTACAGAGAAACCACTCTAAAAAGGACCCCTGAAATGAGGACACCTCATTTTGCCGCTCCTAACTATTGAACATCTGAAATAATGCTAATTCCGAGCCCTTCTTGTGTCCCAATTTAAGGTTTTAGTGGTGTGCATGTACAGTGTAATCCACTACCTCTGGTATCGGTGGTGCTGTCGTACTGTTGATGTTTGGAATGGGAGGGAGACCGCTCTGACTGAGGTCGTTTGAACACCTCTTCTTCAGAATGGGTCGAGTTAGGAGTCGCCACTGAGTGAGAGAGAGGAGGGATTTGTCAAGAAGAGGGAGGGAGAGAAATGACGATGGAGTCCATCTAATCAGGACAGCCTGAAATAAGTGTCCTAAAGAAACGGGACACTTTTAGCCACCCCAAAACCTCCTTAATGTAGACACCCTTAGGGTAGAAGGAAGTGCCTTCATTAGTAAGGCGCTCTGAGTCTAATCCAACTAAGAGGCTTATTGGCAAGCGGAGAGAGCCCACCTAGTCATGTCAACGGGCCGATTTTTCTGTATATATATATTTATTTATATGTGACGGGCGATGTACATACCGTAACATTATGCCTGCTTCTAATTTTGCGTGCGCACTCTCCAGCTCGCCAAAAATGTGTCAACTAGTACTTTCCAAGCTATACAGCTGATGTAGACGCATTGAGGCTGTTGTGGTTTTATTGGCATGCAACGCTCTCTGCAGTGTATGAATACTCGTGACAATACATGTGCACAACACACGGCTATATTAGAAGTAAGGAGGAAGGACAACGAGCAAACAAGTACAGACAATACAAACAACACATAGATGTACACACACCAGGGTTGCATACGGGATGTTTATGGGGGGTGGGGGGTGGGGGGGGGGGGGGGGGGTATGAGATGTAATACCACATGTTAGCGAGGCTTCTAGGGGGGTCTGGGAGCATGCTCCCACCAGAATGTTTGTATTCTACGTACATGTACATTGTATGAGATGGATTCTGACGCAATCTGAGGTATAAAATATTTATTACACACCTGATGTTGACAACCTGGTAGCATGTTTTGACCTAACTCTGGGGGGGCTCAAGCTGTAGGGGGGAAATCCCAGTGCCCCCCCCCCCCCCGCCTGTATGCAACCCTGCACACACATACATGTACACACACCAGTACCTCTCTGAGGACTGGCAGAGGCATTGTGTGTCAGTCCATCATGTCGTGGACTCTCAGGGCTGTCGTTAATACTGGACCCCACTCCTGTGTCGTTGCACCCTACGGGCACAGCTGGCGAGGGAGTATTGAGACTGTCTTCTATTGCTGTTGCCTGTGTGGCCTGGGGGCGCTGATCGGGATCGATGTCTGAGTATGTGGAGGAGAAATCTCTGCCATCACCATTCTAGAGTGTGTGTGTGTGTGTGTGTGTGTGTGTGTGTGTGTGTGTGTGTGTGTGTGTGTGTGTGTGAAGTTCAATCAGAGTCCCCTCTCTCCCTCCCCCTCCCCTCTCTCACTTCTGTTGAAGATGGATCTATTTCAGTGGAGTTGAGTGTATCAGAAAATTTCCGTGACTGAAGTTTCTCAGTGGGTGGTGAATCATGGCCATTCTGGGAGGAGAGAGATAGAGGGAGTGAGGGAGGGGGTGAGAAAGGGAATGGAAGAGAGAGAAGAGAGGAGAGTGGGGAGGGGAGAGGGGGACAAAAAGGAAAGAAAGAGGAAGATGGAAAGGGGGTGGGAAGGGAGGGAGAGAGGGAGAGAGAAGAAAAACATATTGACCAAGACTGAAATGACAGCTGTCATCATACATGTACCTGTTCTAGAGGTAACTGGTCATCATCCATAGATGTGGACTGCAGAGAGAGAGGGAGGGGGGGAGGGAGGGAGGGGGAGACAGAGGGAGGGAGGGAGGGATGGAGGGAGGGGGGGAGAGAGGGAGGGAGGGAGGGAGGGAGGGAATGGCTAGCAGTATGTGGAAACAACAAAATTACCTGTACTTTAGATAGAGGGATGATGTCAGCACCATCTGGAGGCTCCTCCCATATTGTCTCTCCAGTTTGAGCATTGTAGTAGTAGTTACGAGATGAGTCCTAGAGACAGGGGGAAGGGAAGGAGGGAAGGAGAGGGGATGGGAGGTGAAAGGGGGGAGGGGAGGAGAGAGAAGTGAGGAGAGAGGAAGGAGGGAAGGAGAGGGGAGGTGAGGAGGGAGGGGGGGGGGGAGAGAGGGGAGAGTCAAACTGCTACACTTACACCTTAGTTCTAGAGAGACGTACCTGATCAAAAAGCTCCCACCATTGATTCTGAGACAGTGGCTTACTGTAGAGAAGAAGGAATCAATACCACCATATGGTACGCAGAGAGACGCTGTGTGTGTGTGTGTGTGTGTGTGTGTGTGTGTGTGTGTGTGTGTGTGTGTGTGTGTGTGAATGTGTGTGTGAACATACACTATGGCCCCATAGGGTGGCTGAAAGAGGATCTCTCCAGTAATGGGATTGGCAAACATCTTCTCTCGAGACTGTGGCTCTATAATTTCCACCCATTGCTCACCACTGCCAACAGGGAGAGAAAGGTGAAGAGAGAGAGGGGGAGGGGGAGAGAGGAGAGGGGGGTGGAGGTAAAGAGGGAGGAATGGAGGAAGAGTAGGGAGGAGAGGTGTGCGGAGGGAGAGAGGGAGGAGAGGGGGGTAGAGGAAGAGAGAGGGAGGGATGATGACAGTATTGACCAAGAGGTACTGAACTGTATCAGGAGAGTATACAGCACTACTCTATCGTGGCTAGTCCCCAACTGCTGTTAAGGAAACACCTGGTGCTCGCATAATGGAAGTGAGACCATGACATCCTACCACCCACAACATATGAGAGTATTAGTCACATAAGGAACACACACACGCTGTACACACAACATGGTGTTTGGAATAGTCACTTGTTTATAGTGAAAGGGAATGACTTGTTACAGAGATAAGTCTCAATACGTCAACATTGGCCACAACACCCTCAGAAACAATAGCAATACAGTATTCTGTGCCCTGTGTAGAGGTAGCATGTGGATATGATGGTCATGTAGAGTTATCTAGCAGCTAGAGACAGAGTCACACAGATGCTCCTGAGGCATGTGAACATGAGGTATATATGTTCATGTAAGTAAGGTTATCCCATGCACTAGAGAGAGACAGCTAAAGCTGGAAACATGACTGACTGACTGACTGACTGACTGACCGACTAACTGACCAACTGACTGACTGACTGACTAACTGACCAACTGGCTAACTGGCTGACTGACCAACTGACTGACTGACTGACCAACTGACTGATCAACTGAAAGACTGATTGACTGGCACAAAATATGGCTCTGTCCAAGTGTACCCAAAGTAAAGAGGACACTTTCACACCCTAAGGATACCAAAATCAGAGTTCCCCCAATAATTCTACAAGTACAGCCACAGGGGAACTTACAGAGGGAACACACAGACATAGCAATAGTAGGAACGTCTTCATGGTCTTCTAACACTCAGAGGGCTCCTTATAAGGTGTTAATGAGCCACAGAATGAGGTCATCATTGACTTCCTGAATGTAAATGTTTACACCTGACCCTTATTCTACATGCATGTGGCTGCTTGGCCTTGTGGCTGCTGGCTGTGTGTTTAGGCCCTACCTCTAAGTGTCAACATCGGGAACAGCAGGAACAGATGTGCATGGACTCAATAACAACATCAGATACATCAATGTGGACAATCAGGAAGCTTAATAAGGAAGGCTTAATGTAAGGACACTTCAATAAACAGGACACTGTTTGCTGCCCTGGATTCAACGTTTTACTTACTGAAATTAGGACACACAAATCAGCAGGGCACATTTTGCTGTCACAAAGAGCAATGTTTGAGTAACCTCTGGAATAAGGATCCTCACTACCTTCTTCTGTCCAAAGGTACACTGCATTTGGGGGGGGGGGGGCTTTAGAAAGGCGCTTGCCCCCCTGGACTAGGGGACCTTTAGAAAGGCGCTTGCCCCCCTGGACTAGGGAACTTTTGCCCTCCTAAAAAGGCGCTCGCCCCCCTGAACCTTCACAAAATATGGTACACAGTAACTAATTGTGCCCCCCTAAATTCCAGACTCTCACTTGCCCTCTCTACATGTAGCTCCATTTTCTGAATGCAGCCCTGACTCTACACATGTATGTTGCTACAGCTTCACTTCTCACAGACATTAGTTTGTTGCTAAGAGAGGCCCATTGTCACTTGTGAATCAATGCTGTTTCCTTATAAGAACATGTTGCATAAAGTTCACTGGAACACTTCAGTTCCAAAGGAAATGAAATCTAACAACATACCAAGAAGCCCTGCAAGGAGCATCGTGCAAGGGATTCAGTAAATACCATTGTGAAAATGGTGCATGTTTTGGAATTCTGAGCTGCTTACGTAATGGAAGGGATACATGTAGCTCCTACATGGGTCCAACAACTACATGTGACTGAGGTTGGAAAAAGCAGGTAGAAATTAAGTGTCAACTGAAGGAGCAGGGGATATAGTTGTTGCCAGTGAGCAGTACTGCTCGTGTGTTCCATAGAGAGACAGGCTCTTGTTCATAACACTTCTCCACCTCTCAATATACAAACCACGTACATGTGTAATGGATTAGGGGCACCTGTTGGGCTAATTAAGTGGCTCTTGAAACGATGTGCAGTGCCAAGGCAGAGCTGCCAGATTATGAAGACACACCATTCAGTGTACACACACACCTAGCCCTCTGGTTAATTACACTACACTACACTACACACTACACACTACACACACACACACACACACACACACACACACACACACACACACACACACACACACACACACACACACACACACACACACACACACACACACACACACACACACACACACACCAAAGTATACACAGGTGTAACACATCAGGTCATCCCTTCTTCCTACCAATCTCCACCTGGATACACCTCCTTTCATAACAACAGTAGTTAATAACTATTTCCCCAAAGGAAACAATGCTGTGAACAATTGAGCAGTGTACGTGTACATGGGTCCAATTTCACAGGTACACAGCAGTAATTTGACACTGCCACACACAACATGCACCTGGCCTAACAGAGGACACTAAGCAGTTTAATATCACAGGGGAATTATTGTATTACAGTCACGGTTATAGGCTCCGCGAGAGCAGACAGCTACCAGTGATTACAGGTTGACACTGCTCTAGCTATAATGGCTAGGGAACTACCGAATTTAGAAGGAACACGTGTCACGCTCCACTAACGTACATATATATGGAGGGAGGCAACACAACACACTCCCTACGTGTGAGAATTCGCTCTGTATGGCGGCACGACATCGTGACACTTACGCGGTATTTGCGGCCATTCTTCCAGAGAGCAGCGAAGTTCTTTTCAGACCTCGTAGAAGGCACAGATACCCCTTTTTGCCTGTCTTCAGCGGGGATGCCCAGCCTCAGCAATATCGTCTTCGGTGCATCTGATTTTCCCAAATTATCACAGATCAATAATTACATGTGCAGATACGCGCACGTGAGGAACGCTCAGCTGAAATGGTCCTATTCCATGTCGGCCTCGTATCGGCTTAGTCTGGAACAGGACCACCGCGGCGGGCTTTTATTAGGAATTTTACTCTCGTAAGCAGAAGGTCTATACCTGCATGTGACGTTATAATACCTGTGGCTGTGAATGTGGAGTATGTTATCGCTCCCCTGACAAAGATCTGAAGACCCGTCATGTTGGTTGTCGTGTACAGTTCCCTCTTCCTCCTCGCCGTCCTCGGCGTGGCCACCTACTTCAAACTGAGAGTGGTGAAAGACGAGAGTGCCACCAACCCGACCTACATTCACTTTACCCTGCGCAAGTACCTTCCCATCTACCTTGTCATCGTTCTTGGAGACTGGCTACAAGGCCCTTACCTCTACCGCCTCTACCACTACCACGGCTTTATGGACACTCAAGTCGCCGTAATTTATGTGTTTGGGATGATGTCCAGTGGTCTGGTCTTCCCAGTAAAGAATATTATTGCCGATAAGTTTGGCCGAAGAACAACGATAGTAGTATTTTGCCTGCTGTATGCTTTGTCCTGCTTGGCTACGATTATCCCTAATTATGGGGTTTTACTCCTTGGAAGGGGTCTATCTGGACTAAGCAATACTGTGGTGTTCTCAACTCTGGAGTCTTGGTACATACACGAACATACCCAGCGCTTTGACTTCCCCACGGAATGGATTCAAGTGACCTTCAGCCATGTTGCATTCGGTAGCAGTGTGGCAGCCATTGCTGCTGGTGTCTTGGCAGATGTCTTTGCCAGGTGGCTCTCTTTTGGACCAATCTCACCTTTCGTACTTGCCTGTCCAGTTCTCCTAGCTGCAGTGGTGCCCATTTCTATTCTTTGGGAGGAGAATTCTGAAGAAAAACCAATGGTGACCTTGAAGCAAATTCGCAAGGCAAGTTTCGAAGGGCTCAAAACAATTGCGCAAAATGTTCAGATATTTCTGATTGGTACAGTTCAAAGTTTATTTGAGAGTGTAGTCTTTGTTTTTGTCTTCTTATGGACACCAGCACTGGATGTCTATCATGACTTACCACTGGGAATCACCTTCGCCTCCTTCATGACATGTTTCCTAGTTGGTTCTCTAATCTGTGATTACCTCATTGCTAAAGACAGGTTTCCAAAGACACAGATGTTGATTGTTGTGACTTCCAGTGCAGTGATTGTGTTTCTTGCAGCGGCTCTCTTTGCTCGGGATAAAACGGCCAGTTTCTACCGGCTGAGAATGCTCATCTGTCTACAACTGTTTGAGCTACTCTGTGGGTTCTACTACCCTATACTGAGAGCTCTGAGGGAACTGGTAGTGCCACATGAGGTGCAACTCAGTACAGTGAACCTGTTCCGGGTCCCACTGACCCTCTTTTCTTCACTTGCCTTGCTCTCCCTTCAGGGGGCTACAGGAGGCCCTCCAGAAATATTTTTGTTTTGTGCAGGGGGTATGCTTTTAGCAACTGTGGCATCTGCTTACCTATCACACAGACACTCTATTGGAACCAGTGCTGGAACTGGTAGCATAACATAAAGAGTTTCTTGTGTACAATGTACGCGCATGCGCGTGCGAGTTTCCGCGTATACGCATGCGCACTTGCTTCGCGTCTCCATTCTCCTTAGGCTACTACTGTCATGGATACCCTTGGGTTTTTTGAGGTTTTTTCTTCACCTTTGTATGTGACCGGCTGGTTGCTGGCCGTTGTATGTGTCAGGAATGGACGCGAATTTCGGCTATTACAATGGCTTTGCCATGCATATCCCACCGCCAGACAGTGAGCTGACCAACTTGAACTGGGTGTCCGGAGCGCCAGTGCCCATGCTGCACCCCGTGTCACCCACGAGGAAAGGAGCAGCTTCACGGAGCAAGCATGCACAGCGGGAAGAGGCGAGGCCGAATTTCGTCACAAAATCAGCGAAGCAAAGTTGTTCGCAAACCTCCACCATATCTGAGCGCCAGGAGAGAAGTTGTGGCGACGCGCATGGTTGCGAGACACCCCACGCGCAGCCTCTAAAGAAAGAGACGCCCAGGAGAGAGAAGACAAAGGACAGTAAAATCTGCAAGGGCAAAAAAGATAATGAGGAAGAGGAAACGAAGGACAAGAAGCCGAACTGTTCGTACACCAGTCTGATTGGGCTGGCATTGATGGCGAGCGAGGCGGGCTGCCTGCCAGTCAGTGAGATATATGCCTACATTGAGTAAGTCTAATCCTTAGCCGGGCCTGCAGCATTGCAGCCGTGTATATACCGTTAAAAGAGGGAGGGGCTGGGCTCCTGCATGACGTAGTACATCTACAATGTACGGAGACACACTGCTGTTCATTATCTTTGGCAGGGAAGAATTTCCATACTTCAGAAGTGCACCTGATGGATGGAAGGTACAGTGTAAATCTCATGTACATGTATAGCCATTTCATAGTCCCAAAACTCAATATTATACACTTCCAGAATTCCATCCGACACAACTTGTCACTGAATCCGGCATTCCGCAAGGTGGAGCACTCGATGAGGTGGCAAGGAAAGAAGGGTTTCTTTTGGGAAGTGACTCCCGAGCGGAGAGCCAGTGTGGAGAGGGAAGTAGAGCGTTACCTGAGGCAGGAGGGAAAGCTCAGAGAAATAGACGAGATAGACGGAAGTGAGTTTGTATCGTTTTTTTTTTTCAAATAACAGGAGTAAAATGTCCTTCCTTGTGTGCAGCTGCTCCATTCCCAAGTTGCCTCCATGCATCCATTCCAACCATGCCCCAGGCTCCCAGTACAAGTAGCGGTCCCAGACCCATGTGTGAATTCCTGTTCTGCACCGGGACACAGCCCTACTATGACATTGCATCCTCCATGCAGCGTCACTACCCTCCCCCACTCTCCTCCCTCCCTCCCCCTATCCCACCTCCTCCCGTCACCAGCACCATGACACACACTGCAACTCCTGCCCATGTATATGTAAGTGTCTGTTCAGCACAAAGTATATACAGCATGACTGGCTTCATACAATGTGTTCCTACATCATTTCTCTGTGCAGCCTCCAAACACTACAGCAATGATCACTTTACTTGACATCGACCAGTCTCCCAGTCAGTTTGCAGGTTTTTCTGATCTCACTACCAGCACAGCCAACTCTGCTCTTCACGATCTTTTTGGCTTACATCTTTCCACCTCCCCCACTAAATCAAACCCTCACATGTACACTCAACCCCCTGTACACACGTACGTGGTAGAAGCATCATCCTATGCCCCAACTATACCGGATTGTTCTGCTAGCTGTGGATCAAAGTACTGCAACATAAGATTGAGGAATCAGGCACTGAATCAGCTTATCATTCCCGAAGACCAGGGTACTGACATTCAAACTGAGCACGCTGAATGCACAAATACCTCTTCGCCATTCTACATGGATTCCTCGCTACTGGATCACTGCGTGACACTGGACGAGTGCTTTGTTATGAGTGAAAGTGAAGAAATGTGTGAAAGTTGTGATGTAGACTATTTGGGAGAACTTCCCCTGCCACCTAGCGTGCATGCTAGGTTAGGGAGGGAGGAGGGGAGAATGGGAAAGGGAGTGAGAGAAGGAACACCTTTTGAGAAACATTCTGCAGAGGAAGTCACAGAAGTCATTTCAGAGACCTCTCAAGCAGTACCTAGTGAGTTGTGGTGGCCTTCTAGTCAAAGACCCTTGAAAAGACACATTTGCTGTCCCAAATGTATATTTCAACCCTGAAATCAGGACATCTCACAAATCAGGACACTTCTATCCCAAGGGTGTCCAGATTAGAGTGTATATTTTTGAAGTCTTATAATTGGTGCACACTTCAACTGCATGACTGCAGAAGCAGTCGGTGGCTGTGCTCCTGTGAGTGGCAGGAGAGGGAGGAGAGGGAGAAGGAAGAGGAGGCGGATGCCGGCTCCCAGGAGCAGAGGAGGACAGGACGGAACAAAGAGGAGAGAAATCGAAGCTGTGAGTGGCGGTACAGAGCAAGAAAAGAAAGAGTTGGAGAAGAGTGACCCAGAGGAAGGGCAAGATATGCTGAGTCACATACACCCAGACTCTGAACAGACCATGAGGGACACCCTCTTGCCAGTCATTCAGACGACACTCAATGCTGGCGGTTTGTCCTGTACAGTGGATGATGGACTATTCACTATCCCTGAATCCAACGAGCCCCCAGCCCTGATACACCGTCACAGTGAGGTGTACTAATGGAAACTTATAATTAATGTTACAGTTAATGAGTATATCGGTTGCATCATTGTAGTCAGAGGAAAACATTATTTTTTCTTCACAACTTTATTTTGTTCCTGTTCATTAATGTTAACACTGGGGCTATAAATCAATCCTCTTTGTGGATTATTTTTGTACTGGAACAATTATTTTTTTGTATAAATAACAAAATTATATACATGATGTTAAAATCAGTGGTCCACTGTCCATGGACCACGGCTTTCATAGGCATAAAAGTCCATTGGATAAACACCAGTACTACTCTGGTCTGATATCTCCATATCTGTTGGTTCTCCATCACGACTCACTCCCACCATCCCACCCTCTCCCACTCCACCCTCTCTCGTCCCACCATCACCCACTCCATCCTCTCTCGTCCCACCATCACCCACTCCACCCTCTCTCATCCCAGCATCACCAACCCCTCTTGTCCCACCATCACCCACTCCATCCTCTCTCGTCCCACCATCACCCACTCTACTCTCTCTCATCCCACCATCACCCACTCTACCCTCTCTCGTCCCACCATCACCCACTCCCCACTCTGCCTCTCTCAAAGCTACTGCAGCTTCGTAGGGGGTAAGCAAAGGTCGATGGAATGCCGAACCCCAATCAATTGACAAACGAGGACAAGCAATCTGAATCCAAGCGTCGATATTGGAAAACAGTTTCAGCTTTTCGGGAAAAATTTCAGAGAGCAAGACCACCACATATTCCTTGCCTTGTCGCCGCATCATCTCCTGGAGATGGTGGAGAATAGCCGGGCTTCCCTGCCTGCCAAGAGAACCAAGTATAATACCAAACCTCTGAGCATTGGATGCCTCCGTGATAGCAGATCTACGTGATTGTAGCATCACGTGATGGTCGTAATACTCTCGAGTGAACTGCTTGCTGTAGGGGTCGTAGCGGTAAGCTGGGGTGAATGGATTGGATATCATGATTGATTCAAGGTGAAAACGGCCATCACCGATGTATACTAGTGAATCGACCGGGGGGAGTCTGGGGGACGTGCAGCCTAAAATTTCCCCCGGGGAAAGCGGCTTTGTCTGGGGGACAACAATGTTGAATTCGCCCTGCATTTCCCGATGTATACCCTGCAGAGCAGCAACAAATTGGATGGTACTTACTACAGCAATAGAACTGTGCAGTTTGAAGTTGTAACGAAGTGTCTCCATCACGTGCTGATTGTCAATCTGAATATCGACAAACACATACAGCATCTTGATGAGAGTGGCATCAATTGGAACAAGGCAGCTGTGTCCATAATGAACCATGAAATCGGCACCCAGAGCTCTTGCAGTGTAGTCGTCCACACAGCAAGCTCCGTATGTGACGTCTCCCATCACAACGGTATCAGCTCCTGTGAATCTTTCAATGATGTCACTTATGGTACACGCGAAGAGAAGCAGTCCTTCTGGAAATTGGAGGGCGACACACTTGGCATTTGCCTGCTTAATCCTCCACACAGTCTTGTGGATTTCGAAGTTGTAGTTGGACGGTAGGATAGAGATGGCTGCGTTCAGTTCCACATCTTGTAGGATGCTATCCGGTATGTGCGTTGCCGTTCGTCTCTTTCCCGTCCGAGCACTGCTGTCTCGTGCTACAAGATCTGTGGAAGGTTTTCCGCCGTCTTTTCCGACTCCTACAAACCTCTTACGCCGTCCAGTGTTAGCTGATACCTTCTTCTCAACGTTAGATGGACTGCAGGGACCACTGTCACATGCAGGGACTGACTCCTCCATTAGGGGACCCGCACTCGTGTCGAGCTAGTCGAGCTAGATCACACACACACACACACGTGGTTTTCTAACTGCTAAAGTGCTGAATCGGCAACACTTTGTTAATTAAGTGCATGGGTGGGTACGTGTGTGGAGCGAACCTGGATATGGCTAACCTAGCTGTGGGCAACGGTGAGAGTCCTCAAAGATTAGAGGAAGAGGAAGAGAGCTGGGAAAATGAAGTAAACATGGAAGTGTTCTATACTGACGCAGCCACGTACTGGAAGGTATACAGGTAGCTATAGGAGATGCACAGGAGTTGTAAGGATTGTGTGTGTGTGTGTGTTGTTTAGGGGGTGCCAGCCACAGTGGAAGGAATGCTGGGTGGATTTGGTCGACACTCCACTTTAGACATCAACAGCTCTAAAAACTTTCTACTACCACTCATTAAGGTATATGTAGACACAGGAAAGTGTGTTTGTCACTGTGTCCAATGCTCATTTAGGGTACATCTGCCATAGCAAAACCCAACAGAGCCCTAGGTAAGAACAGTTAGAAAGGAAATGGTGCAGTTTCAAGACTTGTTACTTCTTCTCACTTCAGACTGTGGAGCTGGTATAGGGAGGGTGACCAAACGACTACTTCTTCCTCTCTTTGCCAGTGTGGACATGGTGGAACAGAACGGAGACTTCTTAGAGAAGTCCGAGGCTTATCTTGGGATTGCCGGGGAACGGGTCGAACGAAGGATCATCAAGGGGCTACAGGTGAGGAGACCTAAGAGTTTGTGTAGAAATTAGCCAGTGTGATTGGGGTCTGTTTCAGGAGTTTGTTCCAGAGAAAGGACGGTATGATCTCATTTGGTGCCAGTGGGTTCTTGCCCACCTTAATGATGGTTTGTCTGTAATGTTCTAGCCATAGGTGTGCCCTGCATTATCCTCCCCTCTCTCCCCCCTTTATCTCCCACCCCTCCTCCCCCTCCCTCCCTCCTTCCTCCCTCCCTCCCTCCTTCCTCTCTCCCTCTCTCCCTCCTCCAACCTCCCTCCCCCCTCCCTCCTCCAACCTCCCTCCCCCCTCCCTCCCCCTCCCTCCTCCAACCTCCCTCCCCCCTCCCTCCTAGATGATGTAGTTTCCTTCCTGCGCTCCTGTGTGCAGGCATTTCCTCAGGGGTCAGGGGTCATCATAGTAAAGGAGAACCTATCAACAGACGGCAATGATATATTTGATAACAAAGACTCCTCAGTCACACGGTAACCAATCTGTAACCACAGGCAACAATATCGAGCAATTAACCCCTGACCCTTAGATGTTTGCCGTCGTTCTATCGCCTGTTCTCTGCCGCTGGACTCCAAGTAGCTAAACAAGAAGACCAGAAGGACTGGCCTACGCCACTCTTCCCTGTCAGGATGTATGTAACACATAATTTTAACACCAACAATCATTGATTGAAAATCTATCCCTTGTAGGTTTGCTCTAAGATGATGACAAAATTAATATTGTGCGCATTATTTAAACGCATGCGGTAAAAATGTCGCTGGATTTCGCGCATGCGCTTGGACTAAGTTATGTGGGCGTGGCCGTTGAGTCCCACGTGGAGGTGTGATGTTAGCTGAGAAACGGTACAAGCAGAAGTGGAGTGATGATCCACGCAACACACGCTGGAGTAAGGGTAAGAGCTTGCCATTATTCCAGACATATCAATACTCGCTCAAGAGAGCCTATACGCCCAACGTACAGACCAGGGCAGGTACGGGTACCGTATGCTGCAAAGAATGGGATGGAGTCAGGGCCAAGGTCTGGGGAGGAGAAAGGAGGGAAGAGAGGAGCTCGTCCGAGTGTCGAGAAGAGATGATAACTCAGGTACAACTGTACGTGCACGCCTGTGTGTGCAGAGGAACTTGAGACAAAGATACTGTCTTGATAGCGAGGTGCGCTTTTTTTCAGGATGGATGCACAAGGCAGCAAGAGCTGTATACATTGAAGTATCATCATTGTGTCCTGATTGCAGGGACACCCCTTTATTATCTCTAGTGCCATAAGTTCACACAGTATAGTGTTTTTTTTGTTATCTTGCAATCTCGTGCGTAGAGTGATGTACCCAATTTCCTTTGATGTTTCATAGTGCACATGTGTAGATTTCAAAATACAAAGGAAAATGAGTGCATGTGTGTGTCACTTTACGCTTTCCGGATTGCAAGATCACAAAATAAAACATTATTATTGGTTTCAGGAGTGGGCTTTAATAGGAGTCACGATGCTGGCTGGATAGAACATCAAGAGGCATTTGACCAGATATTAGCAGGATTAAATGCAGACATAAGGAATGGTAAAGCACTCACTTCTCTTACACTGTCCACTAATGCCTGCCTTCTTTACAGACACAGTAACTACTTCAAGCTGCAGTGGTGAAGCCAAGTCACTTCTCTCGAGTGCTGTCAATTCAGGGAGGGCAGTGTAAGTAGTTATACCTCATTCAAATGTAGTGGAACCCCAAAATGAGGACCCCCGAAATAATGCCCCCTGAAATGAGGACCCCCGAAATAATGCCCCCTGAAATGAGGACCCCCGAAATAATGCCCCCTGAAATGAGGACCCCCGAAATAATGGCCCCTGAAATGAGGACCCCCAAATGAGGACACCTTTTGCTGTTAAATGCCATCTGATATCCGGACACTGTACTTTCAGGACATGTTTCAAGTGTCCAAATTAAAGCTCCCTCTTCTCTTCATGTATCATGCTCGATCATTAGGTACAAGAAGTTCCTGCAAAGTAAGGACTTGTCTGTTGTCAGTAGCGATGAACTGAACTGTGTGCTGGGTAAGAGAGCACGAGAGAAGACAAGCAGGAGAGGGAGAGAGAATAAAGAGGATGCCCCTGTAATAAGTCATGGTATTACGACCATCACACGCAAGCAGACTGCGCAAGAATATTTTGCCACCAAACTTTCCACTAGACGTGTTACATTGGAGAAAGACACCCAAAGAACTGCACACGGTCTGGGGCTGTTAGGTGGAGTGAGTGGTGGATGTGGGGATGGTGAGGGAGTGGAGAGTGACTTACACCTAGTTACAGCGGAGGGAGACCAACATTGTGAGGGTGACAGTGGTGGATGTGGGGATGGTGAGGGAGTGGAGAGTGACCTACACCGACATTATGAACCAAGACTGAAAAGAAGGAAGACCTCAAGCAAGAAGCACAAACACTTACATAAAAGACACTAAGAGGTTGTCCCTCTAATTATCACCAATTATCATTTGTGTGACAACTCATTGCATTAATGTTGTACAGTATCAACAATTAATTAAGTCACTAAAACTAATTGGTATTTATAAAATACTACACAATTAATACACACTAAATTGTAATATGTACAAACATATGATACTGTATGGAGGTGACTGTGTTCTCAGAGTGTGTGGAGTGAGAAAGTCGCTTATTAAACTGAGGTTAGTTTTTGAGTGTAGTTCCCTGGAAAGAGGCCCTCTTCATTGGCAGAGCGTCCGAACAACCAACCGTCTCTGTTGTCTCTTATCATCACCACAATCTGTGGGGAGGGGAGGGGAGAGGAGCAGTGGGTGCTTCTAGAATGGACACACTTCAAGCTGAAGTGTCCTGATTAGTGAGGTGTTCCGATTAGTGAGGTGTCCTGATTAGCAAGGTGTCCTGATTAGTGAGGTGTCCTGATTTCAGCAGTTGAAAACTACACAACCACTGCATTAGGAGAAGCAAAGACCTCCTGTTGGGGTATCCTACACAGTTCAGAGTGTCCTGTCAGGCTGGCAAGTCTGGTCCCCACTCAACAGTTGACCCATCCATCACTGACAGTAATCCCATTGTCTATTCACCCCTAACCCTCACTGCTTTCCTCGACAGCTCTATTAAGACAGCAACATGACCCTACTACCCTCACCTGCCCTTCTACCAGGTGCAGTTCTCCTGGACCATCAGCAGTGAAGTCAAAGAGGGCTTGGTAGACCTGGTTACCAGGGGATACCGTCTGGACATACGAGGCAGGGAAATACCCAGTCTGCCCTCTACATGACCCCTATTGAGACAAAAGAGAGGCAGTAGACAGGCAGTACACACTAAGTTCTGTCAAGTGGAGTTAACTGACACTGACCTTCCACCAGTCGGGACTACCAGTGTTGATAAGCTCAACAATGTCTCCGGCCCTGCATGTATATAATTTATAGTGAAAGACTTCATGACGCCAAAGACAGCTGCAACACAACTCACCCAAGACAGTCATTTTTGAAGAAAATGAACTGCCTCGAGTGGGATTCAACCCCCCACTTTACTTCTTACCAACTGAGCTACCGAGGCAGCCAAGTTGGCTGGGCTGAATCACACATACATGTACAAAACAAGTCAAAGCATCTCAACCAATATGCATATACATGCAAAGGAATTTCTACATGTATATACTGCATTGGCTCCGATTTCAAACGAACTGGTACATGTACATACACACAGAGGAATCGGCGATGGATATTCGACTTCAAATGAACTCTACATGTATATACATGCAAAGGATAATATTCTACTTCAAATGAACTCTACATGTATATACATGCAAAGGATAATATTCTACTTCAAATGAACTCTCTACAACTTGATGGATCCACTGCTCTTACCGTAGGGCCAAGTCATTGGGGTTAATACAGCTGTAGTCATACAGTGCCACACAGTGGCAGCTGGTGTCGGCCACCAGCTCAAGGGTGTCCTCAAAACTGTTGTGGATATTCATGTTGTCTAGTCTGGCCTGCAGGGGAGTCAGGTGATAGGTCACATGATAGTCACAGACAGTCATGTGACAGTCACATGATGCAGAGAACTTACGTAGTTCTCGGGATCCAAGGACTGACCTCGAGGTGGGGCTGCACGGAAAATGGGTTTGTGTATATACATGTACATATCTTGTATGGGTTGGTAGGTGGGTTTCCTTTCTCAATTCTGTAAGAATAGTGTATGGCCTTATATATCAGCTAGATTGCAGAACACTGCCTCCCTTGTCTTCCCTGAGCCCCTGACTCATGTGCGTATATAGTGTCTACATACTTTATATATTCAGTGGAGCATATTTAATGTGGACATTACTGGGACGCAATCCACAGACTGTCAATTAGGGGCCCTTGCCGGAATTGAATCCCTTATTGGTCCAATTGTCCCTATTTCAGGTTATTTTATAGTCCAATTGTCCCTATTTCAGGTTATTTTATAGTCCAATTGTCCCTATTTCAGGGTGTCCTTATTTCACAGGGTCTCTACTCTTCTGTGTGAAATCCAGAGCTATTGGGAGGTGTATCCTTACGTTTGGGAGCATGTGTTGGAGAGTCTAGGCTGGCTCTCTCTGGGGACTTCATAACCCTTGGTAGAGGTGGGGGAGGGGGCTCGTACATGCTATCCTCGTCTTCATCTGGGAGAGAGAGGTGGGGAGGGAGGGGGAGAGGGAGAGTGAAGGAAGGGAGAGGGAGGGATGGGGGGAGAGTGCAGGAAGGGAGGGGGAGAGGGAGAGTGAAGGAAGGGAGAGGGAGGGCGGAAGGGAGGGAGGGAGGGAGGGAGAGGGATGGAGGGAGGGAGGGAGAGTGAAGGAAGGGAGGGGGAGAGGGAGAGTGAAGGAAGGGAGAGGGAGGGAGGGAGAGTGAAGGAAGGGAGAGGGAAGGAGGGAGAGTGAAGGAAGGGAGAGGGAGGGATGGAGGGAGAGTGCAGGAAGGGAGGGGGAGAAGGAGAGTGAAGGAAGGGAGAGGGAGGGAGGGAGGGGATAGAGGGAGAGGGGAAGAAAGAGTGAATCAAGTGAGAGGGAGGGAGAAGGGAGGGAGGGAGGGAGGGGAGAGTAGGAAGGGAGGGAGAATAATCTTGGTACATAACTGATATGTGTTGAGAAGTAGTAACCTTTGCTCTCTATTTGCTGCTTAGAGAATCTCTTCACCAATCTCTTAAACATAGTCCCAGAACCACCAACTATCACTAACACACAACTACAACACTCAGCACCCTACAACTTCACTATCACACGTACTAACACTACCAGATCCACTCAGACTACTACAGTGCCCACAAGACTACATATATATATACCGTGCAGTGCTGGCCAGCAGTCGGCTGTATACATCATGTGATACCATATTTACAGTGCTGCCTCTACACTATATGTACTCACACACTCCATCTGTGTTGTCTGATGACCGTACTTGTGGGTGTTGGTAAACCCAATAAAGTAATCCTGCCAATGCTAAGACTGGTTCACTTGAAATATGATCCGCATTAGGGTACTCACTACACTACTGAAGTAACTACTGGATTAGTGCGGTAAGGAGTACACATCCATGTATAGACTTAACACCACCAGACCATCAAGAGGGGATGACCCTATTGATTATCTACCAATTAGCTGTCAGGAAACTAGGTCAAACACATTGACATATCAAACGTAGCCTTCTGAACTATAATACACATATAACTTAGACGCCGAGTCGAGGGAACTACGCAATTTAGAAAGCCAAGGGCCGGATGTAGCATCCTGAGCGTAGTGAAGGTGCTACCGAGGGCCTGAGGTTTTCTAAATCACGTAGTTCCTGACGACGAGTGCATCTAACTATTTTAGACTACAGCGGAGAAACTGATTGGACAGTGACCATTCAAACCACTAGCAACAAGCGTGCCAATAGATCCCGGTATAGTGGTGTCCTGATTAATGAGGTGTCCTGATTAGTGTCCTGATTTCAGGGATAGAAATATGGTATCAAGAGAAGAAAAGGTGTCCCGTTTATCGAAGTGTCCTGACTAGATCTATATCTTCTCAAAGTACGAGGTGTGATGTACCAACCATCAAATGATCCATTGGAGGCTGTGTCCTGAGGATCAGCACTGGACTTTCTGGTCAGAATCTGTGAAATCCGTTTGGACACTGGAGAGGAGAGAACATTTAGCTTCATGTCACATACTGTATGAGTGGTGAAAGAGCTGAGACTGAGGATATACTTGTGATGTACCTGCTTTGGCTGCAGATTTGGAGGCAGGTTTCGGGGCTGGGGATCCGTGACAGTATGGAACGGAGTTCTGACAGCGATGGTGGAGGTTCATCTTACATGTTTTACACTTTACTCCTTTTGATATGGGAGCTGTAAGGGACGAGGGGGGGAGGGAGGGAGGGAGGGAGGGAGGGAGGGAGGGAGGGAGGGAGGGAAGGAGGGGAGGTAGGAGGGAGAAAGGTAGGGGGGTAGGGGGAGAGAGGGAGAGAGGGAGAGAGGGAGAGGATAGGAAGAAGGAGGGAGGGAAGGAGAGGGAGGAGAGGGAGGAGGGAGGGAGGGGGGAGAGGAGGGGGAAGGAAGTATCGGAAAAAAGGTCAGAAAAACGAATTGTAAGCGAACCCATCTTCCTCTGCTCCCTCCCCCCACCTCCCGTCATGACTCACGTTGTATCATTCCTCCACAGTAGGCACACAGAGCTGGTCTCTTCTTTTCATTTTCTATGAAGTCGTGATCTCGGCCCCCCACAAGCCCCTCGGATGATTTTCGTGGGTGCCCCCCAGATATTGGAGAGGTGGGGGGTGGGGGTGGGGAAGAGAGTTGGAATGGAGCTTCTGGCGACACGGAGGGTCGTAGGAGTGAGGAGAACATGTTTAACTGTGTGTGTGTGTGTGTGTACATATGTAGGTTAACGAGTGGATGGATAGAAAAATAGTTGTTACTGACCTTTGCCCTGACCATGACAAGCTCCGCCTCCTTGACTCTTATCCTGTTTCTCATCTCAAGGAGCTCTTCAATTAGAGAATTCGGGTCTCCCAGTGTTGGGTTGTCACGGTAACTGTACACAAACAATATAACATTACAAGATAACATCCGGAGTTTAGCACAACTTTGTTGCCATGGAACTGACACTTTAATTCAGGACACCTCAATAAACAGGATGGTTTTTATTCCACTTTTCAGATTAATCAGGACACCATATTAATCAGGACACCCCACAGTATTATTCAGGACACCCCACCATATTAATCGGGACACTCCACCTTATTAATCGGGACATCCCCATATTAATCAGGACACCCCACCATATTAATTGGGACACCCCCCATATTAATCAGGACACCCCACTAGTCAGGACACTTTGACTCAAGGATGTCAGACCAGACAGAGAACCTTCACACAAGGGGGGGTGGGTCTCACCTGTCTAAGAGGGACTTGACTGACTGATACTCCTTATGAAGCTGCTCCAGACTGCCACTTACTGTGTACTCAGTCTGCTTGATGGCCTCACGTGAATGACTCAGTGGTGACTGGGTTAAGTCATTTAGAGACAGTTCATCTGGTAGGGAGGCTGAGGAAGGACAGAGAGACAGAAGTGTGGGTAGCTCAGTGGAGAGCCAGCTGGTGGACATGACTTTAATTATCCATGAGATGCTTAGAAAGACAAGGCAAGGCAAGGCAACACAACAGAAAGACAAAGCAACACAACACAACTCGCCCAACGCAGCAAAGAGAAAATTAGCAGCCTCGGGCGGGACTCACATGAATGTGACAGTGGAACCCCTCTAATCAGGACACCTCTCCAATCAGGACACCTCACTAATCAGGACACCTCACTAATCAGGACACCTCACTAGTCAGGACACCTTACTGACAGACTGTACGTGTACTAGAGAGGCAGCTGCAATAAGTCTTACCAGGGACAACTGGAGGAGAATCGGGGAGTTTCGGAGGAGGAAGGTCGGAGCTTTGAATGCATACTGTGGAGGAGGGTAGGCCTTGTCGGTCAGATCTTGTCTATAAATAACAAGAGAAAAATAGTTATCTCAGTGAGTGTAATTGCATAAGTGGGGGGAGGGGGGGGGGGGAGGGGAGGGGACAAACAGCAATACATGGTGATGGTCGATCCAACTCACTTGTTGACAAGGTCAGAGGTGTCTCGTGTTGCATTGACAGCTGCAACTGAGTCAAGGAGAGAGACGAGATGAGAGCCAGTTCTCTGTGCCTGCAGGTAAGGTCAACTGATACACTAACACACAGTGTATGTAATGGAAGGGGTAGAGCCAAGTCATTGGGATCAACTGAGAAATCAGGAGCATACTCCAAGCGCTAGTTGTACTCTGAACTCTTGCGCATGAATTTCAAAATCGCATTACATCATAGAACCAAGTAGTGTTTCACTAGTTACCAGACGCCTCCCTCGCAGGGGGGGGGGGGGGCGGCGGCTGGGGACGACACTACACCAGACTTATCACTGACCTTGGTCTTCATCATATCACCACACTTCTGCATGCTAGTTTTAAGTCCCTTCACAAGATCTTCGTGAATAGCCTGGAGTTCATCCAGCATGTCGTGGACCTGTAGCAGGGTGTGATGGAATACTTCTGATGGGGTTAGGACAGAGAAGGTGTCCTGATTAGTGAGGTGTCCTGATTAGTGAGGTATCCTGATTTCAGATGTTGAAGAGAGGCTATGTATCGCTATTGGTTATAAGTTGGCTACATGTACATGTAGTGTACCTTTAACTCTGTATAAACTACTACTCCACTGTATCAGTTTAACTACACCACCACTGAATTACAACTGACCTGTCTTCCATAAAACTCGTTGTGGAGGGCATTAAAGGCCGTCTTTTGGAGGATATACTCATTATGAGAATTGTAACTGTGAAGAATGACCATCTCCTGAGGTAGGGGGGAGGGAAGGGAAGAGGAGGAGGGGGAGAGGAGGGGGGGGAGGGAAGGGGGGAGGGAGAGGGGGAGAGGAGGGGGAGGAGGAGAAGAGGGGGAGAGGAAGGATGGTCAAAGGTACATTTAGATACCACAGAGACAACAAAGGCCACTGAAATGCAATCTACCAAGCATCTCATGTTTCACAGTCATCATCCAGACTCCAGACTAAGAGACTCTCACAAGGCAATATATACAACACAACACAATGCAAGACAGTCATTTTCAAAGAAAAATGAGCTGCCTCAGGCAGGACTCAAACCTGCATTCTAGGAAGCAACACATCACACAAATCACACATACACCTACAAAGCAACATCAAGGCAATTAAAGCACATGCACATTCCAATATCACTAAAGTCACAGTTATCTGTAACACACACACACACACACACACACACACACACACACACACACACACACACACACACACACACACACACACACACACACACACACACACACACACACACACACACACACACACACACACACACACACACACACACACACACACACACACACACACACACACACACACACACACACACACACACACACACACACACACACATCACACTATCACTAAAGTCACAGCACACACACACACAACCCAAGGACAGAGGACAGTTCAGGATTTATTTCAGAAAACTTGACAAGGAGGGGGGGCAAACAGAAATCTTGGGGGGGGGGGGCAACATGAAAACACGTGTGGCTGTATATGAGGAAGGTCTGTTTGACTTAATGGGGGGGGGGGGGGCAAATGCCTCCCCCCCAGCTCAGGAGGTGTTGTAGTGTACCTTCACATTGCCAGGATCCTTCTCTAAGGACTCTGCATATTTGCACCAGTTATCTTGGTATTCTCTGAACACCTTGGTGACCTTATCCTCCGTCTTATCAATACGACCCATGTACGTCTCACGGAATAGGAACCACTGTATGGGAATGTGAGTATGGAGGTATGTAAGTTGGGACTGAAGAGAGGTGTCCTAGTTTCAGGGGTTAATTCAAAACCACACAAACACAAGTAAACCTGTGTCCTCATTTCAAGGTCAGATTAGAGGGGCTCCCCCTTTACACAAGAGTGTAGGAACAATTATAATAGAAACCTTTTTTAAAAGGACTTTCTTTTTGGTCGTTAGCTCCTGTAGCTGTGTGGTGACACCTTGGACCAGACCTTTGGAGAGTTCTGCACAAAACTGAGAACATGAGAGAGGGGAGGGAGGGGAGGGGAGGGAGGGAGGGAGGGAGGGAGGGGAGGGAGGGAGTGTGGGAGGAGGGAGGGGTGGAGGTAGGGATGGTGGAGGGAGTGGAGGGAGGGAGGGGTAAGGGAGGGAGATCAAAGATTGATTAGTGATACAAGTTTGATTTCATGCTTTAATTGTTACAACCAAACTTTGTTAGTCTTCCTCAGGCCTAACAAACACAAACTAACACAGTTAGGGCATCATCAAACACAGTTCAGTCAAAATGTTGTTATAACCTCCTCACAGTCCAACCATTACATATATTAATGACACACCATCTCTAGTTAAGAATCTGTCTTAACAGTTTCAAACTGTCTTCCCTCCTTCATTTAATCCACCTACTATAATGCCCCTTACCTTGGCCTCTTCTTCTGTGTCATGGAGGATAGCCTCCCAGGATGAGAACTGGGTCCCCACAGCCAGTGACCTAGTACAGAGAAAAAGGTGTAATATATTCAGCCAGGCCTCTTTTTTTACCCTCCCATCCCTCTCCTCTCCCTCTCCCTCCCTTCCTTCCTCTCCCCTTTTCCCTATTCATCCTCCTTCCTTCCCTCCCTCCCTCCCTCTCCGTCTCCCTCCCCCTCCCTCCCTCTCTCCCTCTCCTTCCCTCCCTCCCATCCCTCTCTCTCTTTCCCTCCCTTCCTCTCCCCTTCTCCCTATTCATCCTCCTACTCCCTTTCCCTCTCCTTCCCTCCCTCCCTCCATCTCTCTCCCTCCCTCTCCTTCCCTCCCTCCCTCCATCCTCCTACTTCAGGCACTCTAACCCACAACTAGACAGACTTCATAAAGCTCCATACACTAACACCAGCCCTCTAACCCACCCTTCAGTCTTCAGGGGTGTGCGGAATAAACAGTTCCACTTTATTTCAGAAGAACAATCTACACCTCCTTAACACAGGAATAAAACTATGTGCTCTAATTATTGTCATAGAGCTTCTATCATACCAAACATGCTTCAGGTACATTGACAGTTAACTCGTAACAACTATTGAAGTGTAGCTGTCAAAGTCCTCTGCGAGGACAGGAGACGCAGCAGGCCACAGGCCAGAAGTGGTCGGGAGTGGTGCTACACCCCCCCTCCGAGGGGCTCTCCCCTGGTGGGGACCACATGAACTAATATTGGAATTGGTGACTATTTTTTGCGGGTACTAAAGTTTGATATTTCTGTGGATTTGCAACAGAACGCAAAATTTAATACTCGTAAAAATTTAATAATAGGAACAAACCCTCATGAATATAATTAACTGGCTACAAAATAGCAAAATTTGATACCAGTAAATGCACAGAATCCTAAATCTGCAAAAAATGTACCTGCAAATAATTGTCACCTTAATGTAAGTCTTAATGTTTGGTAATGGTTAATTAGCACACATATACATCAATCTGGACACTGGTGGGACAGAAGAAAGTGTCCTGAATAGTGTCCTGAATAGTGTCCTGATTAGTTATTCTGTTCAGGATGAACTTACGGATCTTTCCGGAGAGTGTCTTGTGTTTTTCTTCTAAAAGTTTTCACCACGTTATTCAGCTGCTGCGCATGTTGCTCTTCCACTGCAGATATCTTCTGGACAAACTCAGCCACTGCAGGTAAAGTATGTGGATGGACGTAACCTCTCTCCCTCCCTCTCTCCCTCCCTCCCTCCCACTCTCCCACTCTCCCCCTCTCCCCCTCTCCCACTCACCCACTCACCCACTCACTCTCACTCACTCTCACTCACTCACTCACTCACTCACTCACTCACTCACTCACTCTCACTCACTCACTCTCACTCACTCACTCACTCACTCACTCACTCACTCACTCTCATGAGAGCTTGTTCCCTGAGTTATGCATGCTATTGTGAATATAAAATACATGAGCTTTGGGAGTGATTTAGCTCTTTATACAGTTAGTTCTATTCAAGACGTGAGGAAGATATGAAAACAACGTATGCTCTGGTGAATTTCAGTCGGATTGGGACTGGAGCTGAGAGACATAGAACTGTTATGTTAGGTCACAATGTAGAGAGGTGACTCTGGCCAAGAGAGGGAGAGGAGAGAGAGCAGGGAAGACTAACTTCCACCTGAATCGAACTCAGGATCAGTGTCTGGAAATCCACTGCACTAACCACTGAGAAGAGAGAGAGGGCCGGCTTTTGCCTGAGAGTTGTGGCTCAGTGGTTAGTTCACTGGATTTCCAGTCACTGATCCTGAGTTCGATCCTGGTGTAAAGCTCTCTCAATCTCTCTCTCTCTCTCTCTCTCTCTCTCTCTCTCTCTCTCTCTCTCTCTCTCTCTCTCTCTCTCTCTCAGAGTCACCAATTAAACTTCTCTACATCCAGGGTTGAATTTAAAAAATGGAGGGGGGGGGGGGCTAAAAGGGAGGCAAAAAGGGAGGCAAATGCCCTAAAAGAGAGGCAAATGCCCCCCCCCCCCCAATGCAACCCTGAGTCATCCATTACGAGGTTAACTAAGAATCTGTCACAAGGGCAAGTTGAGTTCCCGAGGGACTGAGGGAGTTGCTGTGTGTGTGTGATTCCACCCACCCAGGTATTGCTTATTGAATTAAGGTGGTCATTGTGTAGAGGTGTTTACCTACCACTATATATTTGTCACTAATTCAAGGATGGCTGTACTTGGGAGTGGCTAGTGTTCAGTTACTAATACAGTACTCCTCCATCACATCCCTCCACATCAAAGTAAACAGACTATGTAAAGGATATGTACAACCCTTAGCAATGTACCACTTGGACAGTTATGCTCTAGTAATTAGATGAGATATCTACACAAATAATGGTTACTTGTTAATAAATGTGTTTGTGAATATTAGGAAGGTGCCAATTCCCCTGTATCGTGTAGGTTATGGTCGCCTGCTGAAGTGGAACACAGTGGGACAGAAGTGCCCTGATCAGTGAGGTGTCCTGATAAGTGAGGTGTCCTGATTAGTGATGTGTCCAGAGTAATGATGTGTACTGATAAGTGAAGTGTCCTGATTAGTGAGGTGTCCTGATTAGTGATGTGTTCTGATAAGTGAGGTGTCATGATTAGTGATGTGTTCTGATAAGTGAGGTGTCCTGATTAGTGATGTGTTCTGATAAGTGAGGTGTCCTGATTAGTGATGTGTTCTGATAAGTGAGGTGTCCTGATTAGTGATGTGTTCTGATAAGTGAGGTGTCCTGATTAGTGATGTGTTCTGATAAGTGAGGTGTCCTGATTAGTGATGTGTTCTGATAAGTGAGGTGTCCTGATTAGTGATGTGTTCTGATAAGTGAGGTGTCCTGATTAGTGATGTGTTCTGATAAGTGAGGTGTCTTGATTAGTGATGTGTTCTGATAAGTGAGGTGTCCTGATTAGTGATGTGTTCTGATAAGTGAGGTGTCCTGATTAGTGATGTGTTCTGATAAGTGAGGTGTCCTGATTAGTGATGTGTTCTGATAAGTGAGGTGTCCTGATTACTGATGTGTTCTGATAAGTGAGGTGTCCTGATTAGTGATGTGTTCTGATAAGTGAGGTGTCCTGATTAGTGATGTGTTCTGATAAGTGAGGTGTCCTGATTAGTGATGTGTTCTGATAAGTGAGGTGTCTTGATTAGTGATGTGTTCTGATAAGTGATGTGTCCTGTGTTCTGATAAGTGAAGTGTCCTGATTAGTGAGGTGTCCTGATTAGTGATGTGTTCTGATAAGTGAGGTAATGAGGTGTCCTGATTATTGAGGTGTCCTGATTAGTGATGTGTCCTGATTAATGAGGTGTCCTGATTTCAGATGTTGGGTTTGGACATCAAAAACGTGTTCAGTATATTGAGGGGTCCTTGTTTCAGGGGGTCTAGAATAGGGAATTTCTCTGTGGTTTCCTCTATTCAGGGATATATACAGAGATTCCTTTATGGCTTGTACAGGACACAACTGAAAGAGAAGCCCCAGAGGAAGGGATTGAAGCCAGTTTGTATCCCACGTAGGGTCCATTCACCACACTGTTACCTACACCTATTACATGTTATGTAAAATGATACTGCTATATACATGCAATGGACAGGATTAGTCCAGTATATACAGTATAGTGTTACAGATTGCTCACCAAATAGACATATTTTTAGGAGAATACTTGGGGTTACATCTGGGACAAAACCTAATAATAGCTGTTACCATAACCTCAGGTGTGTGTGTGTGTGTGTGTGTGTGTGTGTGGACAGTGTCATGGGATATATTGGAGTTTCCTTCCCAATGAGGAAAGGTTGTGTAGCATGAAATGAGTGTAGTGTGAAATGATAGCTAGTTTCTCTATTGATGTAAAGTATTTGGAAAGTGAAAATCACTCCAGATTCTGCATCTCGATCAATACACAACAAAAAGTCTATTTACAAAACAGTGTTTTAACCCTGTGATGCTATGTTAATTGGGACACTTTGTTCAGTACCAAAGGGGTTAAGAGAAGAATTTACCTGTTTCTGCTAGCTTTACGGAGAGCATTGTGTATGATCGCAGAGTGTCGTTATGGGAACGATGGGGGAGATCCCGCATCCGTTTGTACTGAGATTCACCATTACCTGGGGAGGGGAAGGGGGGAGGGAGGAGGGGGAGGGAAAGGGGGGAGAGAGAGGGGAGGGAAAGGGGGGAGGGGGAGGGGGAGGGGGAGGGGGAGAGGTTATTAGGCTTTCACTCTATAGAAATACCAGAATACAATATCACTGTTTACTAAACATACATTTCTGGGCATAGTGAAATATTCGACTACATGCCTTCATATAGCACTATTGTACAGGCTGTAAGGTAATGACAATGGAATTATCACATGATACAGTTATTATAAGATAGACCTTATGGGGAGGGTTACGTATAGTGTACTGCTAGTGGAGAGCATTCTATAGCTACCTTTCCGTACCTGGAAAAACCAGCGTCATGGGTGCTGCTCCGTTCTCTCCCTCCCTCTCTCCTTCTCTTCCTGCCATAGCCTATATAGTTCACCTTCAGCCTCACTGGAATAGAATTTGATACGACCAGCGTTAGTTTGTTGGTATAAACAGTGTTTGTGCAAAGCTCAGGTCGGTCTCCCACGCCAGCTGACTTAGCGGCTTGCCGAGTTGAAAGGGACGCTCACTAATCTAGTAATAGGACCGTACTACATACAATGAATACATGCACGAGTTACTGCTAACGAACACAATTAGTAGATCATGACGGAACAGGACATGCGCATCCAAGCGAGCAAGCGAAGCGCTGCGTGCGTGCATATTCACCCACCTTTTTCTTTGCAGCTGCGTCAAAAATCACCCACAGATCTAGATCTGTCCGACCACCAGCGGGCCTACTTCAGACAGGTGAAAAATACCCTTTACTCGTACGAGTGACGAGACTCACTTAATAGTTAAACGGCAAACGGAGGAGTGGCAAATGGATTTGCACTTAATAAATATTTGCTGAAGTCAGCAACAGGCTATTAGTGGGTGGACTTGCAGTGTCTCCACACCGCGGCCTGAGATGGAGGAAAGAGAAATGGAGAGGGGACTGCTTGTCTCTGGAGAGGAGCCACAACAACAGGTTATCACGAGAGACGACAGCATAACCAGCAATATGGCTGTGAGTTCGCCCCGTCCAATATACAAGCGCATGCGCTTATATGGAACTTGGAATGTTCATGCTGTCATTGCCACCGTCAACTACTTTCTCTTGGTCAAGACTATTCATTGTCACTTCTCCACTTATAGGGAAGCACTCCATGTACAATTGCTCCATTTGGTATACCATTATACTCATATCGTGAGATACCTCCATTTCTCAGAGGCAACCCATACATTACTGATGGGTACAGAGTACATCTATCACCAGAACTCTGCGCTAAGAGGTAGGTAGCCTTGTTCCCAGGCTGATTATTCCAAGCCGTGGCTTTGAATCGGCCTGGGAATGAGGCTAAGAGGTAGGTAAACTATTTCGATGTCACAGTAACACACACACTCCCTTCCCCCCTCTCTCTCCCTCCCTTCCTCCCTCCCTCCCTCCCTCCCTCCCTCCCTCCCTCACTCACTCACTCACTCACTCACTCACTCACTTACTCACTCACTCACTCACTCACTTACTCACTCACTCACTCACTCACTCACTCACTCACTCACTCACTCACTCACTCACTCACTTACTCACTCAGTACATTCATATGGTCCAATGAAACCATCAACATCTGGTCCCACCTCCTTGGACTCATCTACTTCTTCCTCCTCATGATGGACGACATTTTCATGTTCCTCCCACAACACAATGCTCACTTTGGTGACTATTTCACATTCACAATACTCAGTATATGTTTTCAGGTATGCTCCCAAACATTTCACATACAAGAGTTTCAATGTCCAACTCTGTTTGATGAGAATGATGACTCTATATCCAGATCTGCATGCTGTGTAGTGCGGGCTATCACATGTTTATGTGTCAGTCAGAGCTGGCCAGTCGACGTTGGCTGGGCCTGGATCTAGCAGGTGTGTCCCTGGGTTTCTGCGGATGCTACTTTCCAGGTGCCTTCTATGCCTTTTACTGTGAAGAGGTTAGTATTTACACACTGGATTAGAATATTTACACACTGGCTTCTTGTCCATTTCAAAGCGAGATTATTCTCTCTTCAGTTTTGGCAGATATTCTATATGACAGTTATGTGTCTGTTGGCTCTCTGTAGTCTATTTGCACAGGTTAGTTCTACTGCAGCAATGGGTCTGTGCCTTGGTTCGTCCTTCTTACTCCTTCTCTTCTCTTTCTCTACTCTCTCTTTTCTCCCTCCTCTCCTCCTTCTCCCTCCCTACCTCCCTCTCCCTCTCCTTCTCTTCCATACCTCTACTCTCTTTTCTCCCTCCCTCCCTCCCCTCTCTCCCTCCCTCCCCTCCCTCCTCTCCCTCCCTCCCTCCCCTCTCTCCCTCCCTCCCCTCCCTCCTCTCCCTCCCTCCCTCCCTCCCTCCCCTCTCTCCCTCCCTATCCTCCCTACTCTCCCTCCCTACTCTCCCTCCCTCCCTCCCTCTCCTCCCTCCCTTCCTACCCTCCCTCTTCTCCCTCCTCTCCCTCCCTCCCTCCCTCTCCTCCTCAGGTCCACCCAAAGTTTCTCTCAAATCACTGGTACATTCGTCGTGTCATGCTCTATTCGGCAGTTTTGTTTGGAGGAGCTGTACCAGTAGCACATTGGTTTGTGAACCACGGTGGTTTTAGCCACCCCTTAATACAGGTAAGCACTGGAACCAGACACCCTTGGGACAGAAGAAAGTGTCCTGATTAGTGAGGTGTCCTGAGTGACAATTGGGGCAACAAAAGTGTCCTGTTTCCTGAGGTGTCCCCATTTCAGAGTGAGGTACTCCCTAACACCTCCACTGTATCCCTAACACCTCCCACTGCAGCTGCTGATGCCAAAGATCATAGTGATGTACGTCATAACCATAGCTGGTGGAACTTTCTACATTACAAGATTTCCTGAGAACTTCTTTCCTGGTACGTTCGGTTTGTTAATATTTCTCTCTAATTGTCAGTAGGCTAATGCATAGAAAAATGTGTATATATAGCACACTAGCTAGAGAGGAAGCCCACCTCAACAATCCATACAAGATACAATACCCAAGGAGGTTTTACACCCTTAAAACGATGACACCTAACTAATCAGGACACGTTACCAATCAGGACACCTCACCAATCAGTCCACCCCTAAAATGAGGACACCTTGCTAATCAGGACACCTCACTAATCAGGACACCTCACTAATCTGTATGAGGGTACCTCACTAATCAGGACACTTTACTAATCAGTGAGGACAACTCACTAATCATCTTTTATCCCAAGACATTACAGTTAGAGATGTTGCCTACATGGTCATACTCTGCAGGCAAAGTGAACTATTTGGGCTCCAGTCACCAGTGGTGGCACCTGATGGTGGTGTTGGCCTTCTCCTGGACTCACCACATGACCACTCTCATCTTCCTCTACTGGAGAGACCACAGCTGCCCCACCACTACACAACCTCTCTTGGACAGCGGTAGACTAGCATTGGACAATGTGGCACTGACTCCACCAACACACAACCTGATACCAAAGGAATAATAGGTATCAAATGAGTAATAGGGAATTGGTTTTTATATTTATTGCGATATTATCTCCCCGAACTACATTCTGGAAAAGTTGAAAATAGATGATCACCAAATATTTGATTAATTTTGAGTCACTTTTACACATCAATCTACCTTCCACTTTGGATAATTATTAAGACTGCATTGACTTTATGGCTATCTCCTGCTGCTGTCTGAAGACAGTGGTCAGTTTATTGATGTCACTGGTCTAGTCCCTTTCTGCTATCTGAAGACAGTGGACTAAAATCAGGACCTATTCTCTGCAGTGGGAGCTTGATGAACACAGTGGGGGACACATTGGGAGGGGCACAGTGGGGGGGGGACAGAGTGGGAGGGGCACAGTGGGAGGGGCACAGTGGGAGGGACAGAGTGGGAGGGGCACAGTGGGGGGGGGACACAGTGGGAGGGGCACAGTGGGAGGGGTCACTAACCACAGGTACGGTGACCATATACTCACACTACATGTACACAAGTATTGCTGATTGAGCATGCCAAATAGGCCCTACAAACCAGTGTTAGTGTATTCAGGAGCCTTCTAATACAAAGCCAAGTTCAAAGTATATTGATACACGCTCAACAAGTGGCACACACAATCATATGTAGTTTATACACATCCTCTATGAATGGACTGACTACATGTACTGTTCCAAATTGTTTGACGAACCACCTGGAGTTGCACTGCCCTGCCTCACGAGATCCGTCTCTCTACCTCCATTACTGGTAGCTGTCTGACCCACCTCTCCATCCCCTCGATCCCAAAACTCTGTATATGGTAGACACAGTAACCGGTCTAAGACTGCGAAAATTATCACTTCAGAGGGGCCTGGATTTCAACGCAGGCTATTCATATTCACCTTGACTCTCCTCTTCATTATAAGTAGTGTCTCCCTCCACTTGTGTGTTATTGTCATATCCATTGCCCTCTCTCGTTTCTTTCCCACCTTCAATGGGATTGGGCTCCTCATGTAATCTGGAGTAGCCAAAGCTCTCTGTCATCGTTGCTTCTTCTCCTGTGCTCTGTAACTCTCTCGCTGCAAGGATCTCTTTCCGCAGTCTGTCTTTTCGAGACATGCGTGATCGAGCAAACCGCTTTTCTAACTCCTAACAAATGTAGAGTTGGAAGTAACCAGTACTGTGGCTGTAGGTGAACTAACCGACCTCCTTCTTCCTTTCTGCCACTTTTAGCTGTTTCATTTCCAGCATCTCAGCTGTCACTACAGGAGCACTTTCCAGCTTCTGTGCATGGAAAAACATGTGTATAGCCTCCTAGCTAGAGATCAGTAAGAAAGACCCCCAACCAAACCTACCAAGTATACACGTACACCATATAACAGACACAAAAGCACACAATACAGAATATTTACAAAGACAACATAGAGGATAAGCAGAGGCAGGACTCTGGGTGCCCAGCCTTGATAACTGGAGTGGTAGGTTAAACAGGGCCTACACACCCAGTGCCCCAAACTCCCCACTACTGACAAAGAACACCAGTTTAAAAAATGCATGCAAGAGCCACATACCTTAAGTCTCTGTGGAAGGGGAGCCCTGGCTTCCAAACGATCGTCTGGACTCATACACACTTCAAATACCATAGGCTGAATAATAGCAATACAAACACAGCAATGTAGCTTCATCATACCCAGGTACTCGCTGAGCACCCTGGTACAAGATGGTAAGTTCTGTCCCTAATCCTACACCAAATAGGAAAAATCATGCTCCCCAGGCTCTCTCTCCATGACTAGTGGGTCTAGTGAAATGGATCGAGTGTATATGTATGTAGATATATATACAGCTGCTGGTACCACTCCAACTGAGTCCTATGATAATCTTATGAAAAAAACGTATCTGGTGGGGCCAGACAAGCTATATAAGCGATCCCTGGACAGTGCTGTTTTGAGCTTATTAGCTCTCATCAGCAGGGAATATGCACAGCTTGCATTGTCTAGTGCACCACCGGTTTATATACACAAGATGCACCAGAACACTAGTGGTTCAGTGGTTTCAGAACTAATGAGATGTACACAGGTGATTTTAGAAGGAGGGAGAAGCTGGGTAACGCATACTGAGTGTCAGTAATTACAGACATACTGCTGATGTTGAGGTAGGAACAGGCTGCAGCTGGTTCTGAGCATTTGTAACAGCAGAGGAGAAAGATGGTGTCGTAGTGTCTGAAAGGGTGTGTGTGTGTGTGTGTGTGTGTGTGTGTGTGTGTGTGTGTGTGTGTGTGTGTGTGTGTGTGTGATTCACGATAGCATTAATTTTGCTAACAGAACTCACTGGGTGAGGTAGCCTCTCTCACAGCTCTCTCAATTTCACTTTGGCTGGAGTACGCTGGATCCACTCTCCCTGCATCTCCCTCCTCCTTCTCCTTGGGCTCCCCTGCAGTATTCTCTTCCATCTCTGAGTCATCATCCTCAGCAGTCCTAGGATGGGTCAGAATATTGATGTCATTTTCTGACACCAGAGCTGCTTTGGATGCTCCACATCCCATCTCCCCCGGTACTGTTAGCTGCCCTCTTCAAGTTCTCCCGTCGCGGCCTCGTCTCCGTTTCTAACGTGCATGCGTGGACGTGAATTTATTGGTTTCCTTGGCAACAGCAACGACCACGCCCAACGTCTGTGGGTCAAAGGTCAATAGTTGTGTGACGAAGATGCGGCGACTACTCGGTCAGTTTCCTGTCTCCAGTGACTCTATTGCTGTTAACATCACTTTGTACTCGTTTGCCTATAAGCCTCCTTAAAACTGTCAGCAGCGGGCTGACACCGTGTTCTCTCTTAATTCTCCCAGGCCGTGTAGATTGGTGGATGGCCGTCATTGCCGTGTACCTGCTACTAGTCGTCTGGCACTACCCTACTGGTCAGTAACTCCAGCTGCCTCAGTAGCACTCACTGTGTCTGTAGTCATACATTCCTCATTCATTATGTGTATGGTCACCAGTCCCTTTACACTTCAGATGACACCTCAATAGCTAGGTGTTGAAACGTGGCTCAGTCGTTAGTGCACTGGGTTTCCAGACACTGATCCTGAGTTAGATTCCGGTGGAGATCAGTCTTTCCTGCTCTCTCTCCAAGCCTGAGTAACGATTTAGAACTCACTGCACCTCCAATAGGTGTTGAAACCATTGTAAATTTATTTATCTATATTTCAGGCTAGAGATATGAGTGAAATACTTAATACTGAACAAGCCCCTAGCCACATAGGCCTATATAATCATATTGGTTACCTGGTGATTACAGTAGTTAGGTTCAGTAGTTAGGTTCAGTCTGTTTATTATTTAACCTACAACCTAGAGTATGTAAGTCTAGGCTGTCGCAGAGCAACTGTGCATACACGGCACTGATGAAGGCCAACCAGCCCGAAACAGCTGTCTGCCGTTTGCCTGGTTTGCTCTGCGCACACCTTTTTTCATGCATTCCTTCTTCCTGTATACATAGCTGTCAATGGAGACTCATTTTCCACCTGGAACAGAAGATATACTGTGGAAGGGTGAGGCTTCATACCAATTTCAAACAGCAAAAGAAAGTCATTTGCCTGTAATCAGTCCTAGGTCATAACCCTTTAAATCAGAGGATGGTGTTAGCTCGAGTCTGTAATTGTGTTCGAAATGACCAGGATACTTTATTGCAGGTATGGTGCTCCGAATACCTCCTCTCCCTTCTTAAAGTTTGTGAAAAATGAGACATTCTTCCTTCAAATTGAAGAGATGACCATTCGAATATGTGAGTAGCTGACAGGCTGCCTTGGTACTAGCCCCTCCCCCCCCCCCCCCCACACACACACCACACACACACACACACACACACACACACACACACACACACACACACACACACACAACATAGACACAACTAGCCCATTACATAATACCTTTCCATACAGACATGTATACACATGTACAGAGTATACTAGATCACTCTGTCCACAGATACTGACGAGGAAGGCTACTATAATCTCACTGTGGCCAACTACACAGAATTGATGGATCTCCCTTCAGATATGAATGTGGACAACAAATCTGACTCTGATACTCTTATATTCTGGAAGTACTACATATACAATGCCAATTCAACCTTCTTTTTCAATGTAAGTCGCTGTTGCGAGATCTCTCCCTCCCTCCCTCCCTCCCCCCCTCCCTCTCCCTCTCCCTCCCTCCCTCCCTCCCTCCCTCCCTCCCCTCTCTCCCTCCCTCCCTCCCTCCCTCCTTTACTCCCACTTCCACTATTCACCTACTGCAGTTCACCTTTCACCTAGAGCCGACCTCCACAGATCTGACTTGGTATGTGAACTCTTTCACCCATCGTAACCTTACTGACAGTGGCAACTGTACATTTGAATACAATGGGATGCGCAGATCTATCTACGCTCCCTCGGACGTGAGCTACTATTGCTGTGAGTAGTACTACAATGAGCTATAGTCTAACCACCCATCACTGTGCCTCCTCCCTTCTGCAGCCAACATGACATTTCACGGTCACTGTGTAGAAGGTATTAAATCTGAACTACAGTTAGTTGGACTGTGGATACAAGCCTTCAGTCTCAAGGACAGTAAACCCTCATTAAGTAAGTTCCTTTGCTGATAAGTCACAGTTACTATATGCTAGCCTCATCCCCAGGTTCTCTCTCCTCGTGTATGACCTTTGACCTGCCCTCCGGTTTGGGTGAAAGGTCATACGTGAGGAGGGAGAGCCTGGAGACGAGGCTAACTATATGCGTGGTGTGGCTAGTACCTTGTCAGTGTGCATGAACAGGTATCAGGGTGTAGTAGCCAGTTTTGTGAGCTTGTCAGTGTGACAGTTGTAACCAAAAAATGCCTCTTTGTAGTGTGTTGATGCTACATATTCACGTGCCTCCAGAGTACCATTGTAATATAGTCAATTGCTTCACTCATCATAATTGGCCTTATGCGTGTATTTGTGACCACATAACAGATGCTATTCTGTGGGTTACACATCTCTAACTAGGTAGGAGATGTGTGTGAGGTATAAATGAGTATATACCTCATTTGAGAAGTGTACTGTGTTCATATGAACGGTATCAAATTTCTCCCAACCAGTGTAATGATGACAATTTCTTTCTCATTTCTCTCTCTATTTGTACAGCATACATTGACTGTGGAGCCAAAAGCCATAACAATTCCATCGTAAGTCAATCCACACTGTGGCTAACTGCACAGATTCAAAGGTCTAGGATCGAAGCTTTCCAACTGTGTTATTATAGGGTTACTGTAGTCATGCTTTGCTTCTAAACTGATTAATTCTGCTGCCTCTCTCTCTCTCTCTCACACACACACACACACACACACACACACACACTCACACACAGATCAATATTGTGGTAGGATCGGTGGTGGGGTCGACTCTCGGGGTAGCTGTGATCGTCATTGTGGTTACACTGATTGTCAAGATGGTACGAGTACGACAGAGAGGCTACAGCCTGCTAGATAACTAAATATTTATTGTACTAATATATCACACCCTTCTATTATAACTAACAATCATTGTCTGAACTGAGAGGAAAGGAACACTACCCAACTACATACATAGATATTTTGTGAAGCCTGCAGATACAGGGAGGGACGAGAGGGAGGGATGGGAGGTAGTCAGTGCATATGGTAGTAGGTATTCCACCATACACTAATTTATGGCTATACCTCCCACTGCTGTCAATGATGGCTTCACAAAATATCTGCTGGCAAGTACGTGGAGGAGTAAGTATGTTGAGCAGCCTTATTGGGTGTGTCTGACAGTACAGATGTGTGATTACTATGTATGTGTATATATATGCAGAGGTGTTAATAAGCCACTTTAGCCTAGTACCCTCATAGGCAAAGGCTGTGTCCACAATGTAATATGATGTGACTACATTCTCTTGAACAAAATACAGCAATCACAATGAAGAGTACATAAAATGTGTATAGCAGCTACCTAAAGGTATTTATATGCTCTGATGATGACTTGAATTCTATAAATATTTGAGGTCGATTGGAAACCAAACATGTATTATAATGATGTGTTATTCTCTGCAAACAAGTCTTTTTAGTAAATTTGAAGTGCAAAATGGCTTATGGTTGTTGGTAGAAATCTTTCAGTGTCATTGACATTTTGCCGTGCAATTCCTGCTCGTAGCGAAGGAGCTGTACCAGAAACCCATCATTGGGTTTGGCAGAAGAGTGACACTTTCTCAAGTGTTCATTTGCCTCTCTCAGTGACCACTGTTTCTCTTTCATCAAATAAGCCAGTACAATAGCAGAGGTTCGAGATAGACCGTAGTTCGAGTGAACCAGAGCGACCTTTGGTGCCACATGCTTCTTCTTGTCCTCAGATGAAGCATGCGATACTTTAGCCCTTCTGATAAACTCGAAGCAGATGTCAAAATGGCCCGATATTTCTTCATCTTCGTCGTCTTCTATCTCCACCTGTAACTGCTCTATACCCATCTCGCCACTGTAAGATCTTCTTCCAGCACCCCCGGCGGCCTCCCCCTCTGTGGTCAAATTCAAGATGAACCCGACGTGTTTTCCCTTCAAGAACCCCGGATTTCTGGCGCTGGCCAAGTTTCCTATGACGAGATACGGTAAGATTTCCGCAGCGTCTACGGTATCGTAAAATGATATTCGTCTCCCAGCAGAATTCGCCGCCGCCTTTGGACGCAAAGTTACCTCGACTGTTGCAGTGTGGGAATCTCTCTCGCCTCCGTCTTCTAAATTGGTAGTAGTTCCATTTTTACCGTCTATTGCTTCTTGTGTTGCGACTTTATCTTTTTCTCCACCTGCCGTAGGCGGCGCAGAGGTCGCATCTTGGTCGCGCTCAGCTTTATCTTTTGGCTCACTTTTGCCGTCCTCGCGCTTCCTTTGATCCTTGGAAGGCGAAGATTCTGAAGTACTTTTTCTCTTCGATCCGCCGCTTCCCATTCTAAACTACTGGCGCACGAAATGCTGCATGCACATCATGCTGTAGGTTCAGTAATACGTACATCGGCGCTCGCGCAAGAAAAATGGCGCGTAATTCAAACTGCCGCAACCGATTCTCTTCAGTGGATCCACAAAATTAATTTGGATAGCTACTTTCATCATGGACAGAAAATGACAGTTTTTCTCTACTAAGTCCTAATCTTGTCCCTGCGTCCAACCTTGAACAGACTCCGGATTACAAATACCTGGAGACCATCAGATATGCAGTGCAAACCCTCTCGATGAAACAGAACATCCTAATATCCTTACACTCCCCCAGATACCATTTTTCAACTCAACAATGCAGTCAGATTACATTAGAGAGTGAGGGAGGGGAGGTCAAACTCTACCAACTAACCTGGATAATTCCTACAGTGACAATGATGCTGATTTCCAAAAATGACCACCAGAAGACGCGGGCATGATTGCTCTCCAGAGTGTGCCGATGACGGGACTCCCTGGCCTTGAAAAACTGCTGGTGTGTGATGACTTTACTTAGCCTGGACCCAATATCATTCAGCTTTTTCTGTGTGGAGGGCGAGGAGTCATCAGGCCTTGGGTAAAAGGTGGATGAGAAAAATACCTTAACATCCTGAACCTTCATGTCAAGTATAACAGCTTCCTGGGAGAGTTGATAGGGAACATGTTCTTCCTCTGGTTCTGTTTCACCCTTATCATCTTCTATTATAACGTCTAGGAAGAGCAATTTGCCTTGGAGGGGGAGAGGGAGGGTGAAGGAATATTCGTTTTAAACTTAGGCCCACCCCTTAGGCTATGCCTTTATTTACCAGTCATCCTGCTGAAGGAGTTATCAAGGCAAATCTCATACTCGCCAGTTTTCTTTAGATCTAGCCCGTGTAGGCCATCCATACTGTGTGGCTCCATCACTATTGGATGTCGATCTGGGTCTGATACAATGAAATTAATGTCCAGATCCCCTCCATCAATTACCTGCATGGACAATACATGTCAGGAGTATGCACTGTCTCAGAGCACAGAGGAGGAAACACATATACCATACAACTCATACACCATTTGCACGTGGTTTTCACCAGTATAAACGATGAATGTATATACAGCCTACGTTGTTTATACCATGTACACGTACATGCACGCTACACTAACTGAAGTACTTGCGGAAACCAACCTGGTATTCAATCTCCAAGAAGGCGCCCTCGTGAATGTAGTCGTAGAAGCACTGAGACTCTCCAGCCGCTACATTGAACGTGAATGTGAAGTCCCTCGCGCTGACGCTAGCTAGCAGCGCTAACAGACTAGCGCACACCACGCGGGACACCTTCAACGACATTTCTATATGTTTCTAAATGATGCCCACAGAGGTTAGAGTTCACTTTAAAAAAGCAAAATGTCCTGCTAAAATTTGTGAGGTCAGTGACTGAAACTAAAAATTCACAACAACTAGTGCTTCTGAACTAAAACTTGAGTTAGTCTGAATCAGAACTGCTACTGCTACTGCTGCTTGAGTGCCCCTTGTGTTTCAATTTGGGTTTTTTCACCTTCTTGGATTTGGTCCCCAAATCCTTCTTGTGTTTCGACTTTGATTTCATTTTTTTCACTTTGTGTTCTTTCTTGTGCTTGTGTTTGCCGTGTTTCCCCTCCGTGTGCACCTCTCCAGTGGGGGTGTGATGGTGTGAGGGGGGTTGGTCAAGGGGAGGGGGAGGCTGGGCTGCCAGGTGACTGGGATAGCCCTATAGAAACAACAGCAAAACAATAAGCTGAAAACTCTTTGCCACTACAGTATAATTAGTGTTATAACCTGAGGTAGAACAGCAGGCGGCTGGTAGAGCCCTACTCCAGGAGGAGGGGGAGGAGGCTGGTGAGGGTACCCAGCAGGAGGTTGGAGGGGGTAGCCAGGATACTGGGGAGGGACACCAGCTGAAGGTTGGTGCTGTCCAGCAACAGGCGGAGTGGAGTAGGGACCCTGGTAAGGCGGAGGATAGGCTGGGTTAGGAGGTGGGTAGGCCATCTCTATCTTTGTAGGTTTTTCAATTTTACTTTTTTCATTATAAAGTCGATATACGGTAGACCTAACTAAGCATCGTTACGTCATTTTACAAAGCCCCAAGACACAAGACGAGAACCCTGCACAACGACATCAGAAACATCTGCAACGACATATCTATGTAAGCGTAAGTAAGTTTAATCCCATGTACGTACTAGCTTGAAGTTGAACGTTCTGCTTTGCGCAGTTTTTTAATACTGACGTTCCCATGCAGTACCATTAACCGCATCCCTTCTGTGTTGTTAGTCTCAACATGCAAATAACCCCTTTCTCCATCTCTCTCCCTCTCCCAGTCTACACACCATCAACCACATACCCCCACAGCCACACACCTTCTCCTGTACCAGACCACCACCTGGCACCACATCGAACTACAACAATGGCTACACGTGACGAAAGTCCCCCCATATCCCCGGATCACGAGGAGGGAGACGGAGCCCACAACCGTCCACAAGGCATTGAAAATGCTTTCAAAAAGAGAAAGAACTCCAGTGAGTCAGTAGCCCAAGAACCTATTTGCATGAAACTCACCTATCATTCATTCTGCACTGCCACACTTCCTGCCCATTATTATGTTTCATTGTTGAGACAAACATAGCTCACTTTGAATCAACAGTAGAGCCTGATACTGCTGTGTGCATGGGCATGTTATCACCACTGGTTTTTCTGACTCAAATTGATCCATCTGGTTAATTGGGTCTCAAATTATGTTCATGTCCATGTATGTGCTTAGTCAGTTGCAAACTCAGCTTTTGGTTGAATACCATTAGGTCAATGAATTAATTTCCTCTAAGTGTGTACAATACAAAATTATAAGTGATCTCAATCAGTATTTGTACTACAAGGAGAGTGTACGCATTTGTATCAATAATGTGTACAATGCTCATGGTTTTCCAGTTGAGAGAAGAAGAGATGTTGAAGAGATATCAAAACGTCATCCAAACAAGATTCCAGTGAGTGGGACTCTATCAGTAGACAGAAGTGAAGTGATAGTATCACTTCTATACTCTCCTCTCCTTCCCTCCCTCCCTCCCTCCCTCCCTCTCTCTCTCTCCCTCCCTCCCTCCCTCCCTCCCTCCCTCCCTCCCTAGTTGATTGTAGAGCGTGGAAAGAGAGAGAAAAACCTTCCACTGTTAGACAAGTCTAAATTTCTTGTTCCAGAAGAGCTCAACATGATCCAGCTTACTGGAATCATCAGGTAAGAGACTTCATCTATGAGCAAATACATTTTAATCAATGTTTCTGCCACACACACACAGACGTAGGCTGCAGCTTACGGACTCACAGGCATTTTACATTCTTATAAATGGCCGGACGATGGCTGGAGCGGCCATGTTACTACAAGACGTTTACAGAACTGACAAGGAAAAGGATGGTTTCTTGTACTGTACTTACGTCTCCCAGGAGGTGTATGGCTAGCAGCCTCGATCTCTTGTCCTCAGCATCTCACGCTGTCTGTAAACTCCAAGTGACATTATGTTATTTTGTGTGTGTGTGTGTGTGTGTGTGTGTGTGTGTGTGTGTGTGTGTGTGTGTGTGTGTGTGTGTGTGTTGCAGGAACCTCACTGAGTCGTTTACATATTTTATTGGTCATCAGAAAAAATGCACTGTGTTTATTTTAATCCCAGAAAAAGTCACTTTCAGTTTTTGTCCAATGTTTTTGTGTGTGGCATTTTTAATTAGATTGGTATGCTATCATGTACGCATGCGCAATATACTAGAATTCGGGAGTGGCTTGTATAAACGCTGGCGACGCATCCTACTCGCTAGAAGTTGCAGAACCGTGAACGTACAGCGTTGTAGAGCAACGAAGACCATTGACCCTTACTGCAGACGCTGCGATAAACAAAGTAGCGAATCAGAGAACCGTCGCTTCGGTTACCATCGACATGGCGGAACAGACGAACGCTGGAGTTGGGCACAAAATTCCCATCAAAGACGAATTTGAAGGTGAAAATGACACGAGTATTAATGCGTTTTAACGTGTATTGTAGCCAACAATATGTGTTTTATGAAGCAGCAACATGTACATATATGTATATATAAACACACATATGCAATCTGTTTATAGTAAACGTACTATGATAATAGATCATGTGTACTTATACAGTATATAGCACTTCGCACACAAACCAGCATCAGTGTACATAAAGGAGTTTTAATGCAGGGATCAGCAGTGATTTATGTTGGAACAAGCTTGTAGCAAACTGCGTACATAAAGACTTTTAAACCACACCACCACATCTTATGTCATACATTGTTGTTAGTAGTAATGCAGCAATCCTTGCCTATATACGTGTATTCACTCTCTCTCCCTCACACACACACACACACACACACACACACACACACACACACACACACACACACACACACACACACACACCAGGTCGTCATGGCAAGACCTACCGGGAAGTAAAGACCAAATACAGAGAACCTCAAACCATACACGAATCTTTCCAGGTTGGGAAAAAATGCCATATTTAGAAGTAGCATGTGTACACAATTGCTCAATATCATGACTATTTGTAAACAGATATATATCACTTGATACTGGATACTAGGCTGGGACAGTGTAGTATGCCTCTGATAGTCGGGAATAAGCAACAGCAGGTCTACCTCTCTTACTCTCTTACCAAATTGGTTACCATAGTCTCGCACATGCCCTCTAGCTAGTATTACGGCATACCAATCATCCTTGTTTTTCTCAGTCGCCTTTGTAGGGTTTCGTTTCTTCTCGTTTTCTGAGTGCCTGCTAAAGTGTGTATCTCTGGCTTGGATACGCAGGAATTCCTTCCGATACATCACATGTTTGAGTTCTTTTGAGAATTTAATCGTTGTGCTTTCTGGAACTCAAGATATGCATCTGTTGTCATAGCTTGTCTCCCCACATGTTGCTCAGGCTTTGCTCTATGACACATCGCAATAGTGAGTGGAATGTCAACACCTCCGGTTGGTTTCTAGTGTAGAACAACTAGCTCTTCTTATTGCTAAGGCACCATTTAGTGTGTGGAGGAATGCTGACAATTTGAGTGAGCTAAGGAAGCCCATCATCGTGTACATACCAGTCTCTGGGCGTAACCATTACATACCAATCTCTGGGCGTAACCATCGAGCTGTTGACCAAGCAGTGGTGTAGATTGCTTAAGTCTGAATAGGGTTAAAGTCTTTTTGCCTCCAAGGCAACAAAACATAATTGAATTATGAGTTTCCCTCAGGCCAACTACAACACTATTAAAGTTTGTATATAAATTGTTTTTTGTTGTTTTGAATTAATAACTCTACATTATTTGACTTGATGCAGGTCACTCTGGAGTTGCTGGATATATTGTTCACTAATAAAGAGTTGCATCAAAATGAGAACAAGTCGAAGCGTATTCGTCAGCAACTGCAGAACCAGATAGTGGCCGTGTCTGTGTTGGGGAGGCATGGTGTGGGGAAGAGCACTTTGCTTGACTCACTATTAATGGATAGGTAATTAGGAGGGAGGGAGGGATGGAGGGAGGGAGGGAGGGAGGGAGGAAGGGAGGGATGGAGGGAGGGAGGGAGGGAGGGAGGGAGGGAGGGAGGGAGGGAGGGAGGGAGGGAGGGAGGGAGGGATGGAAGGAGGGAGGGAGGGAGGGAGGGAGGGAGGGAGGGAGGGATGGAAGGAAGGAGGGAGGGAGGGAGGGAGGGAGGGAGGGATGGAGGGAGGGAGGGAGGGAGGGAGGGAGGGAGGGAGGGAGGGATGGATGGATGGAGGGAGGGAGGGAGGGAGGGAGGGAAGTGTTGAGGTACAGTCAACTAACACAAGGCAGAAGGTCAGCACTATACTGTGTTCGCATCCTATAACTGCTGTTTGTCCCAGGAAGGGAGGGAGGGGAGGACGGAGGGAAGGAGGGAGGGAGGGGAGGACGGAGGGAAGGAGGGAAGGAGGGAGGGAGAGTGAGTATATTTTCTAATGATGTTAGTTATGTAATCTGTGGATAAGGCTCATTGAACTGTTGTAATGTGAGCTGAATCTTCACACACACACACTATATACTCTCCCTCTCTCTGACACTGTAGGATCTTGCCAACTCACAGGAAGAACAATACTGCTGTCATGGTCACCATACAACACAATGGTGATCTGGAGGCAAGTATAACCACACCTACCTCCATCCCATGTTCACTGCCTCTCTTCCTCCCTACTTCATCCCCACCCCCTCACTCTCTCACACATCCAGAATGGACCAAGGCTCTTGGATGACCAACACAAAGTGTTAGCCTCAGGAAAAGAAGAAATTGCAAAGTTCATTACTTCTGAAAATGATGCAGTCAGATCCAAAACCAAAACGGTAAGCCTATTTCCCCAATTACATATAGCCACATCACAGTTCTCACTTCCATGCCACACAGAACCACGATCTCTACCTTGAATTGAACTGTCCCATACTGAAGAGCAAAGATGGAGACGCCAAGCCTGTGCTGGTAGACACACCAGGTATGCATGGGATAGAATGATGTGTTGGTATGTTACCGTTTGGGTGTGGAGCATTAGATCATGATGCCTGCTCAATGGCATGTAATCCAATTCTACATTCCTGTGTGTAACAGAGGAGTGAGTGTCCATTACGACACTAACTTCATTCAATACCTTTCATAAGTTCCATCAAGACTTTCTAAGAAACGATAAATATTGTGAATGCTTAGAGTTCGAGAGTAGCCACATATAAGCAAGCATGTAGGAAATCTTCCCAAGGAGAGGCTAGTGAATAGTTTGAAATGTTAAAAGTTGCCAGAGAGTTGTCAAGGTGAACGTTGGCTGCCCTGCTAAGCAGATTACCTCAACGGTTTTAACTAGGTTACTTCACCTGGTAATTCTATTCGCTGGTGGGCTTCAAGAAACCCTCGGCTCTTGTAATGACATTCATTGAATAGCTAATCCTGTGTTAGTGTAAATATGTTAGTGTAAGATGACGCCTGTGGTAGCCGACTGGGTGTGGCCCCAAACTGGTGGTGTAAGGTAATGTTTGCGTGTGTGATTGCAGGATTTGGAGAAGCTGGGGGTGCTCTCATCGACAAGATAGCCGGTGAGAGTCTGGATGGGAGCAGTGCCTGTCTGCTGGTGATGTCGTATACCATGTTGAGAGACGGAGGAGACCTGTCCATTCTGCAGCAGCTGCACAACTCTGACCCCGGTCAGTCTCATGTACACTACTACCGTCAGTATGTGTGTGGTAGAGATCCAGTGTATGTTATGGCTGATCATGTATAGAGCAGAGTTAAGTAAAATTTGCTTGCCAGTTTTTACCATTTATGCCTTTGGAGAGCCAGTATATTACAGTATGTACATGATCGCTAGCCCTGCCCACCTATATAATTAGCCAAAAATTGGTCCGGCCATGGCTGGACCAACCAGACTGGCTCCGCTGGCCCTGCACTGTTACACATCATGCAAACACTGCGCTACACAGGATATCACGTGCTCTAGCTGGGCAGAAAAGCGAGCCCACCTAATTGTGCAAATGGGACATTTCTATACATACATTTGATTTATGTGTTTGATCGTGCTTGCCCACAATGTTGGAGTATTCATTTAGCAATCATCCTCACAGATCTATCCAATGGACGTCGCATTGTGATTGCAGTGACTCAACATGACCACTACTACACTGGGAAACAGGACGAGGAACTGAGTGCAGTGGCTGCCAGAGAGCATGTCCACGAGGGGCTCATGGAAGTGGGGTACAAAGTCCCACAGGAACAAATAGTCATCATTTCAGGTACTACTACATCACAATAGGCCTATAACTAGATATTATAGTCTGGATTCTCCCTCTTCCTCTTCTTCCTTCCCTCCCTACTGCACCCTCACTCCCTCCTCCCTCCTCCCCTCTCTCACTTTCCCTCCTCTCTCTCCCTTTTCCTGTTCCTCTACTATCTTTCTCTCCCTCTTTCTCTCCCTCCTGTCCCTCCTTCTATCTTTCCCTCTCCCCCTCTCCCTCCCCTCCTCCTCCCCTCCCTCCTTTTCTCTCTCTCTCTGATCAGGCGAGTGGGCCCTACTCTCAAGGGAGCTGACAAAGGATCCAAAAGACAAGACCCTCTTCCAGAGAGCCAGAAAACTTCTCACCTTTTACAAAGATGTGCAAGCCAAGGAGAGGGGAGGTATGTACATGAGGGAGGGAGGGAGGGGGAGGGGCAGAGGAAGAGGGAGGGAGAGAAGAGGAGAGGGAGGAGGAGAGAGAAGTAGAGAAGGGAAGGGGAGGGAGGGACACAGGAGAGGGAGGAAGGGAGGGATAGAGATAGAGGAAGGTGCAGATATAAGATTGAAGTTGACTATACCCCATAGATTATGAAGATTACGATGCATTTGAGGAAGTAGGTGCCATGGACCCAGCCTCAATTGCCCAGGAACTGGAGGAAGCCAGCAACATCAAAGACCTTGAAGCCAGGTATAAGCCCACAGAAAAATCATATCACTGACAACATGATATATTTCCAAAGGGATAAAAACTTGGAAACATGGCCGATAATTATGATAGATACATTTCCTGCAATTATCAGCCGTTTTTACCCCTTTGGAAATGTATCATGTTCGTCCACTAAACATGTAGCACAGGTCTCTATTTACGAGGATCTGACACTATTAAAGTGTGGAGTTGTCTTACCAGCAGTCACGCAATGTGTGTGTGTGTGTGTGTGTGTGTGTGTGTGTGTGTGTGTGTGTGTGTGTGTGTGTGTGTGTGTGTGTAGGATAGTGGAGATGTCAAGTCGTTGCAATGATATTCTACTAAGCAGTTCCAAGAACAAGGTGGGCTACTACCTCCAGCAGGCACTGGATGAGCTCAATATTCATCTGGACACAGCGTGTTCCAAGTATCAAGGTGAGGGGAGAATGAGGGGAAATGAGGAAGGGTGAGGGAGGGGGTGGGGAGGGAGGAGGGAGGGGTTAGGGAGGGAGGAGGGATATATGATTGAGGGAGAGATGTGGTGGAGGAAGAAGGGGGTGAGGGAGGGAATGAAGAAAAGTTGAAGGCAGAGGAAGGGAAGGGGGAGGAGGAGATATGGGAGGAGATGAAGCAGAGGAAGAGGGGGGGAGGAGATATGGGAGGAGATGGAGCAGAGGAAGAGGGGGGGAGGAGATATGGGAGGAGATGAAGCAGAGGAAGAGGGGGGGAGGAGATATGGGAGGAGATGAAGCAGAGGAAGAGGGGGGGAGGAGATATGGGAGGAGATGAAGCAGAGGAAGAGGGGGGGAGGAGATATGGGAGGAGATGAAGCAGAGGGAGAGGAAGAGGGGGGGAGGAGATATGGGAGGAGATGGAGCAGAGGGAGAGGAAGAGGGGGGGAGGAGACATGGGAGGAGATGAAGCAGAGGGAGAGGAAGAGGGGGGGAGGAGATATGGGAGGAGATGAAGCAGAGGAAGAGGGGGGGAGGAGATATGGGAGGAGATGAGAGGAAGAGGGGGGGAGGAGATATGGGAGGAGATGAAGCAGGAGACAAGCCCGGCAGAAGCATACTTTTATTGGTCCAGCCATCTGCGCATGCACAGCGATCCACTGCAACTATATATTATAGTGACCGTTAGCTGCTTGGGGCAATGATGTTTCCCCACTCCTGCGTGAAACAGTATGCACACGATTGCTAGCTCGACCACTACATGATATCGTGAACAGAGCTCCACTCATAATTACAGTATTACTAGCCCTGCCCACCTATATAATAAGCCAAAAATTTGGTCTGGCCATGGCTGGACCAACCAGACCGGCTCCACCGGCCATGGGAAGAAGAAGGTGTGAGAAAGGAATAATGTTGACATTTCCTCTCTACAGTGGAACAGAAAGAGGAGGAGCACATCAAGAGATGTGTCGACGAGCTGGCCTCACAGAAGGCCGCTATTGTGCACACCACTGTGGCCAGTGAGGACAACGAGGTGTACCGTGCACTCAAAGAGAAGGTGGACAGAGAGACAGAGGTGAGTAGAAGAAAGATATGTCAAGGGAGTCTCGCTGGCCAGACTCTCTCAGGGGGAGGGGTCGGGGGAGGAGTCTGTGAAGGCACTCTAATATATAGCAGAATGAAATATCTAGGTCTCTGCTATCTGTACTGCTACAGGTGGCATGTAACAGGACTCAGAGAGTACTCCGACGTAAACTGCTCCAACTTCGTGCGCAGTGTTTAGACAAGGCCCAGTTACAGGTCTACACCACTGAGATGTACCATGAAGGTAGGGGGAGTGGTCTAGGTAGGCATGTCTGTTAGTGTGGCTAAGGACTAACCATATTGTGTGTGTGTGTGTGTGTGTGTGTGTGTGTGTGTGTGTGTGTGTGTGTGTGTGTGTGTGTGTGTGTGTAGACCTCAAGAGTGTGGAAGAGGAGCTGGGTACAACTCTGAGGAATGCTCTCCACAGCGCTCTCTATGGTCGTTCTCAGTCCCTTAGCAACAGATACCAGCAGTATAGGGTAAGTCTACATAGGCATAGGAAGGGGGGCATAAGGGGCTGAAGACCCCCATAACTGGCATAGGAAGGGGGGCATAAGGGGCTGAAGACCCCCATAATTGGCATAGGAAGGGGGGCATAAGGGGCTGAAGACCCCCATAACTGGCATAGGAAGGGGGGCATAAGGGGCTGAAGACCCCCATAATTGGCATAGGAAGGGGGGTATAAGGGGCTGAAGACCCCATTAATTGGCATAGGAAGGGGGGCATAAGGGGCTGAAGACCCCCATTAATTGGCATAGGAAGGGGGGCATAAGGGACTGAAGACCCCCATTAATTGGCATGGGAAGGGGGGCATAAGGGGCTGAAGACCCCCATAATTGACATAGGAAGGGGGGTACAGGTGGCTAAAGACCTGTAGGGGGGAGGGGCTGGACCCCCTAATATATGAGGCCAGGAAAGCCATTTACTGATACTGTGCTGGCAGGAGCATGGCCCTAAACTTTGTGGCATCCAATTACCGCCCACCCCACCCCCCCCCCCCCCCATCCCCCAATCTTTTGGCCATGATAATCTCCATACAATTTGATCATGCACTGATCATTGGTCTTGACATTTTGTCGTAGGTACCCCACAGTTTCTACCGGATGGAGTGCGTGGCCAGGGAGCTGGATGGAGCCTCAGACCTGGACCGCATGCTGTCCACGCCAGAGCCAGAGCCGGTGGCAGGAGACGACCCTATCGTGGAGGAGGATGATAGCGAGGAAGAAGATGAGGTGAGAAAAGGGACAGGGAGCCCAGGGGAATATTCACTATGAGAAGTCCAATTTGGTCCACCTAGCAACAAGCTATACCCAGGAAGCCGTAGACATAGAGATCAAAGCATTGATAGATAGGACAGGTGAGAATAAGTGATTGAAAGAACACAAGTGTTGATGCATAGTTTGTAGTTAGATATTTATTATTGCGGTTGCTATTAGAGTAATAACGTTACAACTTCTATGATACAAGCTGGTGGTGGTAATATAGCCTGTACATCACATCCCAATCACAATATGTCACAATATCAACTTCCATAGACTTCTTATGAACCAACCCTCTGGTATTAAAAATATGTTTATTGGAAGTTGGCCTCTACTGGAACAAGAGCTCCAGATGTGTGTATGTCCATACATCCTGACTGTAAAAGCGTTTCCCAAAATGCAATAATGAGTACTACGTAGGCTCATTCAGGTCTCTTCCCTTAGTTGCAAAGCCAGACAGTCCTGTATAAGTCCCCACAGCCGTATAGGGCCATACACAGCTTGCAACCACTATTTCCTACTGTGGCTCCAACAAAATTAGTCTCAAGGCCAAGACCAGGCTTTGCAGCATACCATAAGTAGACTTTGAAGTGTGTGTATCTGCATTACTAAAACAAAAACAAGGGATAGTGAATGTCTTGTTATGTAATTCCACAAGTAATATTGTGGTCTGTCTGATTCTCAGCCCGATGCTGGAGCTACTGGTGGACAGCAACTACAAGAGGAGAGAACTGGAGGAGAGGGAGAGGGAGAGGGAGAGGGAACTGTGCAGGAGGCATCTGGTGGTGCAGTCTCTGACGGAGATCAGGTTAACTATTGTTTGCTTAATCTTGAGTGTTCGTTTAGCTTGTGTACTATCAGTGAAGAGAAGGTAGACAGTTTGAGCAAGGACTAGCTATGATTTGGGAAGGAGAGTGAGTTTAAAGGGGAGTAAGTTATGCATTTAAGATATTCATGGCTTGAATGAAGGGTTAGGTAAGGAAACTCAACAAGGGGACATACCCTCTAGCTGGAAGTACACCTGGCAATATTTTAACTACTCCACTGGTATGGCATGTATAGTCTGAGTGTGGTCCATATTGCTTAGCTAGTGGTGGTAGTAGTGTAGAGTCATTTGTGGAGGAGCTGTGGGGGATTTAATGGCCTTAATATTAATATTACGAAGATATGTGCTAAATAAGTTTTGGGAGAGTGACTAAAAAATTAGTATTTAAGAGGTACAAAGTGGCGAGGACTCTTGCCCTACTTGCCCTGGAGATCTGGAGGTTGTCACTGGGCAATGAACACTCTCACTCTGCCCACAGTTGTGGGTGGGTGAACAATGCTATGGTAGCTAATTGATTATCGGGCAAGGGAAGTGAGCCCAAGGACTCTGACCACTGCATTGTCACTGTATATTCTGGTATCTAGGAATGTAGGTTAGATCAGAAGTCCCAATTGCCTCACTCATCCCACAATGCTCTGAAGTTCACTAGTGATATTTCTTTCTATTGAAATGACTGTATTCATGAGGATTATCCCGGCACACAGAGTGGCGGAGACAAAGAGAAGGGACGGAGTATGGAGGACCTAGGTGCCAGCACGGTGGATATTGTTGAAATGGTGGGAGAAAAAGAGGAGCAACTGCACCTCAAGCAGCTGGTGGAGACCCATCACATCGATGTCCCGTGAGTAAACTGTGGCACACCAACTTGTGAAAATTCATTAAGCACTACAATCGGCCAATCTGGGAGGCATTCTAATTGTCCTCAGGGTCAAATTCCACAATCATAAAGCATGACGCCTGTAACCCAAAACCCTCTGCCAATTATTGGGACTGACACATAAAATACCCCATCACTTCCCACCCACTACAGAGCATTGAGAAGATATACATCCTGGAAGAAATTCAAGCTCTATATGAGGTATATTAACATTGCAACAAAGTGCCACTCCCAGGATAGGCAGCTCAATAAAGTGAACAGGTTTTTCTGTTCGTTTTTGTACTTTTCACCCCTGAAATCAGGACACTTCTCATAGGAGTAGGAACTGGGGGGCCAGGGGGGCCTGTGCCCACCCAATATTTTAGGAGGGGGGTCTGGCCCACCCAATAATTACCTAGCTACTTATTTGAGTCAAGCATATTCAATCCAGTAGACAGTAAGAGTAATGGTCAATAGACAAATTGGTCAGGTTTCCCACCCCCCAATATATTCTGCCTCAGGACTAAAGAGGCTACAATACTCTAATTCTTTCCCTCAGGATAGTGTTCAAACGTCGCAAGACAACAGATCCTTCCACCATAGGAGCTGCCAGGAGGAGCAAATACCGCCAAGTGCAAATGCAGTAAGTACACTACTTATCTTATCAATCTAACCACAAAGGATTAAGAAAACATGCCCTAATGGCACTAACTTCTTAACACTATTCAACCCTAGTATCTTAAATTACACTGCCATCAATACTAACATTCTAGACTTTATTCAAATTACGCATAGTGGAGAGTGGAAAATCTATAGCTTGTCCTATTCTTTATCAGGGGTGAGGAGGTTTCTCAAGGATTTCATGAAATCATGGAGGCCTATAAGCAAGAAGTCACCTTTCTGTTCTATCAAGAAGACTCTGGAATCAGAGACCAAGTGTTTAAATATTTCTATAAGGAGTATCACACAGATGTGGAACAGAAACTTGCCACCTTCCAGACAAAGTACGGAGGTATCATTGACAGACAGGACAGGGTACTAAGAGAGGTATGTGATAGTCTTCCCTCATAGCCTCGGTTACAGGCCTTCCCTGCAAGCATTTTACACTATGCACTTTTGATTGTGTGTGGGAGGAGAACATTAAAAGTTGGGGAAGGAGCTACCACGCACGATCAAAATGTGTAATGTGCGGGGAAGGACTGCGACCTAGGGTATTCTCCTTAGGTAGGATGATGTTTGCAGGGACACACAGTTGTTTTGCATGCACTGATGTAAACATTGAAAAATTGGCCACCTGCATAGACCATGATTTAAAAGGCTCAGAACCGTGCAGAGTTGGTCCACCATCCCTGAATTTAGAATGGGACAAATTTAGTGAATTTTTACTCTTAATCTTCTCCCTCTCCCCTCCTCCTCCCAGGCCAATGGAAGGATGGGTGAGCTAGCTGAGAAGATACAGGACCTGGAGTTTATTACCGAGCTATTGGAGAGACTAGCCATCTGGTTCAAGCCAGCAGTGGTCGTGTAGTGACTCAACTTTATAAATGACATTTTATTCAGTAATCATCATCCCTGGCAATATACATGTAACACGTACAATGATACAATATCCTCATTAATCCGTTATTGTGTGGAAGCATGCCATAATGCTGTTATTGTGGAAGCATGCGCACCCACTAGATATATAAGTATATACATGATATGATTGATGTAATTATTAAACCAGCATGCGCTCAGGACGCGACGAAGATGGACCTAGTAACTTGTATCAAGTCAAAGCGTAAAATAGTGCTATATTTCGCTCTCTCGGCGTTGCTAGTGCTTACTTTATATGCAGTCGCCCTTCAAACTCCACATTCTGCGGCCTCGGCTGCAGCATACTTAGTGGACATGGACCCGCCTGGAGTTTTCGACGCGCGCAAGATGGGGAGGTTCGCAAAAAATTTGAGAAGCAACAACATTACTGATATGCAAGTCATCAACATGGGTAAGTGGGCCCTGAAATCCAACTTAAATCGTTTAGTTACGCTCGGCAACGGTGAACGCGTATTCATAAGAGTCAGAAATGGATATCCCAAGTTTCAAGGAGAGTTGATGGCTTATTACCTGAATTGCTACCTTCAAATGTGGAATGTCCCACCGACGGCTCTAGCCTGTGTCAATACGACCACTAGAGAGTGGATTAATATGGCACACCCTTTTTCATCAATCTACACAAGTTTCGAGTGTTTCATAGCCACAATGTATGTGGAAGGTTTGAGTGATGACAATGTGCACATGCCAAACTTTGTGGGAAAAGGAATCGGTCCGGAGACTGTTTCTACGACTCCCAGAGAGCTAGGCCGTCTCATGGAGTGGAGCGATATGATCCTGTTTGATTTTCTGTGTGGACACCGTGATCGTCTAGTTAACCATCTTCTAGTACCCCACATTGACTTTCAAGTACCATTAAAGAGCATTTCAAATCTTGTAACAACTTCATCTGGAGATCTAGTATTGATAGATAATGAGAGTACATTTCACAAAAGCTACAATCCAGTACAACGCTCTAGACAGTTGCATTACTTAAAGTCTGTGTCTGTGTTTAGGAAAAAAACTGTGGAGAGAGTTTGTCAGCTCTGCTCTGAGGAGGATCCTGCACTGACTATAGAAGAATACATCGATAGTTACGATCCAGTCTCACTTCTCATTGCATCCAAACTGATACCAGAAGACAGATGTGACTTTAAGAGACGTCTGCTGTACATCTGCAATCTAACATGTCATCTTTTATCCCCTGCCCAACTAGTCATCTGAGATCATACCCCCAGTCACAGGTATTAATAATAACTCTCATCATGTTTTACATTAACAAAACTCAATTTATGGTCATACGTGCTGCTCTGGTCTGCACCCAGTCAGTGGTGTATATATAGGACGAGAAGCTCTGCCTCACTCTGTGTAAACATTAAGAGTGAGGCAGAGGCAGCTCATCCTGTCTCGCATAGGAGGTGATGATTTGTGCTGTTGCTGAGGATTAATTAGGCCCTATATAGGCTTCCTCACTACAACTATGTGTATGTGGCTGATAATGTTTGTCCTATCAAAGCCCTATGCTAGTTTCCCCAAAGCTAAGTCCATGAACTATGGGTATTCCTGAGTAGTAAGGTGGTATACAGGTTGCTAAATTAGTTGCATGCCAATGGTGCCATTAGTGATTCACTGGCTCCTGGAAGATATCCTTTGTCTAATAAGTGAACCAGGATCTGTATAAACAAAAGGGTTACACTATACTCCCTCAGTTCAATGAATGTGGTGCTGAATTGCTACAACGAAGGAAAGGCATGATGCAATAATAATCCAGGAAATAAAATGTAGACACCAGTCCTATGACCATTGACCTCTAAACTGCGTACCACACAGGAACATAATATGATTGATTAGAGAGGAACTATTGTTTGTCTCTAGTGTAGTTTATACATAGTGCAGTTTTAGACCACTTCATAGGTCTTCTCCTTTTTACATATTGCCACAAAGCAAGCCATCACGATGCCGATAATCTGTACATGAACACACACACACACACACACACACACACACACACACACACACACACACACACACACACACACACACACACACACACACACACACACACACACACAATACAAACACACTATGACAATGAATAACAAGGAATAGCCCACAAATGCATGCAGTTATGTAGAGTAACAAGGAAGTTTGCCATAAGGTCTGGCAGTTACATTCACAGTAAAAATCATCACTAAATGGAGGATATAGTGGTTAACCGATATAGTGTCCAGAAAGAAGAAAGTGTCCTGATTAGTGAGGTTTCTAGTCTAGCAAGCTAGCCCCTTTTTTTTCAAGAAAACACAGAGGAAAAAAGGGCTAGCTTGCTAGACTGTGAGGTTTCCTTGATTTCAGGGGTTGAAAGTCGAAAAATTGGAAATGTGTGCCTGGTGTCCTTACTTCAGGCTCCAGATTATTCATACACGATATGAAACATCTATCGCAATGTATATATATGTACCTACCCCCTAGACACTAGAATCCCAGTAGTAACCATTATATGCATATGTACACAGGGTTTCATACAGGATTTTTTAGTGGGGGGCGGGGGCGGGGAGAAGTTTGTGGGGGGGGGGGGGGAATTCAGGCTGGGGGGGGGACAATTCCAGGGCCGCCCCCCCCCCCCTCTGTATGAAACCCTGGTACATTTTTGCATACACAGCCACAGAGAGCAATGGGGGTTAAAGAGTAATGACTTTAGCAATTAAAATCAAATTGCTCCTGCACTAGAACACCTCGAATCTGGACTCCTTAATTGAGGACATCATCACAAATATATATCATATTTGTATACATGAACTCAGGACTCCTCACTCTCCCTCCCTCCCTCCCTCTCTCCTCACTAATCCAAGTACATCATACTTGGCATGCACTCAAGATAAGTCATGTGCCTATCACCTCTCTTACACAATAACAAGTTAAGTTTTAAGTATCCGACCTGCAGGAGTGCCAGGGCGATGACACTACCAGCAATAGATCCTAGATTGTTACCAATGGCATCCACAATGGTGTCCGCACAGCCCTAAAGGTGAAGAAGATTGATTAACACGAGGGTGTCTATTAGTGAAATTTGGTTGCCATAGTACCACTGCCATCGACCACGCACCCACAATCATGGCAGAGCCACACATCATGTACATACATACCATCTGTTCCTCCCTCACCTGAGGAACATAACTTACAGTCCATTTGCCCCTCAACTCCAGCCAGCTGCAGATCCTCAGCAGATGACTGAAGTTGACTAGGGCACGAGTCATCACCATACATTAACATGCATCCTAGACCCCTACAACATATTCCTAAGTAAATTCATCGCTTTCTAGTACATGTGCTGCTTTCTCAATACTATTGAGTGTAAAAAGTACACATCCATCTCCTAAAGTTCCTGAAGCTCTCCACAGAAGTGACTTTATTAAGGATGTAGGGATAACAGTGCCAAAAAGCATAGGAGTGTATGCAGGCAAAAGCAGTGATGATGGCATGAGAAATAAGGAGCAGCATGAAGGCAAAGGCAGGGGATGGGCATGCAACGATCACAACGTGCATAACTGCATAAAAAGATGTGCAACCACAGAGAGTTTCACTGTAAACAGGCCTCCATTTAGCCAACAGGGCAATAGGTGAAGAATTCTCTTAGGAGGAGGGGCAACACTCCATGATGGTGAACTTTCATACCAACCCCATAAATTCATCCTAAAGGAAATTGGTATATACCTTCTTGTATATATACTGGCTGTTATCAGGATTTGAGACATCAGCAGAGGCTATGGCACAGTCAACCATCTCACCACTGCTAGTGTTTTGGCGACTGGGGTTACAGCAGGACTCGGGTACAGTGAAGTTATTGTATCCAAATACTTGATGGTAGTCAGTATAGCTTTCTACTCCACAGCAGTGAAACTGTGTACGTGAATGAGAGAGAGAGAGGGGGGGAGGGAGAGGGAGAGGGAGAGGGAGAGGGAAAGGCAGAGAGGGAGAGAGAGAGGGGGGGGGGGAGAGGGAGAGGGAGAGGGAGAGGGAAAGGCAGAGAGGGAGGGAGAGAGGCAGAGGGAGAGAAGGAGGGAGGGAGGGAGGGAAGGAATGGAGAGTCTTAATTGGCACATATCCACCAAAAATCTACTTACATCTTTCTGAAATTGATTCCATGTGTCTCTCTCACTGTGGTCCTTTGAATTGTTATATTCACTAAATGTCTCATTAGCACTATCCCGAAATATGCCCTCCAGCTACACATGTAACGACAGAACACAATCACACTACCCTGACATAGAACTATAGATGTATGGACCTTATTTTTGTCAGCAGCAGCTGCAATGCCTCCGGCAATCTCACAGATCACTAGCAGTCCTAACCCTATAGCATACTGTGAATAAGGAGGACGGACAGGGGCATGGAAAAACGTGTGTATAGCACACTAGCCAAGAGGTGTTAGAAAGAAAAGAAGGAAACCCAGAACCCTAACCTCAACCAACCAAACACACAAGACATATAACACACAACATACACATGCAGTGATTTTTTAGGGGGGAGGGGGGCAAGGGGGGCAGTCTCAATACAAGGCTTGCCCCCCTCAATTTTAGGAAGTCCTGATCCCCTCCCCCCCCCCCGAATTTTTTTCTAGAAAAATCCCTGATATGCACACACATACACATCTTTAACACAATGGCATGATTAATGTGAATCTCACCACAATTAAAATGATGCGTCCGATCACTTTACTGGCAAAGAGAGCTCCTATTGCTCCTCCTACGCCAATTACCAGTACAAACATCCCAACTACTATTAGCAATACAGTCACTTGTGTGTACACAGAATGATCATTAGTTATGGTGAAGTATTTCCTTCCATCAGCCTGTATGAATGAAGGAAGACACAGTAGCTTTGAAATGTGCACGAGAGAGAGAGGGAGAGAGTACTCCTCACCTTGGCCCATGCTCCCACTATCATTACACAGAGTCCCAGCAACTGGTAGTGTGTGTGGTGGGTAGGGGGTGGGGTGGAATGCACATGTTATCACATGAGCAATTGTTCAAGAGTCACATGACTCATATATCATACATCGCCTGGAAAGCTGATGGTTGTGAGATCAAGTCCCACCCGAGGCAGCCAATTTTCTTTGAAAATTGACTGTTTCAGGCGAGTTGTGTTGTGTTGTTTTGCCTTTCTGTTGTGTTGTTGTTGTCTTGCCTTTCTCAGCATCTCTTGGAGTGATTGTTCATGTATGACTCTCAACACAACATAAATGCAACTCACCCAAGACAGCCATTTTCAGAAAAACGAGCTGCCTCAGGCAGTACATGCATCAAACATGATCACAAGGCACTCCTTGTGTATGGTTTGAATGCTGGGTCTTGAGATGTTGTTGGTTCCAAACATGAGCCAATTGTATGCTGAGACCGATTAACTTTGCACTGGTTTGCACTGATACTTGTATCTCCCACACAAGCTATAGTATGCAGTACACCTGCCCTTATCTATATACATAGTAGCGCGTCCTTCGTAGAGTAAACGCTCAGCGGTTATTTCGTGCCGATGCTACAGTGCTTTCCAGTTCTCTCCTAGTATTACTTTTCAACCTCTGTGGTAAACTCTAATAACGATTTCTAAATAACACACACCTATATTCTGTTTGGGACCTACAGCGCTGCTCGTAAGGCACAGAGCCTTTTTAAAACGCTGGCGTTTTTAAAAATACGTGGGCTACTGTTGGCGTTTGAAATTTTGAAAGATTTATCGCAGATATTGTACTTTGTAGGGCACTCACCGCTACAAACACGTTGATAATCAACAGGACTAGTTGATTGAGATTGGCAATGATTTGTAGACATGCTACCGCCATGCTGCGTGTCTTCTAGGTGCAGATGAAGGCGACCCAGCCACCAGCTTCTCAGCACGAAATGAACGCCCCTGTAACAGTGGGCGTGGTGCACACGTGAGTTGCAATTAACATGCGCATGCGCTTTAGCTGCGCACGTTTACCAAGATGGCGTTTCTGTTCTCTCTCTCAGTGCTAGTAGTACTGGTATTGTCCTCCTTGCAGCAGGGGTACGCAGTTTCTTCCTGTCCCTGTGACGACCCCTCATTGTGTGAGCCTATCAAAGGCTCTCCGAAGAACGAGATATTTGGGTTCATGATCTCTCAGGACAACTGGCCCAAGTACAACTGGTCCCTGCTGACTACCGTGGCACTGTTCACTACATTCAACACTTCCTTGTTGTGTCACGCACACTCGAAAGGCGTGCGAGTGGTACTCTCAGCCTCGTACCCTATTAGTGAGCTCCAAAACTTGACCAACGTTGAGGTGTGAAAGGGGGAGGGGCTGGTGGCTATATATATATATATATATATATATACAGTTTTTAGCTTTTATATCAGTTTTTAGCCAGTGAAATATACCACCAGTTCTTATATCATACAGGTATGGATACAGAAGCAGTTGGCGGCTGTTCAGACCAATTTTGCAGATGGTCTCAATATCGATATAGAAGGGGCCACAGAGAACGGCACTAATGAGTCTACTTTGTTGCTACAGCTGGTCCAAAATACCACCCTTGCTTTCAAGACGGCCAACAAAGATTATCAGGTCACATTTGATGTTGCATGGTCTCCAAATTGCATTGACAGTCGGTGTTACGACTACAGTGGCATAGCAGATGCAACGGACTTTGTGGTGATTATGTCGTACGACGAACGCAGTCAAATATTCGGTACTTGTCTCGCAAGTGCTAACTCTGCACTTTCCACTACTGCTGAAGGTGTAGAGGACTACCTTAAACTTGGTATCCCTCTTAACAAGCTTGTACTGGGGCTTCCATGGTATGGGTACGACTACCCCTGTCTGTCGTTGACGGAAGATTCTTTGTGTACTATTCCCAAGGTTCCGTTCAGAGGAGTTAACTGCAGCGATGCAGCAGGGACTCAACGATCCTATAGCGATATACGTGATCTGATTCGTACATCTACCACCTTTATCCAGTGGAACGACAAGCTCCAGTCTCCGTTCTTTAATTACAAAACTTCCGGCGGGGAACAGCACCAAGTATGGTTTGACAACACCGAGAGTCTCTCTCTCAAGTATGCCTTTGCTGCACAGGTCGGTCTCCATGGATTGGCAGTTTGGAACATTGACTCGGTGAACTACGGTGATTCCCCTGACCAGAAGTTCCTCAGAGAAGAGATGTGGGAAGCCATTACTATCTTTTTCAGTGCATGATTTATTAAACTGATTGATAATGATTTTTTCGTGCACGTGTGCATTCTTGTCCGGAATAAAATTTGGACTACTAGGGTATTTTTTGCGGGCGGGGGCAACAATAAGGTTCACATTCCATACGCCGTAACATTTATTGCCTGGATACATGTATATATGTCGTGTGGTCGGGGATGATACTGTCACTAACACACTGTCGCTCTAACAGTCTGGCGTTCTTCGGCCGAATGCTCTGGCATCTTCTACGTCTCTCTTGATACCTTGAAAATTGTTCCAGAGCTGTGTGAACTCGAGGAGGACTGGAGTTTCCACCGGTGTAAATCCACGCCCAAATCGTGTATTCATTTCCAACTGGCGTGCCAGAGGGCCATGGCTTGCTACCCAGGGCAACCAGTGGGAGACGACCCTCTGAGTGGTGAGCCAGCTGCTAGCTAAGGATATCGAGACAAGAATGAGAAACGAGAGAGAATGTGGGTTGAGCATTCGCCCTCGCGACTATACGTTACCCTTGTTAGTGTTACTATTAGCTAACAGCTCCAAGTGTTATTTGCAATCAAGGTCAATATGGTGCATCCTACACATTACCTGTACTGTATGAGGAAAAGACACTAGGCAGTGGAGTATGGACTGAACTGATAATCCAGTTCTCTGCTGACATTTGAACTAGCAGTGTTCAAGAACAGGGCTTACATGTATCTTGAAATCTTAACTGTAATATCCTTTACCCTGGCGTTAACCTGCTGCATTCCTCACACAGACTCAGAACAAGACTACCACGTTCAGCAGAACCTTCACACCACACAAGCCATTGTTAAATGGTCAGTAAGTCCTAGGACCTCCCCCTCCCCTCCCCCTCTTTCCTGTCCACCCTCTCCCTCTCTCTTCTCCCTCTCCCTCTCCCCTCTCCCTCTCCCCTCTCCCCCCTCTCCCACACCCCCTCTTTGCCCCACTGAGGCTCATTACGCCAAAAAGGCTACAGAGTCGATTTTTCTAAGCTGGTATGACTTACATGTCTGCTCTGCACACACCTTTTTCCCATAATCATTGAGGTGGATAGTGCTCCTCTGTTTGGTCTCCATATTCTTCTCTCCTTCCTCCTGTGGTGCTCCATACAATGATTGTACGTAGTTCGAGTCCCACCCGAGGCAGCCAATTTTTCTTTGAAAAATGACTGTTTTGGGTGAGTTGTGTTGTGTTGCTTTGCCTTTCTGTTGTGTTGTTGTTGTTGTTGCCTTGCCTTTCTCAGCATCTCTTGAAGCTATGGTTCATGCACAATACTTGGTTTGGGGGTTGGTGTCTAGCTGGTTTCATTATCGCGGCCTTCTCCTAAATACCAAGTTTGAATTCAGGTTGAGATGCTTTGTGATTTGTATGCAGGATTCAGCCCAGCCAGCTGAGCTGCCTTGGTAGCTCAGTTGGTAAGAGCATCGTCTGGAAAGCTGATGGTCGTGGGTTCGAGTCCCACCCGAGGCAGCCAATTTTCTTTGAAAAGTGACTGTTTTGGGCGAGTTGTGTTGTGTTGCTTTGCCTTTGTGGTGTGTTGTTGTTGTTGCCTTAGCATCTCTTGGAGCGATTGTTCACATACTTTACCCCACAGCTCCGCATGTGAAGTGCAGGGTCAATTAATCAGTTTCCCCAAATCCAAAAGGTCTTACTACATTAGTTTAGTGTCTCTTATATAGTGTGTGGAGCTGAAATCCCTCAGAAGTGCCATGGGGAGCTCTGATGTATACATGTAGTTACACGAGGCCTGCCACTGACCAATAATACATTTTGGTGGGCAATTTTGCTTGGAACAATAGCTCAAGGTTGTTGCCTGGGAGACACTTGTTCATGTACATGTGTATGCTAAATTAATTATGACCCTGCCATATATGTACAGCTGTTTAGCATTGGTGGCCAGCCCCTTGTTGCTAAGCAACAACAGCTCTGGAATGTGCAGTTAACTGTGTACAATGTGTCCATAGCAATGGATGTATACAGTAACCCGGGGATACTGTCTGCATAGCCAATGGCAACAAAGAAGCTACTTTACTAGTATGTAGGGCTGTGGTTAGCAGCTGTTGAACCTGACTTTGTGGTGAGTTGTATGTAGTGACTTGCGGTGAGTAGGTATGTAGTCTTGGAGATGCCACTCTCCCTAGCCTGGTTACCTGGCGATGTTGTAGTGGTAAGTGTTGATTTCATGGGAACAGAATGGAAAAGAATGGTGATGTCATGGTTATTGCATTAGGAAAATACCATCCCATCTTTCCCCCTTCCCTCCTGCCCTCTCCCTGCTTTCTCCTCTCTCCCCTCCCTCTCCCCTCCCTCTCCCCTGCTCAGGCTAGAGCTAAACTACCATTACGAAGAAGGGGTGTGTCTACCCCGCAGTACAATATACGAGCACTATGTTGATTTCTGTGAGAGAGAGCGAGTCCAACCCATCAATGCTGCAAGCTTCGGAAAGGTATTTACAGAGTCAATTGTTACATACTTGTACAGTGGAACCCCTCTAGTCAGGACACCCTGAAATAAGGACACTTCGCTAAACAGCTTACAGGACACCTTAAAAATGAAATACTTCACTAATCAAGACACTACAATGTCATTACTGTCAAGTGATATCATGGCAATGTGATATTCATGGTGTGAATGGGATCTTGCTCTGGTATCTATGGACTGGAGGGCTGGCTATTTATGCACAGATTCTACATATACATGTTGATTGTGGGCTTGGGTTGATTTTGTGTCTCTGTCTGTTAGTGAGCCACAGGTGTGTTAGTTTGTCGGTGAGAGTTCAGGCACTGGATGTGTGGGGAGAGTTGGTACCATCAAAGATCTTTAACCCACCTTACCCAGTTCTCAAGGCTGGGCATTCAGTGTCCTACTCTTATATACATGTATGTGATGTTTGTATGAAGTGGGTTAATGGGTGGGTTTCTTTCTATATTCTTTCTAGTGTGCTATGCACATGGTTTTCATGTACTTATCCCCACAGTTGATCCGGCAGCAGTTTTCATCTCTTACAACACGAAGGCTAGGGACTCGAGGGAAGTCAAAGTAAGTCTACGCACTATACGTGTACATGGGTGACTCCAATACAGTGGGGCATATAGAGAAATGCTGCTGTAAATTTGCACTAAATATATACGTGGAAAACACTGGATGCCCAGCCTTGAGAACTGGGGCAGTGTGTTACATGTACATGTACCTCAGATTTCTAACAGTAGTGTGTGTGTGTGTGTGTGTGTGTGTGTGTGTGTGTGTGTGTGTGTGTGTGTGTGTGTGTGTGTGTGTGTGTGTGTGTGTGTGTGTGTGTGTGTGTGTGTTGTGTCATGCAATGGCTCTCTAATCAGGACACCCTCTAATATGATTGTAGTCCAAAATACCCTACTCTTCAAGCTGACACCTTACTAATCAGGACCCTCTCAAGTGTGTCAGTATTACACTCTACCTTCCCCTCAGGTACCACTATTTTGGTCTGGGGATTAAACCAACATCACTCTACTACAATGAAGAGTACTTCAAGAGACAAAAAGAAGGGTATGTTACATGTAGGCTTCTTCCTCCGAATCGTCCTCGAATGGGCGGGGTTTCATACCCAAGGTAGGGATGGGGAGGGAGAGATGGACTCTGTGCTTCAAAGATATATGGATAGATGTGGAAGGACCATAACTAGCAGCTGTACAAAATTTGTACATCCTGTCGTTACTACTCTCACGATTTTTATCACAGGGTGTCAAGAAAGGAGGACTCCAAGAAGGTATGTGTGGCTGATGAGGGTGGTGTGTGGCTGATGAGGGTGGTGTGTGGCTCCTCACAGTGTACATGTATGTCATTCTGTAGGTTCATCCTGTGTATCCAAAGGAAAACCCAAGTGCAGTCTTGCCACCTTTTCCTGACATCAACAAACTTAAAATCTTGCAGAATGTTCCCAAAGATAAAGTATGAAATACACACACACACACACACACACACACACACACACACACACACACACACACACACACACACTCTGTTTGGGATGTGTGTGTATATGATGATCTCTCTGTACCGGTCTCTCTCCCCCAGCTGACTACCTTCATGGTCATGTATCGCACTCACTGCCAGAGGATCCTTGACAGCATAGCTCGGGCAAACTTTACTGAGGTACTTGTCAGTTCAGCTAAATCAAACGTGTTTATAGAAATCACTGTCACTGAGCAGGACACTATTCCTATTCCACATACAACCCAATCTCCATTCTCAATCCCCAATCTCCATTCCACATAAGGCATGAGACCCAATCTCCATTCCCAATCCCCAATCTTCATTCCACATAAGACCCAATCTCCATCCCCCAATCTCCATTCCCACTCCAGGTGGAGAACTTCCTACTCCACTTCTGGCAGGCCATGCCTCCTCACCTGCTCCCAGTCCTGGCCACAGGGGTGGTGGTGGACCTGGTGGCCCTGTGTGACACTCTCCTCTATTCCGTCATATCCTCTGTGCTCATTATTTCTCCTGTTCAGAGCTTCCCTGAGAGGTGATCTCCCAGCTTTGTGCCCCCAAATCTCCACTGATTTTATTCCTCTCTTTCTTTATTTTCCCTCCCTCCCTCCCTCCTTTCCTCTCCCCTCCCTCTCTCTCCCTCTCCCCTCTCCCTCTCCCTCACCCTCCTCTCCCTCCTTCCTTTCCTCCTCTCTCCCTCTCTCCCTCACCCCTTCCTCCTCCCCTTTCTCCTCTCCCTCTCCCCCTCTCCCTCCCCCTCTCTCCTCTCTCCAGCCTTCTTCAAGAGGTTCTAAAGTTCTGCAGTCAACTGAGTCCATGGCTAGACAGTGCAACCTCTGGCCTCCCAGAATCACTTCGCCTTATCAAACAACAAAGTACCTCAATCTAGATAACTGACTGTCCGTATTGTATAGTGCAACCTCTTTAATCAGGACACACTAAAATGGAGACACTGCAATTATGTTGCGGCCCCTATATCACACAGTATGGTAGTAGTACTGCATATATAGGGATTGCTATGGTCTAGCCCCATTGAACAGTGGAACCCCTCTAATCAAGACACCTTGAAATGAGGACACCTCGATAAACAGGACACTTTGCTGTCCCAAATGCCATGTTTGTGTACAATTTAACCCCCGAAATCAGGACACCTCACCAATAGGACACTTTCTTCTGTCCAAAGGGTGTCCGGATTAGAGAGGTTCCACTGTATAACGATATTGCTCATTTTCACTTTTATATGCCTGTGAGTATATATATATGTAACTATCTTCCCTGTGAGTGTCCCGTTGACTGTTATTTTTACAGCTGCTATGACATTTGTGAAGACCTTGAAGAGACAAATAGCCATCATGGAACTTGCCAAGGTATGCCACACCCTCCCTCCCTCCCTCCCCTCCCTCCCCCCTCCCCTCCCTCACGCCCCAGGTACATGTAGCAGCCCTAGCCAGGCTGTAGATAGAAATATCAAACTGCCAAGTGTGTGGTTCAGGCCAAGAATGTTTGAGCTTACCTTGCTCCTTGTAGGCAACTCGCAAGGCCCTCCAGAGAGAGGATCAACTGGTGCAGTTGTGCCGGGACTGGGAGAGTCTAGACATACACGCAGTGTTGGCCCATGTACTCTATGCCGTTGAGCCCCTCAGCGTCCCTCACTCCTCCCTTCACGTGATACCTGAATGTGAGTGGTAGGGAAATACTCAAACCACAAGACTCGTAAACCAGACACACAACACACTGAATTCACCCGAGACAGCCATTTTCAAAGAAAAATGAGCTGCCTCAGGCGAGACTCTAACCCGGGACATTCTGTGTTCTAGGTAGATGCTCTACCAACTGCTCAGCCATATGAGCTACCAAGGCAGCTCAGCTGGCTGGACTGAATCACACATCCAGACAAAGCGTCTCAACCTAAAGACCAGGCCAGGGTTTAATCCAGGGGGGCGCAGGGGGGCAAATGCCCCCCCCCCCTAAGGATTTCAGCTGCCCCCCCAAGCATATGATACCATCAACAATCCGTCTCCTGCACTGCTAAATGTGCCCCACACGCCTAGATTAAACGCTGCAGGCGATCTCAAACTTAGCATACAGAAGCATGTACAGTATACCTACCCCATTCCCTCTGCAGTACTCAACCAGTTTGTCTCTCTACTGGAAGACAAGACCACTGTGGAAGACTTCGTAGAGTGGGGCCAAACAATACTGGACTCAAGTGTGAAGGTGCGTACCTTATTTCAGAGGGCAGTGAAAATCCCACTTCCTTTGTGTTCCTAAGCCTCAGGAATACTCTGTGTGCCCTATAGCTGTTAGTATAGCTCAGGCAGCACACAGGACTAAGTTGAACACATTAACATTTAAGTAGTAATGGGAAGGTAGCTAAGGTAGCTGAACAACAGAACACCTACTTTCTAGACTGTACTTTTGTATATACTTGGACTACGGTAACTTTAAATTGACCAATCAAGTTGCCAGAAACGAGGGATCTATTTTTCATAGCCACCTTGTTAGCGGGATCTATAGTTGGCCGCTGGCCCCTAGTACCAGGATCTATTGCCACGCTTGTTGCTAGCAGTTTGAATGGTCACTGTCCAATCAGTTTCTCCGCTGTAGTCTAAAATAGTTACGCACTTGTTGTCGGGAACTACACAATTTTGAAAGCCTCAGGCCCTTAGTAGCGCCCTCACTACGCTCAGGACACCACATCTGGCCCTCGGCTTTCTAAATCGCATAGTTCCCTCAACTCGGCATCTAACTTATACATTGTATATAGTCTACCTATTGGTCAGATATTCAAGAGAATATATACATGTACATGTATATTCAACGCACAATGTTTTGACTCTTCAGCCGTACACCTGATGAGGGCCGAAAAGTCGAAAATGTTGTGTATTAAATTTTCTCTTGAACATCTGACTAATAGCCAGAATGTATATGTACATTAACTATACAGCTTCTGACATTATATATAATGAAGCAACTGCAAATGCACATAATGATATTCATTAGCCATGTAAGGATGACAAGAGCCTGGTGGAAGTCAGTAGAGTCTTCATTCTGACGTGGAAGCTCTTCACCTCCAAGATCAGCAGGGAAATCACTCTTCAGAATGCTCCAAGCTTTGGTAGGCAGTCATTGTTTGAACCTTAAAGTCTACATGTATGTCGTCATATATAAGGGCTGAATTTAGAAATGTTACTAAAACAGAAATTTACCACGTGAGCCATAGTGGAAGAATGGAATTTAGAGATCACGACCGTGGTGCTACCATACCGTACTAGTCCCGTGTGCATGAATGTATAGTGGATCAGAGGAGGCAGAGACAGAGGTAGACAGAGCTAGGCATGAGCAAGAACTCTGGTGTACGAGTGCATGCGTGCATACGTACGCAGCGTATCCTGTCACATGACATACTGCGTGTTCTATATTTAGTTCTTACATGTATACATCATACTGTAGGCTCTGTAAATTGTGTAATAGTGATGCATTGTGTGTGTGTGTGTGTGTGTGTGTGTGTGTGTGTGTGTGTGTCTGTGTCTGTGTCTGTGTGTGTGTGTGTCTGTGTCTGTGTCTGTGTGTCTGTGTGTAGGTACATTTCATCTAATACACATGCTGATGGATGACTACCTGCTGCACTTGCTAGAGACACAACTGGAAAAGCTGCAACAAAAAGACTTTGAAAAAAAGATTCTCGCACTCAAAAATGGTAAAAAGGGAGGGCCAACCACATTCGTTACCACTACTTGACAGTGTGCTAGGGATTACTCTCTCTATTTATCCACCATTTTCATATTATTCTCTACCAATAGTGCTAGAGATTACTCTCTATTTATCCACCATTTTCATATTATTCTCTACCAATAGAGGACGAGGCTACAGCTGATGTTGGTGTTGAGAACCAGCTCCCTCTCTCCGTGGACTCAGCACTTGCTCCATCGGAACAGCAGAACGACTCCGGCTTGTACACGGACCCCATGGCACTCCATGACAGTATGTACATGTAATGGACCATTCTAACCAGAGTTTCCTCAGGAAGAGGACACCTCTGGACACTTTATGACCACATTTGTGTACTTTTAACCCCTGAAAATGAGAACTAATCAGGACACCTAACTAATCAGGACACCTACATTGTAACTAATCAGGACACCTCACTAATCAGGACACCTCACTAATCAGGATACCTCACTAATCAGGGCTCTCTTGTATCAGATATCCATAGCACCGGAAGAGAACCCCAGTCACTGCCAGAGAGTCCACTGCTAGAGCCAGGGATGGTTGGTGGAGGTGAAAATAGACCGCCATCAGCCACTGCGCACCCATCACACACCACACATCCGGTAGGTGGGACGTGTGTGTGTGTGTGTGTTCCTGTTATGTGAAATGTAGGAGCCTCTGTATAGTGGCCATTGGTGGGGGGGAGCTGATCTTTTAGTGAAAGAAGGATGTTAGTGTACCAGTGGTACAGTGCATATTAGTGTGCCAGAATGGTTCAGTGGTACATACAGTATGCCAGAATGGTTCAGTGGTACATACAGTATGCCAGAATGGTTCAGTGGTACATACAGTATGCCAGAACGGTTCAGTGGTACAGTGCATATCATTGTGCCAGAATGGTCACTGTGCTACTAAACCATTCTGGTACACCATATTACAGTCTGTGTTGTGATAGTGAGTCTTCATTTCAGATTGCCGTGAGTACACCTACATCCTCTACCTCGCCCTCTCTGGCCATGAGTTCCCTCCAACACGCCCCTCCTTCCCTCCCTCCCTCTCTTCCTCACTCCAACATTCCTCCCTCCCTCGGTAGCACTCCTCTGCCAGCTTTTCCCGTTCTCTCCCAGCCTCTTCCTCCGCCATCCCTCACCCTCTCTTCCTCCCTACCATCCCACCCCCCAGCCCCTCACACAGGCATATCACAGTTCATGCAAGGACTTCAAACAGCTCTTAATCCTCACCAACCTCCATTCTCCAACCCTCTTGCAACAGCTCCCTTTGCAAATCCCCGAACCAGTATAGCCAGTTCACTTGGAAATCCTTCCCTCCCACTGTTACCCACAATATATCCATATGGTCCCTATGGAGGGGTGGGTGGCGTTCCGGTCGTCCAAAGTGGTCCCGTCAGTGTCGGAGTGGTAGGTGGTGGTCCCGTAAACTGTGGCGGTGGTCCTGGAGTACTCCCGACCGCTCCTTTCCCCTCTCACTCTCTGATGCCTGCCTACTCCACCTATCTCCCTCCCGCTATGTACCCAAACAATCAGATTACCCCACCTTCGTCCACCTGACACCATGACCCAGCTTCTCATTTTACAAAGATTTTGGAGTTATATAATCAATGCTCTGTCACTTTTGCATTCTGGTACATAGTCATTTATTATTTTTCTAATGATGGCTTGTGTTATGTTGATAGTGATTTTGACTCTTGAATTTATTTTTGTACATTATTTGACTTTCCATGCGCTACGAGAGGGAGGGAGGGAGGGAGGGAGGGAGAGAGAGAGAGGGAGGGAGGGAGGGAGGGAGGGAGGGAGGGAGGGAGGGGAGGGAAGGAGGGAGGGGAGGGAAGGAGGGAGGGAGGGAGGTCTTGATATGCATGCATGATCGGCTCAGCCAGCTGAATGTGAATACTCACAAGACAGAAGCTAGAGTAGTGAGTGGTGTCAGGATCAAGTTGAGAACACAATTCGTGATGTCAGGCAGCATGAAAGTTGCTCTAGATCTAACATTAGATGCCAGAGACTCCGAAACGTTGGTCATATCTTTAAGTTTCTTAAACTCTGGCATCAAACATAAATAGTTTTTGTGATATCTAACATTAAAATACCCTCATTAGAGATCTTGATTACAGGGGCTCCACTGCACTTCCTCAGTAAAAAATCTCATATCAGTACATAAAAAGCCTAAGAATGTAACTATATTAACAGTCTACTCCACCCACAATATGTCATATTTCCTGGCTATCTTCTTGGCCACAGTGTTATGTCCAAGTGCCAGCAATGCATCAAGGACCTCGACCCAGCAGAATGGCGTTTGGTGTACGTGCATTTCAAACCACAAACGTAACATGGCTCTCTTCTTTAATTCACGGTCTTCATTTCTGCCATCGATGGCTTCCAACTGCTCTTCCGATACCCCAAGTCTTGATCCTAGCTCCCTCCACTCTGTGATGTCCTTCAGAGCCGAGATGACCTCCTTGACATCATTGATCTCTTCACAGACTGGATAAAGAGAATATAGCAAACCCATCTAATGAGGACGCCCTGAAAGTTAACGAGGATACCTTGCTAAACAGACCTTAGCTGACAAGTATATTCTGTATATCTACATGGAAATCATGCAATTCCGAGTTATTATAGCATTTAACAGTGTCTGGATGTTTCGGTCACGTAGACACTGGTGTTGTTATTCAATGCTGTCAAGGTCAATAACATAGCAATGAGTTGCAAATACTGTGCCTGGCTAGTGTGGTTTAATCTAGACATATGTCCTTGAGGGGGCAAAATTAATAATTGTAGAAACTTGGGGGGGGGGGGGGCATTTGGTACAGGCAGGAAAGGGATGTAGCAGTGTATTTGGGAGGGTGACTAGAATCATTTGCCCCCTGCGCCCCCCCTGGATTAACCCTGCTAGCTAAGTTACACATAGGAAGAGGAAACCACTTGGGACAAACAAGACACAATGACACAGACTAGACAAACAAGACAGTATACTTTAACCCACCACCCCAGTTCTCAGGGCTGGGCATCCGGTGTCCTGCTCCAGTCTGTATGTTGTGTGTTGTATGTCTTGTGTGTATTGCTTGGTTTGTGGAGGTTAAGGGTTCTGGGTTTCATTCTTTTCTCTCTAATACCTCTTGGTTAGTGTGCTATACACATATTTTCCATGTATAGTAGTACACGTTACACTGCACATGATTGTGGGGTGTGGTAACGACAGTATTGCATACTCACTCAGAATTTCCTCATCCTCATCCTCCTCCTCCTCCTCCTCAACTGGTTCTGATGATGGCAGAGTTTGAGCCTCTGACAATGAGAAAGATTTTGGTAAAATTACACGAGTGAGGGAAGTGCGACCCACCTTTTGTCGCAGATGGTGTCGCTGAGCTGGACAGTGACTGAGCAGGTAACGTGCTTTCAACTGGAGAAAGAGCATAACATAACGTTGATAGGGAGAACATAAGTACTGTTGCTAGGTGACCACTGTCACTTTTAGTGCTACAGCTTAGTAACCACCTAGCAACAGGCTCTAAGGAGATAAGTACTTACAGAAAGATGAAGAGAGATTTGGAGGGAGGAAGAGGTAACCCAGGACAAGCATGGCGAATGCAAGGCCGATTATTATCAGCAGTGGGGCAATGGCTTTGATTACATCCAGTACGCTAAATCCATCTTCTCCATCTCTGTTGCTTCCACTGACTTGAGCACGTTCAGTTGGAGCTAAGGGGAGACAACTGTACAGCCAGACAGTGCAAGGTATAATGGTAAGGTACCTTTTCTAACTGCTTTTCTTTCACGAGCCTCTCCTGGTAGCATAGGCAGACGAAGAGGTGGACATGTGAAGAATCACATCCCACAAATTAACAATTGAAGACCACACTATTACTTCTTACCTCCACCGCCCTCACTACTCATGGTAGGCACACGGAAGATGCGGTTTGGTTTGCAGCAAACGCAGGGCCGCCCCTTTTCCCTTTTCAAACGATCACTGTATATAATGCCCACCTAGTACCTGCGAGGAACGCGCACGCGCGCGCAATGCGCTTACGTCGAGGGCGCTTCTCTTAAGGATAGACGAATGGCGCAGGGGAGCGACGGCATAGTCGGTAAGAGAAAGTTGCAGGAGTTAGCAGCAGAAGTGTGTCCCCGACAAGTATTGGACGAGGACACGGAGGAGGTATTGAAGCCATGTCTTTCACGTCTCCTTCATTATCCCCCCCCCCCCCTCTCTCTCTCTCTCTCTACAATGCCCTATGTACAGCTACTTATGCAGTTAGCTGATGATTTCATTGAGTCTGTGGTGACCTCATCATGCCAGCTGGCAGCTCACCGAAAATCAAATAAACTTGAAGCTTCAGACCTGCAGTTACATCTTGGTAGTGTGTGTGTGTGTGTGTGTGTGTGTGTGTGCATGCATGCGTGCGTGTGCGTGTGTTCACGACTCTCCCCTGTGTCCTCTCAGAGCGGGCTTGGAACATCAACATCCCAGGGTTCGGTACTGCTGACACCTCTCGACAACAGAATTCAAAGAAAGCTCTCCCAACTGAGGCACACAAACAGGTAATTTAAAATGGAACCCCTCTAATTAGGACACCTCAAGAAATTACTGCCTGTTTGTGAACCTTTCACCTTGGAAATGAGGATACCTCACCACCTGGAATAGGACACCTCACTTCTCAAATCGGGACACCACTACTTCCTCAAATCGGGACACCACTACTTCCTCAAATCAGGACACCACTACTTCCTCAAATCAGGACACCTCACTTCCTCAAATCAGGACACCACTGCTTCCTCAAATCAGGACACCTCACTTCCTCAAATCGGGACACCACTACTTCTTCAAATCAGGACATCTCACTTCCTCAAGTCGGGACACCACTACTTCCTCAAATCAGGACACCTCACTACTTTTGTCTCATGTGTCTGATGTAAAGATACACATTCTTTCACCTGCAGAGAGTGGCCCTCATCAAGAAGTCCAAGAGATAGCGAAATACCTGTACACATCATGCATCACACTTACCCACCCTGTCTCATACACCTCACTGTTCACTTTACTTATACCCCTTTATCTCGGGTTGTAGTTTATTGTTAATGTGATATCATCAGTCTTTTGGCAATTTTTTGAGATTCGTGTGTGTGTGTGTGTGCGTGTGCATGTGTGTGTATTTGTTGGGAAGAGAGAAAGGAGTGCTAGGGTTGAGAATAGCTTGTGTCCATGGTCACAGACACTGGGTTTTTGACCTTGTCTACTATTGTCAGCATCAATTACTCCTTGGATTTGTGTGTGTGTGTGTGTGTGTGTGTGTGTGTGTGCGTGTGCGTGCGTGTGTGTCGATCCAGTGGGTATGAGGTTTGAGACAAGAGTATGGAGGTATCCTTTCAGGCACAGCTGAGAACTGATATCTTACCCACGCTATATATATATATAGCACTACCGAGTTCTATATGAGAGGAAAAGCCTGAAATCAGGGACACTTTCTTCTGTTCCAAGAGTGTCCAAAATGTCCACTGAATTAGCTGTACAATAATAGACATTATGTGGCATTCATTTACAAAACAACTGCTACTCAAAATGATGAAAATATTATAGTGACTGCTTCAGACATTCTGGCCACTGCGTTGATTGTCCTGGAGTAGATGTTGCAATTCAGGAGGTAGTGTGAAGAATTGTTGATTATCGCTATTACCTGCTGCTGCTGCTGCACACACACACACACACACACACACACACACACACACACACACACACACACACACACACACACACACACACACACACACACACACACACACACACACACACACACACACACACACACACACACACACACACACACACACACACACACACACACACACACACACACACACACACACACACACACACACACACACACACACACGTAATCATCATCTGAATGGCCTACACTATAATCTGGACCTCTGAATCAGGACACCTCACTGATCAGGACATCTCACTAATCAGGACACCTCATTAATCAGGACACTTCATTCTGCCCAAGTGTGTCCAGATTAGAGGTTCCATACATGTACGATATGTACACATTGTATTCTCACATCCTGGTGTGGTGGTGGGTGGAGGTAAGCTCTCCATCAACGACAGACTGAGAGCCTGAGCTAGTTCCTCATCATCCCACCCATCACTGTCATTACTACTGCTGCTGGGGACTACCACATCCGTGTGGAATTGGGGAGATGTTCGCAGGGGGGAGGGAGAGGGGGGAGATGTCCGCAGGGGGGAGAGAGAGGGGGGAGATGTTCGCAGGGGGGAGGGAGAGGGGGGAGATGTCCGCAGGGGGGAGAGAGAGGGGGGAGATGTTCGCAGGGGGGAGGGAGAGGGGGGAGATGTTCGCAGGGGGGAGAAAGAGGGGGGAGATGTTTGCAGGGGGGAGAGAGAGGGGGGAGATGTCCGCAGGGGGGCGAAGGAGGGGGGAGAAGCACGTGTTCCTAGGGGAAAATGTGATGTTGGTCTCGGCAGGGGGGCGAAGGAGGGGGGAGAAGCACGTGTTCCTAGGGGAAAATGTGATGTTGGTCTCGGCAGGGGGGCAAAGGAGGGGGGAGAAGCACGTGTTCGTACAGAGAAATGTGATGTTGGTGGTGGATCTCTACGTAGGGGGCCGAAGGAGGGGCCAAAAGAGGTGGTAGAAGCACGAGTCCGTCGGGGGAAATGTGACGTGGATGTTGGGGGGGTCACATGGGTGGGGGAGGGAAGGAGGACATGTGTTCTCTGGGAATGTGATGAGGGGGGGAGAAACGGAGAGACGGGGCGTTCATCTACAGAAGTGGGGTCAAGAGTCCAAGAACCAGGCGTGAAAGGGGAGCCATTAGCCCGTTGGAGAGGATCGGGTTGTCTAGCGAAGGGCTTGTTGGGTGACTGTCTATCTGGAGGTCGGGTCGCACTTCCTAAAAAGAGAAGACCTACATCTGCGGCAGGTTGGACTGACTGTGACTCCTGAAGACTCAGCTGCTTGGCCCTCTCAATGTCTACAAAACAGAAGAATATGAACAGTTGGAATCACTCCTTGAAGGACCCCCAATTACCTCAAGGAAAATAGTATTGGGGGGCAAGGGGGGCAATCCCCCCCCCCCCCCCGAAAGTGGTTTTGTCCCCCTGAGATGGGCTATAATCAATCAAAAAACTATCATATTTCCAAGTCACACCCCTCAATTTTAGGAAGTCCGATTCCCCCCCTGAAATTTTTTCTAGAAAATTTCTGCAATACAAGGTGTCCTGCCTATCGAGGTGCCCTATTTCAAGGAGTCTCGATGGGGGAGGGATTCCACTACCTATACATGTACAAGTTGTGTGAAGTGCTCTGGTATTATACACTGAGTGAGAGTAGGTCTAACCTGCTTCTAGCTGAGCCAGTTCATCGTGTTCCTCCCTGGATACCTGGAGGGCCCTCTGCATCTCGTCTTGGTGTTGTGTCCCGTGACGTTCCAGGTTGATCCGACGAAGCATCCTCATCAGATCTCCATAGGAGTTGGGTCCATCGGGGGAGCCATTGGTCGAGCTGTCGCTGTCTTCACCTTCATATGTCAGGAGGTGACGCAGTCTTCTGCGGCTAGGCGGAGTTGGATCCCTGCAGAGAGCCACACACAGCATCTATAGCCAGGGTTTTCATACAGGGGGAGGGGGGGGGATATCCCCCCGAGCCTGAGTCCCCCCCCGCCCTAGATTTTTGGACTTCACATACAATGTAGTAATATGCATGCAACTATAGTTCAATGAGCCTATTCTTCTACAAACATCTAAAATTTCATGAAAAGGAACATTGCTTAGTTCTGGTCCTTCTATAGCTATCTTCAACAGCCAAGACATATTGCAGTTGAGCAGGGTCAGGTGGTTCCTCAGTCTTGTCTTGACTTAGAACCAACCCTCAATAATGGTGTACTGTATACACTAAGATGCTTTCCCCCAAACTTAAATCCTGCTTGAAACACTGTATAGCCCCCACCACTGACATCATAGCCCCACCACTGACATCATAGCCCCCACCACTGACATCAATAGTATGTTGTCTTGAGCAGTACTAGTAACAAGCCTCCATAATGTGGACAGAATATTTAGTGAGGTGTCCTACTCAGATATGGTGTCCTATTTAGTGAGGTGTCCTACTCAGATATGATGTCCTATTTAGTGAGGTGTCCTACTCAGAGTAGAAACGGTGCTTTGTTCATCGAGGTGTCCTCATTTCAGGGGTCCAGATTAAAGGGGTTCACATTAATTAAAGGGGTCCAGATTAAGATTAAAGGGGTCCAGATTAAAGGGATCCACATTAATTAAAGGGGTCCAGATTAAAGGGATCCACTGTACAATGCACAAAGACCGCAGTAGATGTGTAACTAACGATAGATTTTGGCACTCCTTCACTAGTCCCACCCTCTTCTCCCGGCACTCTCGAGTGAGGCGGATGATGTCTGCCCGAGGCTTGCGGAGATGTGGCCGGGCCACTACTTGTGCCAGCAGCTCTGTCACCTGCTCCAATGTGCCCTGCAAGAGACAAGAAGTAACTGGTTATTCGATACAGTGGAACCCCTCTAATCTGGACCCTTGAAAAGGACACCCCTTCTGCTGCCCCAAATACCATACTGTTTGCATACCTTTCAAATACATGTACCTGACATGAGGACACCTCAATCAGGGCACCTCACTAATCAGGACACCTCACTGATCAGGACACCTCAGGACACCTCACTAATCAGGGCACCTCACGTAATCAGGACACCTCACTAATCAGGACACCTCACTAATCAGGACACCTCATTGATCAGGACACCTCACTAGTTGGGACACCTCATTTAATCAGGACACCTCACTAATCAGGACACCTCACTAATTAGGACACCTCACTAATCAGGACACCTCACTAGTCAGGACACCTCACTAATCAGGACACCTCACTAATCAGGGCACCTCACTAATCAGGGCACCTCACTAATCAGGACACCTCACAATCAGGACACCTCACTAATCAGGGCACCTCACTAATCAGGACACCTCACTAGTCAAGACACCTCACTAATCAGATCACTTTCTTATTACAGAGGTATTCATTCCACTGTATACATGTACATGGACATACCTGCATTTTCTCAAATGTTCTCTGCGCATGTCTGCCTCTCACGGTATAGCCAAATGCATAGGATGCTATGAGCACACGTCGAGCTGCCAGTAACTCTCGAATGGCCTCTTCAATGAAAGACATGTCCAATGGAAGAGAGATGGTGTAGCGATGGCTGGAGTCGTGTTGGGCTACTGATGCACGTAGAGCTTCAGTCTTGCGATTAGCCTTCTCCAAGAATGGCTGCTCTAACTGTGTAGGGGGGGGGGGGGGGGGGGAGGAGGGAGGGGGGAGGGAGGGAAGGAAGGAGGGAGGGAAGGAGGGAAGGAGGGAGGGAGGGAGGGAGGGAGGGAGGGAGGGAAGGAGGGAGGGAGGCAGGGAGGGAGGGGAAGAATGGAGGGAAGGAGGGAGAGAGGGAGAGTTTTCCAACTCCTCTCAACTCAGAGATTGAGGGTATATACCTGAAGACTCTCTCTGTGTGACTTGTACCTCTCATAGAAGTGAATAAACCTTCGGAGTTTCTCAGCCCCCTCCACACCTTCAAGGACCTAGTATGAACACACACACAAGAAGGTGTTCACATCACTGTGTCTGCTCCCCCCCCTCCCCTCCCCATCAGACCTGTGCTTTATGTTTTTGCAGCTGGCTGTCGGCCTTTCTCCTAACTTCATATCTATTACACCTGAAGGAGGAGGAAGGGAAGGGAGAGAGAAGAGATGGCTGCTGGATCAGCATAAAGCAGTAGTGGATAGAGAAGCTCACTCAAAGTATCCACCAGTGGAGGTGTTGTGTTGTTTCCATTCATCGAGACACATCCAGCAGAAGTCATGCTTACACTGCGTATGTGGAAATAGTAAGAATGGTAGCATATATGCTTCACACAGACAGGGTTTTTAGTGGGGGGCAAAGGGGGCAATTCGTCCCCCCCCCCCCAAAAGTGGCTTTGCCCCCCTGAGATGGGCTATGATCAATTCAAAAAAATCCAAGTCACACAACACAGGACAGTCTCAATACAAGGCTTGCCCCCCTCAATTTTAGGAAGTCCTGATTTTCCCCTCTGAAAGTTAAAAATCCCCACACAGATAGAGGGGGCTCTGTCTAACCTTTTTGCAACACATGTGGTTACAGCCCTCTGTTTTCTCAATGGGCGCCCTGCAATGGGAGGGAGGGAGGGAGGGGAGGGAGGGAGGAGAGGGGAGGGAGGGTGAAGAGGAGAGGAGAGGGGAGGAGGGAGGGAGGGAGGAGAGGGGAGGGAGGGTGAAGAGGGGAGGAGAGGGAAGAGGGAGGGAGGGAGGAGAGGGAGGAGGGAGGGAGGGAGGAGGGAGGGAGGGAGGAGAGGGGGGAGAAGGGAGGGTGAAGAGGGGAGGAGAGGGAAGGAGGGAGGGGAGGTGGAGGGAGGGTTACAAATCTGGATATCACTTGGTTCTTGTACACTGTACCTGCATTTTGGGCAAGGTTTGCTCCGTGTGGCTAGCCACCTCTGACTGGCCGCATCGTCCAGCTGTGTGGCCGTACGCTCCCCAATCTGTGGGGCCATCTCTTGGATGTGGTCCAGCCACTGTTTCCAGCCCTCGCACGACAGCGGCACATGGGGCTCACCAGAGCAATTCCTGTATACAGTGTACAGTGATTCATACGCGTACAACTGGTACCCTGCCAATTAAACATTGCCGTACTAAGGATTAAGACTAAGACCACCTGGATAGGAGTCACTAAGACTGAGGTAGGAGGCCACCTAGATGAGGGGATGCAGGCTCCGATTGAGGCCACTTAGATTGAGTGACTTAGATCAGGAGTAAATAATAAAGAGGAAGAGAGTGTCGAACACGTGTTTGAGCCTAGTATTAACTGCTCGGAAAGTAACGTGACTTCCGCTAAAGCGCATGTGATGTAGATATACTTGGTTATAGGCCTTCCCTGTCACCACACATGTACTTACCAACAGCATCAGATGATAATGACCAGTACCAACACTTGCCAGAGATACCTGGTCCTTCCGCTATGCGCTTTCACTCTTTCACACTAGCAAGTTCTCAGTTATACATGTACATCACGTGTGCTTTAGCGGAAGTCACGTTACTTTCCGAGCAGTTAATACTAGGCCCAAACGCGTGTTCGACACTCTCTTCCTCTCTATTATTTACTCTTGCTTAGATTGAGGCCACTTAGAGAGAGAAGGCCACTTATATGGGAGGTGAGGATTCGAATTACCATTTATATTGCCACCCAATTAGTGCTTGCAATGGAGTCAAGCCCTCTAATTAGACAGTGTTATTACAAGAGGGGGACTTACCAGCAGAAGTAGTGTTCATTGCCACAGTGTACGGTGGTAGGTTCAGGGGTGTGGCCTGGGTTATTGGGGGGCGCAGTTAGTCTTACAGCTCGGTGGCAGTTGGGAAAAGGACACCAACGAATCGTTGGATGTGACTCCACAAATGCTTTAATGTCAAACTGCAAGTATCGCTGGGCCATCTCCCTGGACACCACCCCCTCAATCACTTCCTGTCATGTGATATGACATCAAATGACATCACATGATGCTATATATAGTTCACAATTGGATATATACACACCTCAACAAACTGAGCACCTCTTCCTATCCTAAATACCCTCACTAATCAGGACACTTTACTAATCAGGACACCTCACTATCAGGACACCTTACTATCAGGACACCTTACTTCAGGACACCTCATTAATCAGGACACATCAATATCAGGACACTTCCTTCTGTCCTAAACAGTCCGGACTACTCACCAGTGGGACTAGTTTGAAACATCCATATTCTGGACAAGATATGGAGTGTGCCTCCCCAGCCTCGATCTTCTGGTGTAGGTACCACCTCCAGCAGTCTCGGCAGAAGAAATGGCCACAGGGGGTCTCGATATCGGGGGCGGAGGAGAGGACACATATCCCACACTCCATCTCCTCTACCTCCCCTCCTTTACTGCACTCTCCTTTGCACTGAACAACTGATGGTGTGTCAAAATTATGAGTGCCCAAGTTCTTGGGGAGCTGGACTCCAGCTTTTTCGCATGCATCTGTGGGATTATCCATCCATGCCTCCACCAGCTGCTCCTTGGACCAGCCTACAGAGAGGGAGAGAGGGAAGGGGGAAAGGGGAGTCGGTGATGTGAAATGGGCTAGTTAGTCCAGCCTACCGTGATGTCTGAGCAGTGCTTCAGAAGTAAATAGGGAGACCTGAGGGGGGAGGATTGAGGAGAGAGGAGAGAGGAGAGAGAGGAGGGGAGGGGAGAGAGGAGGGGAGGAGAGGAGAGAGAAGAGACGAGAGAGAGAAGAGAGGAGTGGAGAGAGGAGGAGAGGAGAGTAGTGGGGGTGAAGGGGAGAAGGAAAGGGGAAAGGGTGAATTTAGCTAATAATTGTGTAATTTGTGTAGTGGATCACAGGAAACTAACAACAATAAGCCCTTTCACCTAAGTATCATTGCAATTGAAGTGTACTAAATACATTGTAAGAAAGGTATTTTGGATTAAGATTTCACAGAAGGGAAGAAGAGCAGAAGTGAAAGTGGCGTGTATGAAGAGGAAATGACTGATTGTACTGATATTGAGACAGAGGGCTAGTGAGTTGTACCCCTAATAGCTCTGATGTTTCAATGAGCAGCTGGTCTTTCATTGACCGTAGGTCGCTGTCCCTCATTCCAGAAGGAGCCTCTGCTAGTTCCATCAGATGAGTGTTGTCTGGCTCGATGGGAGAAGCTGGATCAGCCTCATCTTCTGCCTGGAAAGGAACAGAAGACAATCCTGAAAGACTAGACACATACATTCCCTCTTGTCTGTAGAGACAGCAATACACAACAATACATGTTTCCCTTTCAAAACACGTTCCGTCTACTTAAACAGTGAACAGTATACTTTGGGAGGGAAGGTAGGTTTACATAGTATCAATACACCAAGAGAGTATAGTGCAAACTGACTATCATAATTGGCTGAAGTGTGTATATACCACTGGCTGCTAAGGCACTCACTACACACTGCCATGTCAATGTGAACATTCACAGTAGTTCTACAATATGGCTGTCAGGCAACCTGTGTGTTGCCACAAAGCCCTCCCCCCTTGATTATGTACTAGTTGAATGCTACGCATTGTTGGCGAGCGGAGAATGCACACGCAAAATTAGAAGCACGTATAACGTTACGTTATGTGCAGTGCCCGTCACATATAAATAAATCAATAAATATATAGAAAAATCGGCCTGTTGACACGACTAGGAGGGCTCGCTATGCTCGCCACTTAACATCCAGGAGAATGCAAAGCATTTGTGGGGTGAGCGCAATGAGCGGAAGAGGCAAGGCCGGCTACGTTTGCGTGTTGCACGGGGCAGCACAGTCAGTTGATATATATATATATATATATATATATATATACATACACATATGCAGAGTTGGCATTGACTTCACTAGTACAGGCTGGCTGCTTGCCCCAACTAGTACCACTTCCCTACTTATCAATTTACACGTAGATGTATATACACATGTACACACAAGCACCTACACCACACAGGTCACCTAGGTAACACCCCACAGACACTGCCCCATTCTCTCTCAGTACAGTGGAACCCCTACGTAATGGACACCATGAGGCCATATCACAAAGCCTCAAATGCCACATCTGTGCTTTCAATATCCCTATCAGAATACCTCACTAATTAGGACACCCTGAAACAGGGTCACCTTAATTTGTTCCTATCACTGTGATACTTACAGAAAAGACCATTCTAGCCTCGAGGCGTGTGGCTATTCCTGTTAGTTTACATGCAGCGGCACAATCAGCAGCTGTTTGTTCCTTCTTGTTAGTCACGTAGAGATCCGCCTTGTTCTCTAGCAGTAACTCCACACAGGCATTGAGCCCACACGAGGCAGCTAGGTGCAGAGCAGTGTTCCCGTCTTCATCACGTTCGCGTAGAACGTGCTCAATATCCATCCCGACCAGACCCTCCTCCAGGATCAGGCGAAGGATAGCTTCGCGACGGTTGGGTCGGTTCTGTTTCATACACACCAGGTGTAGGCTGTTTCTGGCGGCACCATTCCTCATGTCGGGCTTTCCGCCGTGCGTTAGTAGCATGCGAAACAGCCAATCCATCCCGTAGAAGGCGGCGTAGTGAAGTATGCTGTTCTCTCCATGTCCTGGCCCTAGAGACGTGTTGGGCTCTACGCGATCCCGTACAGCTTTCCTAGTGGAGTAGTAGCTGCGCGCCTCCTCTTCATTCCCTCTTTGCACAGCATCGATGAACTTGGAATAGTGTAATCCCATTTAGGCCTACTAGAGAGCCTGCTAATATAGAGATGAGATAGATACTCCTTACACGTAAACAGACGCAAGATGTCATACCTGAGCTCTCTATATAACCATCTAGATGATCAGATCGTCTGTATCCCACACGTTGTGATTGTGGATTATTGTGAAGTGGGCGTTACGCAATAGCCTAATAGGGGATACCCCTCTACGCATGCGCTTTAACAGCCCCCCCACGTGTATTATATTGCTGTACTTGTTACCTCAGTGAAGCTTGCCATTTAGCAGCAGAGAGGACATAACATGGTGAGGTGTACGAATGCTCCGTCTTTCCTCTTCAATGTGTTAGCATAGATACTATACCTCACGGGAGTATCTATGGTGTTAGTACCCCACTACACGTCTACACGCAGGCAACAGCCGCTCCTAACCCCAAGGCTTACCCCCTCGCTGACGCCCAACTGACAGTGACCATCTTAGAGCTGTTAACACAAGCTGTCAACTATAAACAACTTAAGAAAGGCGCCAACGAAGGTACCGTAGCACCAAATGCACGACGTCGTATCGAGAGTATGTACTTACACACTAACACAGCTACAAAGGCTCTAAACCGCGGATTGGCCGAGTTTGTGGTAATGGCAGCTGACGCAGAGCCTCTAGAGATTCTCCTCCATCTGCCTCTACTCTGTGAAGATAAGGTAAGCTACCTTCACTTGCTCTATCACCTTTCCCTCTCCTCGCACCCTTCGTCCCACAGAACGTGCCATACGTGTTTGTACCATCCAAGGCTGGTGAGATTCTGAGTTGTACTGCAATATAGATACATTCTCCCCGTGTGTCTCACCCTGTAGCTCTTGGCCGGGCATGTGGTGTGTCTCGGCCAGTCATTGCCAGTGCTGTGATAGCTAACGAGGGTTCCCAGCTAAAACCACAGATACAGACACTTCAACACAACATAGAGAGACTCCTCATCTGATACAGATCATGTGACAATCACGTGACAATACAACAATGGAATTTTACAGAGGAGGTTGGAACCGAATGTAATGTTACGTAACTGTCATGTGATTTACGCACGCGCTATTAGATGCTCGCGCCCGCGTAAGCTGTAAAGAATGTATGCGCATTGATTTACTGGTAGTAGATTCCGATCAGTATTTTAGCACAGGAGTTTGGCGAAGAAGGCTCAGTGATCTCAACAGTTACACCAAGGTTTGGTAGAGCTAGGCAAGGGCAAACCGACTAACAGTTCGGCTTCCTGTAGGAAGACCGAGTAAAAACGCTCTAAGGCTTGTAACAACCAAACCCGAAGGGTACGCTTGGGGTACTGGCCGTATTTCGAGTATACTCACCTAGTACTTTAAGGTAATATGCTTACATTTACACTAGCTACCTTGTAGACGGAGAAAACATTTCCATACAAAACTCCCATAGACAGTCTACGGCGCGTGACCTCTCACGTGATGGGTTCCAACCTCCTCTGGGAATTTTATATGATGCAAGTGCTGAAGTTTTCATTTGGTAGTTGGGAAGTTGAAGAGTCTGTCTTTAACCACCTGTTCCATCAGTCCATGGACAACCTCTATCGTAGCTTTGGAGCTGTGCAGAAGGAGCAATAACCTTCACAGCTATGCTCACTTGTTGTGAAGGATGGTGTGTTTAGCTTACCAATCCTGAGAGGCCTTGCCTAGTTTGTTGTCCCCACGGGAAAAACTGGCCCCCTTTCCAAATCCCCCAGGGGCCCCCTGAATGGATGGAGAGTATATACCTCCATACAATATTATGCTAGTACATGGTTCATACACTCCTTATTGCATGTCTTGGTTAACAACTTGTTGTGAAAGATGTGTGATGAAGAGTGTAAGGAACCTGAAACTCAGCTCTCTCTAACTTCTGAGAAAGGTCTGCTATCTGCTGTGTGGTGTAGTCTGCATTCTGTAGAGAAGGAAACCAATGCTCGAACGCGCAACGTCCACACTTGACAAGTAAGAGCTGACTGTTATCATGGAGCAAGATGACAGTGTGTTGACCCAGTACTTGTTCCACAGGAGATCCAGCAGGTGAGAGTCTAGTGAGGACTTGAAATAGCTCACCTCCAGAGAGTAATACCTACAGCCGGGGAACAGGCAAGACGGGACAGGAAAAGGACAGTGTATATTCTTAAGAGTCTGATTTAGTGAGGTGTCAGGCAAGATGCATGAAAGAGATTGTCCAGTGTCCAATACACAGTGTAATCTAATCCAGATATTGATTTAGTGAGGTGTCCTATATAAAATGTCCGAGTTATGATTAGATGGTTCCACTGTAATAATCTACAAGTGGTATTGACTGACTGTTTGCAATGTACTCCAAAGTCCTCAATTTTCTCCAGGGGAATAGTCTGGTACTCACCAGGAGACTCTTCTACTGGCTTATAGCCCTATGGAAGGAGGGAGGGGAGAGAAGGGAGGAGAGGAGAGGGGAGGGAGGGAGAGAGAGGTAAGGAGAGGGAAGGAAGGGAGGGAGGATGGGTGGAGAGGGGTGGGAGGAAGGAGAGGGAGGGAGGGAGAGGTGGAGTTCCTACTCCAATGTATCTACCACTAACCTTTGGAAAGGTACGGAATGCTCCTAAGTTGACTTTACCAGCAGACATAGTTCTAATGGGATCCACTACAATGGCTACCCAGGGTTCCTGGTACTGCTGATTCAACATCTGTGTCCCTACATCTATTCCAGACAGCCAGCAGCCATAGCCAGGGTGACTGTGATACCATCCTAGAGCATTTTCCAGACGACCTACCTGCATGTGTGCGCACACACACACACACACACACACACACACACACACACACACACACACACACACACACACACACACACACACACACACACACACACACACACACACACAGTTCAAGATCTCAGATTCTACATGCACACAAACCTTCTTGGCAGCCTCAATGTATGTGGACATATATTCATAAGCAGCTGCCTGTGCGTTGACTCTGGTCTCTGTTCCTTCCACCGGCAGAGCGAAGGTATCCATGACAATCATACTGGGTCCGTCAATCTTGCCTAACATTAGACCCATCACCTCCAGCCTTCCCCCAGCACGAGCGTGCATCACCATTTTGAGCAGAGCTAGTGCAGATATCTGCACCTTTTGGAAGTAATGGGGGCTGCCCATGCAGCGTGCATAAGCGGACATGACAGTATTATTAAGTGCAAGAGAAGAGGGTACTAGAGCCAGCTTACGTACTCTTTCTCCCAAGGCTTGGCCGACAGTAGCTCTTGCTGTTTTTCATGATCGTAACGAAACACAGCGTCAACGCTGGCTACAGGCGTGATGTTGTTGGCTAGTTCGAAATTAGCTCTGGCCACCGCGGAATCAACAGCCATTTCTATCTGCCAGCGCTGTTCTAATAGGAGCTCACTTTATTATTGATGCGGTCATAATTATGACAATATTGAGCTACAAGGATCCCTATCATTTCATCTTCATTTTGACAGACTTTAGCTTTGGATTCAGCAGCTTCCTCATCTGTTTCTTGTGCTCCCGTTGCTGTAGCAACACACAAAGACCACCAGATCACCACGGCACTAGTCAATTTGCGCCATCTCCTCACCTCCCACTTGCGTGTTTTCTCAGGATCTTCCTCCAGCAACATCTTCTCTTTCTCCTGTCTCTTCTTCTCTTCTCGTCGTGCCTGAGCAGCCTGTGTGAAAAAGACAGTGAAACGTAGCCCTCAGGCCAACGGACTGGTAGCCAGAATCATTACTTACCTCTTGTCTCTGCTGGTGTTGTAGCTTCTCTTTGTCCTGAGCAACACGGCTTCTGTTCTTCTGAGCTTTCTCTTTGGCCTGATACACAGAGAGAGAGAGAGAGAGAGAGAAGGGAGAGCTAAGACATGCCTTGCTTTCTAAATGGAAAAAAGGTGGTGCGCAGAGCAAACCAAGGTCCTCATCAGCACCGTGTATGCTTAGCTGCTCTGCAATGGCCTAGACTTACATGTACATGAGTGAGTACATGTACTGAGTGAGCTGTGTGGATTAGTGAGGGGGGTCCTTTCTGAATTCTTCTAGCCAGTCTGCTAAACACATGATTCGGAAGCTGCCTCGGTAGCTCAGTTGAGTGTTTCATGCCACACAGCAGATGTGTAGTTCCCTCACTCACCTCCTTACTAAGTCTAATAGTCTTTACGTGATCCAATAATCCCAGAGCAAATCTCACAATATCATCACCATCCTCGGTACCACCCACTGTAAGGAAAATGACGAGCAAAGTTTGATGGGTACTAGAGCACCCTCACACACCTTTAGCTGGTTAGTGTATTTTTCAACCCTTGAAATCACTAATCAGGACAACTCACTAATCAGGACAACTCTCTAATCGGGACAGCTCACTTATCAGGTCATTCAGAGATATCCTGATTAGTGATTTTTAGGGGTTGAAAAGTACACAACATGGGTGGGAGGGTGGTGTCTTAATCTCAACAGCAGATCCTAAGAATGGTTCTTTGATAAGTGTACACCTTACAGTGTACATGTCTCACATTTAAATGTCATTTGTAGCCTATTTTGGGTTTTTCTGACCACGACGACGTCACTCGAATCATCGCCGTCCGGTAGATAGCCAGTGTACATGTCGGACACATGAAGACTGTCGAGTGAAGAGGCATACTTGTTCAGGAACGACACGACCTGTTGGTTCAGCACTGCCTGGGCTACCTCTGATGCCTCACACATCACCTGAAGGTCAGAGTCCAAGCCCAGTCTCTTGCCAGCACGTGGCTGAGAGCAGTAGCGGTTCTAAAAATCCGGGAAGAGAGAGCGCTCAATATAAACAGGACACTTTACACTGCATACTTTCTAACTGAAATCAGGACACTTCACTAATCAGGACACTTTATTCTGCCTCGTGAGTTTCCCGATTAAAGGTTCCAGGGAAAGTGTGTGTGGGAGGTAGGGAGTGGCTTGAATCACTACTGCCATATTGATTCATGGCTCAGGTAGCTTTAGTCCACTCACCAGGTCTTCATACTCCTGCTGCATCTTTGTGAGTGTCTTTTTCTGACCCACTGCAAGAACAATACTGTCCATATCCGTTTCACCAAGCTGCGTCACTATTGTCTGCACAGAGAGAGAGGAAGAGGAAGAGGGAGAGGGAGAGGGAGGCCTAGGCTCCATTATTTGCTGACTAACAAGCCAACTCTGACACAGACTCATCACTGAACTGACTTACCACCGAGTCTGACTGAGGCCAAATGAATGATAGCAATATAGAGAGGAGGTCTTGTCGGCGATGTAACTGAATGGAGAGCACATGAGGAGTTATGCAAATGGTCATACCTGACAGAGTAGAGGATACCTTGATCTGTGCAAGGAAACTTTCGCAGTTGACTCGGCCAGAAGCCCATACAGAATAGGTATCATCACTCTCCTTGATTAGCTTGCCATCTCCCTCTTCGTCCCTCTCTCCCCCCTCCTCCTCCCCCTCCTCTTCCCCTGCCTCTCCAGAATCCCCCACAAAAGCAAAGTTACTCCGCAGTACTGCCAAATGTCTGTCCAGCCTGTAGTCAATTACATTTTATGTACATGTTACCATGTAGTCTCTCTTATCTGGGACAAGATGGAGTGTCCTGATTAGTGAGGTGTTCACACAACATGGCATTCGATATGGACAATGTGTCGTCATTCAGGCCTGCTAGCTGTGAAGTATGTGTATGTACCAGGCTTGGGCAAGGGAGGCATTCTTGCTGCGTCCTGACATGTAGTTCAAGATGTAGAAGAGCAAGCTGGCACCAATGAGAATCTCTCCTATGTAGGACTGCCACATTGGACGGACACGAACAGCACTCTATTGGAAGAAAAGAGAATGCATTTTAATAGAAATGAGCAAATACTGAATGGAAATCAGAACCTACTGAGCATGCTCACCTCTGAAATCTCAATTTTGTTCAGGGGAGGTTGAGACTGACTGCGTTCAAACTCATCTTCATCCATCCCCTCAAAATCCTCCCCTTCTTCCTCTTCTTCAACTGTCATATCTTCATCTTCTTCTTCTTTATCTCCTTCACCACCTTCATCTTCTATGCCTGCAGTGCACGGCCATAAAAAGTACTCTATGGTGGGCATTAATAAGATACTCACCTCCCTCTTCTTCCAGATCAAAGTCAAACTCTGCAAAGTCGTCGTCTTCTCTATCAAACGAGGCATGCGCTACCTTCCCTCCTCGCACAACTCCTAGTGCGAACAACAGCAACCAAATCCCCACCAACTGACCGAATAACCGACACATGTCGACGCGGATATAAGCGCACGAACATGCCTCCTTCGCGCATGCGCTTATATAGAGAACTGATAGTGTGGAATAGTGTGTCTAGGAGTGGAAGGTTGGCTGTAGCAGCTAACAAAGATGGAGGAATGAGTCCTATTTGGCATTCTTGGCCTTCCGGTCAGTAATACACTGTGAACAGTACCACTTCCCCTTGGGCTTGGAGGTAAGTCCAACACATTGGAAGTGGAACCACTCAATTGGACACTGGGGAGAAAGATGACAGATTGAGTGAATCAACATACACTTGGGACAGAAGAAAGTGTCCTGATTAGAGAGGTACGTGTCCCAATTTCAGGAGTTGAAATGTGATGTTTATGGCTGCAAAAGACATCTTGTTCATCAAGGTGACCTCAAATCAGGGATCCTGATTAAAGGGGCTCCACGGTATATCACACTACCCCAATTTGTAGCCTCTCTAATCAAAACAGTGAAGAAAGTTAGTTAACTGTCCTTGTTGCAACTGTGGATATTACGATGGCAAAATAATGGGCCCTTATTTCAGTGTCCCAACTCAAGACCCAAACGATCCACTTCACAGCATATCTACCTCTTCATTGTCACATCCGATCATTTCACCAAACGAGACCTGCTGGCAGTGACAATATGTCGGCTCATCGGGGTCCAGTGGCTGGCTGCTGAGATCAGGCATCGGGGGCTGGCTAGGGTCGGGAAGATTTACAGCAGGTTCCTTCGTAGCCCTATATATCAGCATTACTAATTACAGGGGCATATTACTATCTTACTCAGTCTGTTCATTTCAGCGGAGGCTGCTAGATATATGTGTACTTACTTCTTTTTTGCCTTGAACTTTTTTCGCGGGGGCTTATTGGTGGCAGAAGTTGAGGCAGCTCCGGTGCCTCCCACACTGCTAGTTGTGCTGTTTTCACGTGATCGTCCTGTCACTGTGGGGGACGTGTCCTCGTATTCACGTGGCTTCTCGGGCTGTGTGCTGCGTGGCTTCTTTGCAGAAGAGGTCCTCTTTGCTGCAGTTCTCTCCCCAGCCACTTCTGCCTGGACCACTAATAGACAGAGTAACGTCGAACGACTAGAACACCACTGGGACAGAGTGTCCTGATTAGTGAGGTGTGATTTGAGGGGTTGAAAATACACTACTATTACTAGCCTCGGTTCCCAGGCCTTCTCTGTTGTACGTAATTGTGCCCCACCCCCCACAATAATTATGTGTATAAGGGAAGGCCTGAGAACCGAGGCTAACTACATTGTATTACGGTAGTGGTAACTGATTGTCCTGTTTTGGGATGGCCTCATCATGGTGCAAAATGGCTGACTTCTGCTTTCTGAAGTGTAACTCACGTTGGCTATCATTCTTGCCGTTATGGTTGTGAGTGTGTGAGGATGTGGAGGTGTGCCGGGGGGAGTGGTGATGGTGGTCATCGTGCCCACGAGGACTGTCTAACTCCTTTGCACTCAAACTCAATTGTTGACTGTACTCCTCAACCTGCACATGGACACACACACACACACACACACACACACACACACACACACACACACACACACACACACACACACACACACAATTTGAATATGTGTGATTCAACCTAGCCAGCTGAGCTGCCTTAGTAGCTCAGTTAGTAGAGCATTTGCACTGAATCCACTGACTCACTGTATCCAGAATGTGTGAAGACACTTCCATTTTCATGTTCCCAACTTCCCTCACTGCCAGCATGCACTGCTGTAGACGCTGTATTGCCACACCCACTTCTCTCTCGTTGCCACCAGCCACCGCTCCCTCCATCTGGACACGGAGTACATCCACATCCCCCAGCAGCTCTGGGACGACATCATGATAACGATAACGTCATACACAACATTCTCAAAAGTTTCAAACAAAGGTTGCCCCTATCTACAATTCCCAAGGTATGGGACTTACGTCTGTGCTGCAGTTCGATTTCCCTCAATCTCGTTATGGAACGTTGCAGCTCAAGCGGCATGGTGTCCACGCCTGTGTCGAGAGCGAGAGAGGCTCACGCACACACACATACACACGAGGGGAGAATGAAGGGAGAGAAGGGAAGAGAGGGAGTTGAAGGGAGCAAGGGAATGGAGGAAAGGCGGGGAGCAAGGGAGGGAGGGAGTGGAGGGAAGGACACATACACGCCATACAGTCGCCAAGAGGCCAGACTTACAGTCAAAGTACTTTTCCAGATAAGAAGCTGCAGAGAGCGCCATCGCAGGTTTCATTTAATGAGCAATAAATAGGAATAAAAGTTGGTGGGCATTATTTAAAACTGCCAACGTGCGTTCGAAATGTCGAGCGGGGAGCAGGACAGCACCACTACTGCAGCTAATACTGAGGAGGAAGGTAACAGTACTGCTACGTCAGAACAGCAAGAAGACAGTTCAGCTAAACCAGAGCAGACCTCAGAGGAGCGTGATGGCGAGGAAGATGCAAAGGAGGGAGAAGCTACCACGTCCGAGCCAGAAAAAGCTTCCCCTCTGGAGGAGAAGATCATCAGACAAGTAGAAGTAAGTGCCACCAACCAGCCACGTGTGCAAGTAGTCTAAAATTCTTTCCTTTAGTTTTATTTTGGAGATCGTAACTTCCCAAGGGATAAATTTCTCCAGCAAGCAGCAGCTGCCAACAGCGATGGCTGTATCCTTTGTCTTCTCCCAGCAGGAGTGGGTCTTTCTGATCACTTCTGGTCTGTGTGTGCCAACCAACTATATTCATGGTTATTTCACGTTATGTGGTAATAAGTAGTGTGGTATTTTCCTGAGCCAAATTGCAGGGGTTCCCCTCGTTACACTCCTCACCTTCAACCGTCTCAAGGCTAGTGATACATGTTCTTCACCTCCACCATAATTCTATAATACTCTGTGAAGAGTGAGGGGTGAGCTGCTATTGTTCTGTCTTGTACAGGCCTTGTCTTCTGACGCTGAGTTCATTTGTTCAGCCTTGAGAAAGACCACTGCAGGCCTAATACAGGTGAGTTGATAATGTGGTTGAACCTAAATTTGGCCTGAAAAAAAGTGTCCTGATTAGTGACATGTCCCGATCAGTGAGGTGTCCTGATTACTGTTATTAGTGAGATGTCCTGATTTCAGGGGTTGAAAAGTGCACAAATGGCATTTGAAGACCAGAAAACCTCCTATTTGTCAAAGTGTTACATGATCTCACTGTGTCCCCATTCTCCACAGGTAAGTGAAGATGGAAAGAACGTGAGGCGACATCCGGACAGAACAGTACCCGATATCTATGCAAACGACTTTAGAAAGGACGTACGAGAGAGAAGCATCTACGCAGTTAGTCCTGTTCCATTACTGTAATGGTCGTGCCAATCAGAGAGGCACAGATGTCAGACATTATGTATACATGAGTGCAGCAAATAAGCTAGTCTCATGGCTGAGTAGGAAATCAATTGGTGCATTGCTCAGTTCTACACAGTTAACAACTGATTTTACTCTTAGCTTTAATCCTGTATGAAACCTATCTACATTGTACGCTATCTTGATGTCCGTTACAGAAAGGGTTTCCTGAAGATACAACTTTGGACCAAATCCAGGATTTTATGGATCAATATGGAAAGGTATGTTTGTTACCTAGCGGTGGAGTTGTGCCATCTCGCTACTGTGTATGTACATGTGACTACCATCATTCTCCTTCTGGACACAGATACACTTCATTCAAATGAGGAGGACTTATGTAGAAAAGACTTTCAAGGTTTGTGGCATATGTGCAGTGAAGTGGTGTGTACAGTGAAGTGGAGTGATAGTTTGTGTGTACAGTGAACTAGTCTGTTTGAGGCACCTCACTCAACAGGACAACTGTCCCAAATTCCATGCCTACTTTTAACCCCTGAAATCAGGACACCTCACTAATCAGGGCAGCTGTTTATCTTGATTTTACATTACTTGTGTGCCTGCACAGGGCTCCATTTTTGCTGAATTTGATCGAGTTGAGGATGCAGAAAACTTTGTTAAAAAAGGAGGAATTCAGTTCAATGGAGAAGACCTTCTTATAGAGTGGAAGTAAGTGTACAATATATTAGTGCTCTTAGTGCAGCTGTGTTTGTAACGGTGTCTGTCACCAATACCGAAGTGATATTTCATCATTATGCACACGTGTGTGATGCTGTTCCATCATGTGACTACTTGTGTTCACTCCTGTCACCCACAGTGCTTTGCATTCATCTAGTTATTGGTGAGCAGAGCGAGCCCTCCTAGTGGTCTGAACGGGCGATTTTTCTAATATATTTATTTTTGACGGGCACTGTACATACCCTAATGTTATATGTGCTTCTAATTTTGTGTGCACACTCTCCCGCTTGCCAACAATGCATAGCATTCCACTGGTATATACATGTGAGAGTGTTTACATGTATATAATTATGTTGCTCTGTTCTGATTATGGACTCTATTTTCCACTTTTAGGAAGGACTACTTCAAAAGGAAACAAGAGGAGAAGAAACAGAAGAAAGATGAGTGAGGACTGCTCAGCCAGTGTGGTGTATTGAGGTCACTGTGTACATGTGCATACTTCCCAGGGCAGTAGAGGCTAAGGGAGAGGATGGGGAGGGGAAGGAAGAGGGGGAAGGGGGAGAGTCAGAGTCAGTGGTGAAGGTGAGTGGCTGTGTACTCCATTTCAGTGGAGTGGGAGAGGACAAGACGCGTGAGGACATCAAAGAAGAACTGCTTCAGTTTGGCACTGTGGCTTACATTGACTTTGAGCGTGGCAAAACGGAGGTGAGTTTGTGTGATGGGACTAACACCCACACCGTGGCTCTGTTGAGTGTGTGTGTGTGTGTGTGTGTGTGTGTGTGTGTGTGTGTGTGTGTGTGTGTGTCACAGGGGTATGTGAGGTTCCGTGAGGAAGGTGCAGCTAGCAAGGCCCGAGAGGGTCTGCTAGAGAGAGCTGTAGGGAACACTAGCGTGCCCCAGTTGTGTGGAGCTGACACTGAACTCAGAGTACTAGAAGGTCAGTGCTCTTCACTCCAAGTCACACTTGGGCCTTTATTTGGGGAGGAGAGCCCATCTGAGTGTGTGTGTGTGTGTGTGTGTGTGTGTGTGTGTGTGTGTGTGTGTGTGTGTGTGTGTGTGTGTGTGTGTGTGTGTGTGTGACATCTTACAGGGAGCGAAGAAGAACAATACTGGCATAAAGTTCTTGAGAGTGGGTTGGGAAAGGGGAAAAGGGGAGGAAGGGGAGGAAGGCGAGGGGGGAGGGGTGGCGGGAGGGGTGGCAACAGAGGGAGGGGAGGGGGCAGAGGGGACCGGAAACGGAAAGTGAGGCTGTCGGAGGGAACAGTAGAGGATGGAGATGCCAGCCCTCCAGAATCAAAGACGATCAAGACAGAGGACTAGTGCTCACTATTTAAGACAATGAGACAATTCTTTAATGTTTATAAAATCATTTTTACCATACTCGCGACGTGACTCGCAACACGAGCGAGGTCCACCGCACTGTAATGTGAACTTTCAACCGTTACGACACGTGTACATAAGGCGGTTGGATGGCGGTCCGTCTTCTCTCCCACGCAAGTTGCCCTGCGGTTTCTTCCACCCCCGCATCTCGGACCTCGTCATTACGAGCACTCTCTTCTGGTCGTCCAGCCCCTCCCGCCAAGCAGTCATCGTCTTCAACATCTCCCCCTGTAACTGACAAGGTACTTTGTGTGTGCGGGGCTGTTAGCGATGATGGCAAGGCCATGGTAGAATGCACGAAATGTGGAGTGTGGTCCCACTTACAATGTGCCCGCTTAACCCAGAGAACTGCTAGGAAGTCTCCCTTTTTCTGTCATCGCTGTAAAACTGGTTCTGGTGGCCCTGCTACTCTAGCGTCTAGGAGAAAGGAAATAGAGGGTGTTGGTCCTAGTGCAAGGGGGGTATCAAAGGAGTTGCCCAAGTCTAAGCCTAAGACTGTATTGAAACCTCCCAAATCATTATCTACTCAGCCTTCTCGGCCTACTCCTCCTCCCCTATCTTCTATTACATCCACCAATCATCAGTCATCCTCTCTGACTCCTATTTCTGAACCCTCCACCATTTATTCTACCTCAAATTCCCATCCTATTGTTTCTGTTTCTTATTCCCAACCAATTTCATCGGCTATTCCCTCCCTGCAAGATGCTTCAGCCTCAGCTTTACCAGGCAACATTGTGTCAGTAACAGAATGTTCTGACAATACACCCACTGTACCCATTGTGCATTCTATGGTTCCAGATGCTCCCCCTGTAACTCATGAACAATCCATCTCTGCTGTCAATGAACAATGTGGTTTGCGTACTTCACACTGCCATGGGCAAGCAAAATCGTTAGTACATTCTGCTCATCCTGACTCTGACTCCGAATACATTTCTAAGTCTGAGGTCATTAAGCTTTTCAAGAAGTTAGAATCTTCCATTAAAGTATCTGTGAATGCTCGATTACTGTCTTTAGAGGAGGAAGTGTCTAAACTTTCACATACTGTGCATGTTCTTGAAGGACAGTGTCACAAGTTATCCTCTAGCAGTATTTCAAGGTTACATGGAAGGCATCACAATCATTCTCGTCCTCCCCCTTCCTCTCGTGTCTCTCACAAGGCACCAGCTTCTCACAAAGTTCACAGTACACCCTCCAATTCTTTACCATTCCGGGTGGTTTGGGGCACCCCTAGAAGTTGCTCATCCCAAGTGATTCGAAAGGCACTATGTGCTCTCCTTCCTAGTAGTATTCAGGACTCTATCACTGTCAAAGGATCATTCCGTCAAAGAGGTTCACGTTCTGTGTGGTGGTACACCATCATGGCCCCTACTGAAGTGATGTCACAAATTGTGGATGTATGGCACATCTTAGAAGCCAAAACCTCTTGGTCTCTGCGTTCCTCCTTGACCCGTTCCCAAGCTGCGGGGCACCAGTCCCCTTATGATTCTCAAACGGTTGCTGACCATGATTCTACCAGGCCCTCCCCTTCTCCCACCCCTATGCCTCCTTCCTCTTTGTCAACCCACTCCCGTTCTCAGGTTGTGGAGCAGCTGTCCCCCCCTGATTCTCAAACAGCTGCTGACCATGGTCCTGACAGACCCTCATCTTCCCCCACTCCTAACCCTACTTTAGAATCTACTGATTCTTCTGTCACCTGTACGGACAACTGTAGCACTCTGCCCACAGGGCCCAACACCGAGACTGATAGCCCAAGCACTAACTCTGATCCATTGTCTTCCACGGACCCTATCAACCACAATATCTCTTCAGATCCTTTTTTAGACCAGCACAGCTTCCTCCCAGCTCAGATGGCTTCCCAAGAAGCCATTCCACTGGGAACTCACTGAGGGCTCCCCTCCCCGCCAGCATGTCTTCACTGCAGTCTATTGAGCATGCTGGTTCTTCCTCTCAATACATACAGCCTTCTGAACCTCTATGCTCTAATAGTAATTTGGATTCTCCCAATCCCTCTGATCCTAATGTCTGTTCTTCACACGATTTATATAATTCTTCTCCTGTTGATTGTAATTCTACAATGCTTAATCTTTGCTGTTATAATGCACGTGGGCTATCCTCTAGCACACATTACATCCAAGACATCCTAAAACGCTTTAATATTGATTTTATTGCCATATCTGAACACTGGTTACACAATTACAATTTAAAAATAATTCATCAGCTCAGTGATGAGTACAAGTTTGTTGCAGTTCCTTCCGCACAAGAAGAAGACTCGGTGCATTGTGTGCCCCGTCTCATCAAGGGTCATGGTGGAGTTGCCCTTGGTTGGCGTTCCACACTGGATGATTATGTCTCACTTATTCCTTTTGTGTCATCATGTAGAATGGTTGGTGTGAAGTGTGACTTTCCCCAACATCCTCTCTTCATCATCTCCATTTATCTTCCGAGCCGCTCTGGTTGTACTGATGTGTTTAAAGATTCTCTTGACCAATTAGAAGCGGCAATTCTACTCCTTCCGCCAGGGGCTGAAATCATCATCATGGGCGACTTTAATGCCGATCTGGGTCTCTTAGGTGGACCCATGGCCTGCACCCACATAAATGAGCAGGGCAAAATCTTACATCGTTATCTTACAAAATGGAACTTCATTTCTACTCACCTACACCTGCAACCTACTCTATCTTCCTACACTTATGAGAGTGATGCTCATTCCACTCAATCCACTCTAGACCACATCCTGTGTCCAAAACATATGCTGTCTAAGATTATGTCATCCTACACTATTATAGAAGAACCTCTTAACACTTCAGATCACAACCCTGTATTCGCAACCATGAGAAATGACCACCCCTCATCCCACCCTCCTCATGGCTCAAATGCATCTTCCTTCAGCCCTCCTAACTGGTCTGCTTCCTCAAAGGAGGATATACATCGTCTGTATACCACTCCTCTCCAACATTCATTAAAACCCCTTCTTCGCAATATGCCCTTACCATCATCTCTGGCTCACAATCCAATTCTAATCGATCATTTCCTCCAATCGTTTACTTCTGCTCTTCTATCTGCCTCTACTCACATCCCTTCCAAGTCTTTCCATCCTCACCGCTCCCCAGGATGGAATTCATCTCTCAAACATGCCAGCAGAGTATGTAAGCATCACTATCGTGTTTGGGTGGCTGCAGGGAGACCTAGAGATCCATCTAACCCTATCCGCATGGCCTACAAAGAAGGAAAAAAACATTTCCGTTCTTGCTTACGACTACATCGGAGATTATCAGCTGAGAACTTCTTTGCCTCTTTGGATGTACAAACCACCGACCCACAACGTTTTTTTCGAGCCATTCGTAAACACACCTCTCATATTACCTCCCACACCCAACGCTTAATACATGATAATAAGGTGTATGATAATGACAACATTATGGATGGCTGGGCATCATATTTTGAATCCCTAAGTACTCCTGCAGACGTCCCCTTTACTGAAGAACAACTTCTCATCCTGGAATCATATTACACCACACAATCCATGCCCACAGATGAACCTGACCTGGTCTCAGAGGAGGAAGTGAGTTCAATTATTCACTCCCTCCCATTGAAGAAGGCAGCTGGCCCTGACCGTATCACCAATGAACATCTGAAATTTGGAGGTTCTGTTCTTCCTGCTATCCTATCATCCCTCTTTAATGCTATTCTAATCTCTGGCCATATTCCTGCCCCTTTTAAACTTGGTCTCATTATACCAATTCCTAAAAGTCATAATAAGGACTTATCCATCCCCTCTAACTATAGAGGCATAACCCTGCTATCAGTGATTGCCAAGGTCTTTGAGAAAGTGCTTCTACATCGTGTCTCAGATCAGCAAGACCAGCTAAACCCTTTACAAGGTGGCTTCAGGCCGGGGTTCAGTTGTTTGCATTCTGCCTTCATTCTTCAGGAGGCTATCTCCTCTGTACGGGAAAGGAAGAAGAAAGTATTTGTGGCTTTTCTAGATGTGAAGAAGGCATTTGATACGGTGTGGCATGAGGGTCTTATGTTCAAACTTGCTCTCCACAAATTTCCCATGTACATATGGCATATCCTCAATAACTGGTATAGTAGTTCCACATCTGCAGTTCTATGGAACTCCCATATTTCCCGCTCATTCCGTATACGTCAGGGAGTTCGTCAGGGTGCCATTCTTTCCCCATTATTATACTCATCTTTCGTTGACGGTCTGCTGGATCAACTATCTGCCTCTGGCCATGGGGTATATATTGATGATGTTTTTTGTGGAGCACCAATGTACGCTGATGACCTCGCACTGGTTAGTGACTCTGCAGAGGACCTCCAAGACATGCTGGACATCACTTCTAACTACGCCCGCCTCTGGCGTTACCAGTTCAATGCCTCGAAATCAGCAATTTTGGTCTTTGGTGAATCTCCAGTTTCACGTAGGAGAAATCGGCCTTCACGGAAGTGGTTGTTAGATGGTGATGAGATTCCAGAATGCGACACTCATTCTCATTTAGGAATTCTGCGTAGTGTACTTCCATCATCAGTTCATCGTACCACTGAGCGTTGTTCTTCTGCACGGAGTGCATTTTTTGCTTTGAATGCTGTCGGCTCTCGTTTTGGATGCTTACACCCATGCACTTCTATTAAACTATATTCCTCTCTCTGCATTCCAATCTTGTTATATGGATGTGAGTTATGGTCCTTAACTAAATCAGAAGTTACTATGTTGGAGAGGGTTCATCGCAAGATATTAAGGACAATTCAAGGTTTGCCACTACGTTGCCCAGGTATTGCTCTACAACATCTCATGGGTGTCTCTTCTGCTCAATCTTTGATTCACCAACGGCAACTTAACTTCATGTTTTCACTCTCTACGTTACCCCCTGACTCTCTCCCTCGTGCAGTTTTTGAGAAGCGTCTAGCCAGTTCCCCATCCCGTGGTATTATTCCTACCTTCCATCAGCTGGTTCAGTCATATGATCTCCCTACTATTCCAACTATTCTTAGTGGTGATTGGAGTAAACTGTCTTGGAAGCGCTGGATTAGGAAGCTGTTTTTATCCCTGGACTATTCCGTTCTCATCGATACTCACAGCAATCTTCCTCTTTCTGATTGTGAACTTCGCCTGGGGAAGCCCATCTCTCACTGGATGGTGTCTCATGGTTTCCCTTCCCTCACGAAGGAAAACAACTTCCGCATCAGACTTTTAGTGAACTGTCATGGACTCGAGGAGGATGCCTGCCGCTTTCACCATAGACGGTTTACCAATTACCACATGTGTGACCCGACCTGCCGATTGTGTAAGCAGGAGCCGGAGGACCCGTCACATTTTATCATCCGTTGCCCAGCCCTCTCCTCAGTCAGAACCTCACTATTGCATTCCTCGTCCTCGGGTCTTGATCTCCTCTCCCTGTCCCAGTCCGATCCTAACAGATTCGTGAACCTAGTTCTCGGCACAGAATGGATTGACGACCCACCCCTACAACGTTTTTTCATTAGGTTTCTCCAAACTCTCCGTGGAACGCGCAACTCAATTTTACTTTCTGCCCACTAAACGGGCTACTCTCCTATAGTGGAGGTTACAAAGAAGAAGAAGAAGTACATTTCAGTGCACGCATATCAGAGTCCCTTGGACAGGACACGTCCAGACTTCGGCGGGTTGCTAGTCCACTGCTCTGAACTAGCGACTGGTGCTACGAAAGAAGACTAAACTACAAGTAAGTCGTTAAGTTAATTACCGAATCCTAACGAGTCTGTAAGCCCCACCCTCTTTCTTCTCCTATTAGATCTATACAGACACGAGTGATTGAGGAATGATAGAAACTCTATTCCAGATAAAATTATAAGGAGTCCACACATCTGGATATGGATGAAGTAAGTGAATGGTTTTTATGACATGTGAAGCTGAACCTGAAACCGAATTCAAGTTTTTAGTCCCTTAACACCGCAATAAACAGCCCATCTGTTGTGGTTCCATAACACACTTCATAATTGGGGACAGCTCTCATTAATTAGGACGCTTCTTCCCAAATGGTGTCCGAATGATTGTGTGTGTGTGTGTGTGTGTGTGTGTGTGTGTGTGTGTGTGTTCTTGTAGGCTAGTGCTGATGGTGATTGTAAAGATGTTACTTGTGAGACTGGTGATGGTGAGACCGGTGATGGTGTGACTGGTGATGACGGTGCAACTCGTGTCAGTGTGACCAGTGATGGTGTGACTGGTGGTGGTGAGGGTGTGACTGGTGATGACAGTGCAACTCGTGTCAGTGTGACCAGTGATGGTGTGACTGGTGATGGTGAGGGTGTGACTGGTGATGACAGTGCAACTCGTGTCAGTGTAACCAGTGATGGTGTGCCTGGTGACAGTGTGCCTGGTGAGTGTGAAGAGGGAGGTGGAGGAGGTCCTAAAAAGAAGAAAAAGAAGAAGAAAAAGAAACCAACTGAGAATGTCAATGTTTCAACAGGTACTCTATCCTCTCTTCGTATACCCATTTATTGACTAAAACTGTCATTTCAGAACTGCCGGAGACAAAAGTTGCTGGAGAAGGGAGAGAAAATGAGGAAGAAAGGGAGAGAGCACTGGAGAGAAAAGGGGAGGGGGAGGGAGGAGCAGAAGGCAGAGAAGGAGAGGAAGTACAGAGTAAGAAGAAAAAGAAGAAGAAGAAGAAGAAAGCAACCACCGAGACTGAAGACCAACCTTCCACCCCTGTAACAGGTCTGCAATAGCTCTTTGGACAAGTCCAGAGATCTATTTCCTTTGTCTAGAATGAGCGTGCCTTTTGCACAGAATAGTTAGACCCAGGGCAATGGAAGCTTTTCAGTTCCTAAACATGTACTGACCACACACTCACTGACAATACTGGCTGTGCAGCAACACATTTAACTAAATGTAATATCACAAGTTTATCATGTGAATGCTGTAGTTACCTTCTACTGTAAGCTGATGCAATACTGGCTCACTCTTGCAAATTCATTACCAATGCACCCCTAATTGTGTAGACATACTGCTGTTGTATGCTGGAGGCTACAAGGAGCCGAGTGAACCAAAGCCAAGCCGGCCTCAAACCACCCCTCCCTCTGTCCCCATTGCTGACTTGTACCCCAATCACATTTACCCCTTGGGACAGGAAATGGCTTATCCCGTAAGTGCATGAGAATAAACACTATATTCATTAATGTACAGCCTAGGGTGTGTCATGTGATTCCTACCATGATTGTAGGATGAACGTAGAGCATCACAGAGACTCTCTATGGCTGAGAAACGGGCACTGGAGAGAGCAGTTAGTGATGTGTACAATGATGTACGGCAGGCAGCCGAGGCCCACAGGTATTGACAGCTGCACTATACCACTAACTGTAACTCTCCCTCCCTCCCTCCCTCCCTCCCTCCCCTCCTTCCTTCCTTCCCTCCCTCCCTCCCTCCCTCCTCCTTCCTTCCCTCTCTCCCTCCCTCCTTCTCTCCTTCCTCCTCTCTCCTTCCCTCTCTCCCTCCCTCCCTCCCTCCCTCCCTCCCTCCCTCCTTCCCTCCCTCCCTCCCTCCCTCCCTCCCTCCCCTCCTCCCTCTCTCCCCCTCCATAGGCAGACACGTCAACATATTCAACGCTGGCTAAAGCCTGGTATGAGGCTAATTGAGGTCTGTGAGCACCTGGAACAGACTGCCAGGACCTTGGTCTCAGAGAATGGGCTACAAGCAGGTAAGCCCTCTCCCATCCTACCAGACAGATGAACCCCTCTAATCAGGACACCCCAGCTGAGCTGCCTCAGTAGCTTAGTTGGTAAGAGCATCGCCTGGAAAGCTGATGGTTGTGGTTTCAAGTCCCACCCAAGGCAGCTAATTTTTCTTGAAAAATGACTGTTTTGGGCGAGTTGTGTTGTGTTGCTTTGCCTTTCTGTCGTGTTGTTGTTGTTGCCTTGCTTTTCTCAGCATCTCTTGTCATACACTGGAAGTATATTACCTGAAAATGTGCTGTCTTCTATATGCAGGGCTGGCCTTCCCAACAGGATGCTCCCTGAACCACTGTGCTGCACACTACACTCCCAATGCTGGGGACAATACTGTACTTCAATATGATGATGTCTGCAAGCTTGACTTTGGTACCCATGTCAATGGGCGTATCATCGACTGTGCCTTCACCATTGCCTTCAACCCTGTGTATAATCCACTACTGACAGCTGTGAAAGAAGCCACTAATACTGGTTTGGAAACACACACACACACACACACACACACACACACACACACACACACACACACACACACACACACACCTGCCATCTGCCTCCAAGATACCTACTGTTTGTTTGTGTGTAGGTATCCGTGAGGCTGGTATCGATGTAAGGCTGTGCGATGTGGGGGAGGCCATTCAAGAGGTGATGGAATCATACGAAGTCGAGATAAATGGAAAAATGCACCAGGTAAGAGGGGTCAAAGGTCATACTCAACAATCCCTTACATGGTCAACTACTTTCATGTTTCCAACTTTCACATATGCAGAGTTATGTCATCCAAAGTCCAGGGTTTAATCTAGACATGTGTCCTTGAGGGGGCAAAATTAATAGTTGTAGAAACTGGGGGGCGGGGGGGGGGCAACTGAAATCCTTGGGGGGGCTGCTATACACATAGTTCACTATTTCATGTATGGACAGTTAGGTATGTCGTGTTATTATACAGGTGAGGGCTATTCGTAATTTGAACGGTCATTCCATTGGACCATATAGAGTACATGCAGGAAAAACTGTACCCATTGTCAAAGGTTGGTTAGCAGGATATATGTATATCACCGTGTATAGTGTGTGTGTGTGTGTGTGTGTGTGTGTGTGTGTGTGTGTGTGTGTGTGTGTGTGTGTGTGTGTGTGTGTGTGTGTGTGTGTGTGTGTGTGTGTGTGTGTGTGTGTGTGTGTGTGTGTGTGTTGTTGTTAAGGTGGAGAGGCTACCAAAATGGAGGAAGGAGAATTCTTTGCCATAGAGACATTTGGATCCACTGGTATACACTCGTATCAATTCCCACTAGAATCCATTCACTGTGTGTGTGTGTGTGTGTGTGTGTGTGTGTGTGTGTGTGTGTGTGTGTGTGTGTGTGTGTGTGTGTGTGGTGCAGGTCGAGGTGTTGTGCACGAGGACATGGAGTGCTCCCATTACATGAAGAACTACGACTCCAATCATACTCGTCAGCCGCTGCGCACGGCCCGTGCCAAGAGCCTTCTCTCCGTCATCAACCAAAATTTTGGGACGCTGGCATTCTGTCGTCGCTGGCTGGACCGCCTTGGACAGGTAACTAGTAGTGTTCAGGGGATCTCCCTGTCCATCAAGGGTAATGAGCTAACCTATACAGTCAGCCTAGTGTGTGTGTGTGTGTGTGTGTGTGTGTGTGTGTGTGTGTGTGTGTGTGTGTGTGTGTGTGTGTGTGTGTGTGTGTGTGTGTGTGTGTGTGTGTGTGTGTGTGTGTGTGTGTGTGTGTGTGTGTGTGTGTGTGTGTGTGTGTGTGTGTGTGTGTGTGTGTGTGTGTGTGTGTGTGTGTGTGTGTGTGTGTGTGTGTGTGTGTGTGTGTGTGTGATATTCACTTCTTTCTCATCAGACTCGCTATCTGATGGCACTCAAAAGCCTCTGTGATGCAGGTACAAAGTACAATTAGTTATTAAATAACAGTGAGGCAGTTTGAATGGCCTGGTATGAGCCTTGTGTGTGTATATACCACCCCTACAGGCATGGTGGACTCCTACCCACCACTGTGTGATATCAAGGGCAGCTACACTGCTCAGTACGAGCACACCATTCTGCTAAGACCAACCTGTAAAGAGGTAGTTAGCAGAGGGAACGACTACTGAAGTATTCACTCAGCTTACATCAGCTACTTCATAATATTATTAGCAGTAGTTGAATCATACAGTATTGATAACTTATACCCTTTTCCATGTGTACAGAGTAGAAAAGTTGTCAGTTTTTATATAAATTATCAGAGAAGTGAATGATGGACGAATTTAAGCAGAAGGCGAAAACCAAGTGTCAGGCGTTGGAGTGCTTTTATTAGAAAGCGGGTTTTCTAATTAGAGCCTATTTCTATGACACCGCTGTAGTCCGGACGCTGAACTAGCCTTTTCTGAAGATCTGGAAAATGGCTGAAGGTGAGGGTACGGATGCCATCGATGCGGCTATCCAGTCTGCAGAGAGTCTGCTAGGGAGCCTTCTGGTACGGCCTCCAACCAGCCCTCCTGCTCAACAGTCGCTGTCCGACAGTGCATTAGAACCACGCGAGGTATATATACAAAACAAGTGATTTTCTCGCACGTGTATGAGGCATAGTTTGAAGGCTTGAAAGAACTGACGCTTGTACATTTGCAGTGAATGTCACGAGGAATGTTATATGTCTCTCTGCTCATCTCCAGGATTCATCGGTACCAGTAGACGTGGAAACAGCTCTATTTCCTAGACAGCGCATCCCTCCCTCTCCCTCCCATTCCCTACACTCACTCTCTAACGTTACATCACACCCAGACACACCGACGACCGGCTCCTCTCAGCCTGACCTCAGAGGAGTACCCAGCCACCTCTCCCTGCATGGCTCGGGACTAGCTGGAGGGCCCCCCAGTCAACTGTCGGCCGGGGCCCATGCAGCTGATGGATCACTGCTAGTTGAAGAGATGCAATCCCTCCATGCTCTCTGTAAGTTTGTGGAAAACGTGTGTCTAACACACTAGCTAGAGGAAGTCCAGACCCACCTCACTAGTTCACACAAGATGTACAACATGTACATGCTATATATATATATATCTACTTATAATTCTGTTGATATAACAGCGTCTCGGACATCCATTGGTGCCATGACTCCACCCCCTGATTATGACACGGTCTATCGTATTCTAACAGAGGTTAGTGTCTGGAATACATTGTCATTGAATCCTGCCCCAGACAGTTTGTCATGTGTGAGCTGGTGGGCTGATATCCACGTGTACATATTGTTGTTCTTCCAGCGTGAGAAAGATTTGGAATTGGCTGCTCGTATTGGGCGGAGTTTATTACAACGGAACGAGCTGCTGGAGGCGGAGCTTGGTTCGCAGCTTGACAACCGTCAACAACTAGAACAGCAGGTTAGGGGGAGGAGCCAGGGGAGGGGTTAGGGGGAGGAGCCAAGCAGGGCTATAATAATCAGTCAAATGCCCTTCCCCTCTGTATCAAACCCATTCAGTAGTGTGAATCTGCCTTCAATTCTCTCTGCTCCAGCTGGCTCAGTTGCGCCATGCATTGGGGCAGAAAGAGGGACTGTTACGACTGTATGCCCAGGACGCTAACGAGACCAATAACGAAGGGGAGGGGGAAGGGGAGGGGAAGAAGGGAGACTGGATACGTGCCCTGACCGAGGAGTGTAGAGACCTGCGAGAAAGCAACTTAAAACTTACAGCTGAGGTCAGCTCTTTAGAGAATGTGTACTTAAAATGTTACTCTTTTGCCTATGTAAACACTGCCAATGTTATGTCAGTAGTCTAAATACAGTGGTCTTCATTTCCTGAACAGAGAGACGGATTGCAGCTAGCTACTGCAGAGATAGAAAAGAAGGAGAGACATCTTGTCACCCAGTGCCTGGAGCAGTTTTCAGAGGCCAAAGGCAAGTTGTCAGAGTTGAGAGATCGTGAGGAACACATGACAACGGAGAACCGGGGCTTACAGGTATTGACTGTGTAGCTATCACCATGAGTAATGTCTGATGGATTGTGTCCTGTACAGTCCCAACTTGAGGAGCTGGAGACCGTGTACAGGGAGGAGATGTTGTCACGGCAACAGCTAGAGGGAGAGAACGAGAGTCTGCGGGATCAGCTGAACGAGGCCCACGAGAACACATCCCATCTCCAGTCCCACGTGTCCGAGCTGCAAGACAAGTACGAGGAATGCTCCGTCCTATTGAAGGAGACTCAGGTCTGCCAAATGTACTAGCTCTAATTTGTATGGCTCTCATTGTGTCATTAACTTAAGTGCCATGTTCATGTACCCACCCCTACCCATAAAAGATCTTCAACCCACCACCCCAGTCCTCAAGGCTGGGCATCCAGTGTCCTGCTCCAGTCTATGTTTGCATGTTGTGTGTTGAATGTCTTGTGTGTATTGTTTGGTTTGTGGAGGTTAGGGTTCTGGATTTCTTTCTTTTCTTTTTGGCTAGTGTGCTATACACGTGTTTTTCCATGTATACTCAACAGGATGAAGTGCTGGCCCTGAAAGAAGCTTCACTACAGAAGTAAGTGTATACATGTACAGAATTTTCCTATTTGTCTATTGCCTTGTACAGTAATTTCCAACTCACTCTGTTAGTACCTGCACTTGGATTAATTGGTGTCTTTTCTGTTCACTAGTTCATCTCCTCAAGATGGGGACCAAGCTACTGCTGCTACTGACGTAAGATGTTAGCTCATTCTCTGTAGCCTTGGTTCCATGTCTTTTAGCATTCACATACACCATTCACTTCACATACGGCTTGTGTTAAATGAAATGTGCAAATGGGGAAGGGCTGGTGACTGAAGCTACTTGTTCTGTGTGTACATGTATGTACTAACTCTCACTCCAGCACGAGTCAATAGTCCAGGAGATTGAAGAGGCACTCCGTAAGGAGATCATTGCAGCGTCTACACTGACTGAGAGGCCATCGTAAGTCTTACTTCAGTAACAGAAAATCTTTGTTTCCTACGAACAAAACGGCAAGTGGGAAGGCTGTAGGCATTTCACTGACCAAACAACGGCACAACGCACAATAGATTGGCTAACAGTTTGTGTTTTCATCTCCCTCTCCCCCTCCCCCCTCACACACACACACACACACACACACACACACACACACACACACACACACACACACACAGATCTCCCAAGCAATATGCTCTGCAGCGCACCCAGGCAGTAATGGCTACTGTACGTGCAGCGACACAGGCAATGGCACGAAGACAAGAGAGATTGGCCGGCAAGCTGAACTCTGACCCACCAACAACAAATGGGACACCAATCAAGCCTCCGATTCTATCAACACCCATGCATCCATTTAACCCCATTGCCACCAGCTCTCCCGAGGGACCTACTTCACAATGTTCGATCAGTGTGGGAACAAGTGGTCTGGATCAGTCTCACTTGGCCCCCCATCCCCTCTCCCCAACAGTATCTGAAGCTGGTAGTACCCTGAGTCTCCCAGACGAAGCTTCGTGGCTGCGTCACCAACATTACGTGGCACCCGAAAAACTCCAAATTGTCAAGCCTCTTGAGGGTTCAGTGACCCTACTCAAATGGAAACTACTGGCCTCGCCCCAACTGGGCGGGGCTACGTCGTTCTTCTCCGACGCATCGCGACCGGGGGTACACGTCAAGGGATGGAAGGCTGCCGGTATTGTCGACAAAGACAAGCGGGAACAGGGCAGTACGCTGGGCCTGTCACCTGACATCAGGTGGAAGAGTTTGAGTACTAATGATTTGTCGTACCTTGCATCCGCTCCGGCCTCAAACCAACACACTCCTGCTCCTCGTCAGCAGAGCAAGAGGGGTGTCCGCCGGGGAAGAGGCATTCACAATCGTCTAGGCAATGTCACTGCATCATCAAGGAGTGCTGACATGGACACTCCACAAGGGGTGAATAGATCACATGACTCGAGGGCAATGTCACATGACCGGGGAGCAGCATCACATGACAAGATTGGAAAGGGGAAGGAGAAGAGAGGGAAGGATGAGGGAAACGCGTCTCTTCTACAGCAGGTTGGAAATTTCTTCAGCTGGTCTAGGCTTGGACTGGGGGGGAGAGGAGCTGGGGGAGAGGAAAATTCCCTGGGGGGCGAGGGCGATACAGAGGATTTAGACTCACCAGGAGGAGGAGCAAACATGGGACTGGCTGGTATTCTGTAATATCAAAAAATTTTATACACTTTATCATGAATCATCCTGTACAGTCAGTCGTATGTAGTCAATCATCAGCACTTAGAGAATGGAACAGTTGTGTACAGAGAAATGTATGTTGAATTATGAGAAAGATGTGAGCGTGTTGCGTGCATGTACTGAGAAAGATGCTAATTGTTATTGTCTCCACAATCGAGATCACAGAAGAGGCAGTTGATGTGAGTGCAATCAGGGGCTTTGAATTTGCAGTGACAACAGTGCCCGCAGCACTGGAGGTCGGGACACTCACATGGTGCACACCCGGGACAGAGAGATGCACACGACATGCTCTGACACTGATCGCGGACCAAGTGACAGGCATAGCAACTCCAGATCTTCCCACACCACACACTGCAGGCCTGGGGGTTAAGGAGATGGAGATACACAATTCATGCAAGAAATGTCAAACACTACTCCTCTATTCCTGCTATCATTCTACCCTACCCTGCTACCTTCTCTCTCTATCTCCTTATCCTATTACCCTACCTCCCTTCTACCCAGCTACCCTACTTTCTACTCACTAACATCCCTACCCTGCTACCCTTCTCTTACCCTACCCTACTACCTTACTCTGCTACCCTACCCTACATCCCTACCCTGCTACCTTACCCTGCAACTCTACAACAATCATGTATTGCAATACATCTATTAGTGAGTGAAGCACCTGTTTTGATGGACATACGGAGTCCAGGCAGGCCTGGGAGTCGGGCCCTCTGCAGTCCAGCTTCTCTGCAGCTGTGATACACATCTCTCCACAGCGCCCCCCGCCCCCTCCCACACAGCACTGGCCACAACAGCTGCAAGATAGGTTAGGTCCTCTCACCCCTCGGATCTGAATAATAGCATCTTTTGAACGGGGAAAATCCATACATTACTACCTCGTGTACCTGAAGTATTTTTCTGATGCACAACACCATTAGCACGGCAAAGAGAAATAGGGTCAAACATATGCATAGGATGGCTGCTACTGGTATAACTGGCGAACTGCTCCTGCCGCCACTCTCTTGTATTTCAGCAGTAGGCGATACCTCCAGAGCCATGATGGTGTTTATCAATCTCCCGGGCGTTAGTGATTGCGCGTGCGCATTAGGTAAGTGGGCGTGGCTGGACCAAGTCAGCAAAACGATGGCATCTCCTGCTTCGGACGAGGAAGGGAAGGTGCTGGAGGCTCTAAGGAAGGCATATGTAAGTACACCTCAGTACACAGATACATTGTATTGTGAACGTACTGTCAAGAAGTAGCTACATGACAGAATTCTTTCTCTCTCTTAGTCGCTCCCTGTATTGTACGCTCGCAAAGCTGTGGTTAAGTTCCACTCTAGAGAGATGGAGTCTCCTCTACCTCGCTACACCTTCTCCTTCCAGCCTGGAGACTACCTACACTTTAAACAGGTATATTCGTCTGATAGTTGTATGACGTCATGTTAGACATCTATTACGTCATTGCATGTTAGACATCTATAACGTCATTGCTACAGCCGTATGGTACTACAGGATGGTGGGTGGGGCGTGTAGTAGGGGAGCGGATATGGCTGGGACTGCTTCCTAGTGAGGAGAAGCTGTTGGCCCACAGAGAGAGGCTGGCCACAGGAGAAGGAGATGGGCTGTTGGTGTACGAGGATGCCCCTGTAATGAGGCCAATTGTCTTTCTTGGACCCTCCAGAAAGGACTCAGAGGTGGACTAGATCTCAATCCAGTGTGCCATGTAGATAAAGTTCCCACCCTCCTTCCCCTCTCCCTCCCTCCTTCCCCCCATCCCTCCCTTCTTTCCCTCCCTCCCTTCCTCCCTCCCTCCCTCCTCCCTCTTTCCTTCCTCCTTCCCAGCTAACAGAGTTATTACAAAAGTCATTGGTGGCATACATGAAGGAGCAATTTTCAGGTCGAATTAACATTCTCAAGCCACCATATTCCGTAGTCGATGAACTTACCGACAAACATGGTACATTGTACACCTATCACCATTGCACATCTAGCTCCTAGTGAAGTGTTAGCTCTGATATGGACCACAGTATTGTAGTTGAAATGTTAGTTGAAAGATAAGGTATACTAGTTTGTGTTTTGCATATATTATGCAGTGGAACCCTCTAATAAGGACACCCTAAACGAGGACACATTGAACAACCTCTGCAACTGCCCCATAAAATCAGAATACTACTCAGAACACTTTCTTTTTCTGCCACAACAGATTAGAGAGCTTCTACATAATATTTATGTGCCAGTAATATGCACTGTACTTGTGACACTGTGTCTTTGCAGCGTGGTCACTACATAGAGATGTATACAACGCTGGACACACACTCAACCTGGTCTACCTTGACTGCGATGCTAGTTACCACGATGATATATCCTGGCTCCACCCACTGCTAATTTATGTTCAAGTGAGGAAATACTTACATGTGGAGTATCAATATTAGAGGGTGTGTGTGTGTGTGTGTTTGCAGGTGAGTCGACGTCGTGTGCTACAGAAACTAGTACTGGAGATGACAGCCTCTGCAGAGGAGAGAGCAGCTCAACTGCAGGCAGCGTACACACTCTACGAACACAGTACCTTCACTCCTGTAAGCCCCACCCCAACACTCCAGCCATGTGTGTAGTACATGCTGTACCTCTCTCTATAAAATCATTGACTCTCTGCCTTCAGCACTGTCAGTAACCCTCTGCATACCTGTCTATACTTAACTCTTTGCCTTCAGCACTGTCAGTGTTAACTTAACCTCTGCATCCCACAGAGTCCCTACTCCCTGGTGATCACTGACAGTGATCTGGATGATGCATGCCAGAGCCTGGAACTCTTTCTAGAGAGCTACTGGGCTGCTACTCGCTCTGTCAGTCTAACGCCACTCACTCATCACCACTAACACTACTCACTGCTCACCACTAACACCCCTCACTCATTACTACTAACACCACTCATCACCACTCACACCCCTCACTCATTACTACTCATCACCACTCACACCCCTCACTCGTCACCACTCACACCTCTCACTCGTCACCACTAACACCTCTCACTCGTCACCACCAATCTCACCCATCACCACTGCATTAATATTGTAAAAACTAACACTATTGTGAGTGAAAGCGCATTTGGATAACAACATGGACAATTACTCGCACAATCACCACAACAGAGAGCCTAAACCATGGACTGTCTGGTATCTGGTACCAAACCTGGCAATTCTGAACAAAATCTGGTACCAATTATTACATAATCAAAACATGATCAACAAACACAGTTATATGCCATACACACTAATTACACAGATTCTAGGTAGTGCAGTACGTGGCTATGACAGTGTCGGTAGTGGTGTGGCTTTAGAATCCATGGAGTTTGAGCTGTTCCTTGGTACAGAAACCAACATTTAACAGGAACTCGTAGATGTGGTTCCTCTGGTCCCCAGTCAGCTGGATGACCTCGCCATACTCCGGATGTTGGACCACTGTCCCGTTACATGCAAACTCCTGTACAGTCAGATATATCAGAAGACCAGAATTTTATACCAATTCTAGTCTGTTTTGCATCTACATTACTTATAGGCTACTGAGATTAGCACTTTTGGACTAGATATGGTCACACGACACATCTAGTCACTCCACCCATCATCACATGACACATCTAGTCACTCCACCCATCGTCACACGACACACCTAGTCACTCCACCCATCGTCACACGACATATCTAGTCACTGAGATTAGTATAACTAATGCCACATAGTGGTATTTAGACCATAATTGGTAGAAAACAGTATTGGCAGAATAGACCAATTCTGGTCACCAAACATAGCTTGTACAGTATGTGACCAGACCAACATGAGTGATGGTACTGGCAATGGTTTTGTACAACACATTCCACATTTGTGCCTGAAATCAGGACACCTCACTAATCCGGACACTTGCAAGGGTGTCCGGATTATGGGAGGTTTACTCCAGTACTATCTCACCTTCTTACAGACTTTTACAATCTTCTTCTTGTCGTACTTCTCGTGGATTCCTTGAACTGTGGTGAGGGTCTTCCGGCCGTTTCTCTGCTGGATACGAATGTGGATCAGCTCGTCTCCCCCTCCACCAATGGCGCCAGCCAGTTTACCATCGGCAAAAGGATCTGTGAGGGGAAACGGTCAATGGCGCTATACTAGAACTATACTTAGCCAAAACGCTCTCCGTCTCAGACACACTCTTTAAACGAGCTTTAACCTACTACCCACCTCTATCTTCTATGTTCAAAATGGACATGATGACGTCTTCAGAATGCGTCTCTCTGAGGCAAGCTTCCCGACTAGTATTGCGAATGGGTGACCTTCGACCTTAGCGTCAATAATTCTATGCTCTAATAATAGCACACTAAGTTGTCTGGAAGAGATGGATACGTGGTCGGAGATTAGAGAGTTCCAGAAGCGCCATAGAGCCGTATGTGCGAGGTTGTGGCGAAGAAGAAAGCAAAGACATGATCGGCTAAAGGAGGCGGGAGTACCCTACCCGCTTCCTCCTCCAACCTCGCCCCAAACGAGTTCCCTCGCCTCGCCTCTTTCCGAGCACAGGGGAGCGCCGGAGCCTGCCCTAGAGCGGCGTGCGCATGAACAGCTGCTGAATCCCTTACTAGAGTTCCCCCTGCCTTGCAAGGACCTGAGTGACAAGCTGAACGCTGAAGAAGACGTTGTTTGGGAGTTATTACAGAAGTTTAGCGGACAACAGCTGCTAGAACTTCAAGTACCGGACGCCGTGGTTTCTTCCGTCAATGCTGATAAGCTCTCTGCCCTTGCAGAGGATGTTGGGGCCACGGGGAAGGAGGACGGGAGCAAGGCACCACGGAACGTGGAGGAAGAAATTGAAAGACTCCTGAGCACACCCAGTGTCCGGGAGATGGAAAGTAGACGTATGGGGACGGAGATTCACGAACTGCTCAATACAAAATCAGTGATGGAGCAACTTCAGTTGGAGAAGTTTCGGAGTGCTGGAGGCTCTCAGCTGCAGGAGTTCTGCTCTCATAAGACTCGAGAGAGCTGTCGAAGGGCCAAGGGGCACCGGACCTCCTGTGGCAAGCTCCACTTTAGGAAGATCATCCAACAACACACGGATGAGAGCCTTGGAGACTGTTCCTTCCTCAACACATGCTTCCACACGGACACGTGTAAGTTTGTGCACTACGAGATTGACACTAGTACTCAGAGGGAGGTGGAGCCTGTGTCAGTCTCCCAGCGACAGTCTGGAAAGAACAAACCTTCTCTGACAGTGGTGAGTGTTCCTCTCCTTTCTTCCTATCACCCACCTTTTCCTCTCTACACCTCCCTCACTTCTCTCTCCCTCCCACGCCCTCTCTCCTTCCCCTCCTCACTTATCTCTCTCCCTCTCTCCCTCCCCTCCCCACCTCCCGCACTTCTCTCTCCCTCCCACTCCCCTCCCCATCTCCCTCACTTCTCCCCCCCCCCCCCCTCCTCTCCCTCTCTCCCTCTTTTCACCAGAGTTCTCACAAGATGACACCTCCACAGTGGGTAAACTGTGACCTCCGTACTCTCGACATGACCTGTCTTGGGAAGTTCTCCGTGGTAATGGCCGACCCTCCCTGGGATATCCACATGGAACTACCATATGGTGAGTAGTAGTTAAGCCATCTGGTACCTGGTCAGCCTGGTACCCAGGCCCCTCCCAAAAGGTGGGAGGGGCCTGGTACACACTGTTTCCATATGCGTGTAATATCCCCAAGTTTTGTAGATTAATTATTCACTTTTAACGAGGAGGCTGAGTATGAGGCTATTGTACAGTACCTGGTGTGGTGATGATATTATACTGCTGCAGGAACAATGGGCGATGATGAGATGAGGCAACTTAACGTCCCAGCTCTGCAGGACGATGGCTACATATTCCTCTGGGTCACAGGTAGCGTTCTGTTTCACAGTAGAGTGTAGTTCAGTCAGTGAGAGAGAAGAGAGAGGCTAGGTAGTGAACATCGACTGTGGTGTAGAGAGATCTCTAGCACATCTTGAGTAGCCACCTTAATAGAGAAGGACAATGGCTACAATGATCAAGAAAAAGAAACGTGAGTTGAAGAGTAAGGCCATAGGCTTACGTGGTGACGTGAAGCTAGTGGCCTGTGATTTGCTAAGAGGTGTGGTGTACATGAAGCCAGTCTTTAATTACTTTTGGACTGTGTGAAGTAGATGCTTTTGGTTCCATAGGTTAATGCAGAAGATGCTTACAGATCGAGTTTTATTTCATTATACACTCTCTTAGAAGTACTGCATTTAGTTTTACATGTAGCTTTAATTAGAGACCCAAAGCATTTAGAATGCACATTTGAGGTATTAAATTCCACTCCAAATCATCTAGTGAAGTATCTAGTGATTCTTCATTATGAATTGTTCTTCATGTGTGGAGTTTGAACTTGTGTTGTGTTTTTCACAGGACGTGCAATGGAACTGGGGAGGGAGTGCCTGACCCTGTGGGGGTATGAGAGGGTGGATGAACTGATCTGGGTGAAGACTAACCAGCTGCAGCGACTCATTCGTACTGGTCGTACCGGTCACTGGCTCAACCATGGGAAGGAGCACTGTCTAGTTGGGGTCAAGGGAAACCTACCAGTAAGAGCACCATCCTTGTCTCTGGCACACACACACACACACACACACACACACACACACACACACACACACACACACACACACACACACACACACACACACACACACACACACACACACACACACACACACACACACACACACACACACACACACACACTACTGTACACTCAACAAGCTCACTGTATGTGTCTCCAGGTGAATAACGGGATTGATGTGGATGTAATAGTGGCTGAAGTAAGGGAAACAAGCCACAAGCCTGATGAGGTAGGTCGTGAAATAATCGGACCAAGTGAAACTCACCCAAGATGGTCATTTTCAAAGAAAATGAGCTACCTCAGGTGGGACTAGGGTCTGTAACATTGTGCATTCCAGGCAGATGCTCTACCAGCTGAGCTACCGAGGCAGCTCAGCTGGCTGGGACAAACAACACACCACACAAAGCAACGCAACAAAGCTTCTCATGAGTTGAGTTGCATCCCTCCCTCCCTCTCTCCCCTCCCTCCCTCCCACAGGTCTATGGTATCATAGAGAGGCTCTCTCCAGGCACACTAAAGATCGAACTCTTTGGTCGCATGCACAACTGCCAACCCAACTGGCTCACCCTAGGCAACCAGCTCCAGGGGGTACAGATAGTCGAAGAAGAGAGAGCCGAGTCTTTCTGGGCCCGTTACCCTAACGGTGAACTAGACACCTTCTCTCGTAAGATAGTGCCCCAACCTGCCCCACTACTGCCTCCTCGATGACGACAATCACTATATGTAGCACACATTATACCTGTTCATGAATTGGTGTCAAATGTAATATTGTGGAGAAACTTATATATGGTTTTCAATGGGGATAGACCATAGCAATCCCTATATACACAGTACTACTGTACTGTGTGATAATATAAAAAGTGGTTTATATATTAATTGGATAAATAGTTGCTGAGAACACAAAAAAATTAAATAGTGACTAATAAATGGAAGTCATGTGATGTGTGAGTTTATTATGTAATGACATCATCTTGCCTAACACTCTGGGAGGGAGGGAGGGAGGAGGGAGGGAGGGAGGGAGGGAGGGGAGGGGAGGGGGAGGGAGGGAGGGAGGGAGGGAGGGGGAGGAGGGAGAGAGAGAGAGAGAGAGAGAGAGAGAGAGAAGAGAGAGAGAGAGAGAGAGAGAGAGAGAGAGAGAGAGAGAGAGAGAGAGAGAGAGAGAGAGAGAGAGAGAGAGAGAGAGAGAGGAGAGAGAGAGAGAGAGAGAGAGAGAGAGAGAGAGAGAGAGAGAAGAGAGAGAGAGAGAGAGAGAGAGAGAGAGAGAGAGAGAGAGAGAGAGAGACTAGTTATTACACAGAACAATAGCCCACCAACTCCATGCTCACCCTTCTGACTCTGCCACCAAATCTGGGAGGGGAACACTAATCTTCTGTTCCTCCTCCTTTGGCCCACAAAGCCCCATCTCCTCACTCTGCTGGCTAGCAAAATGAATGAAGACATCGTCCAATGTAGTCTGGCTCAATGTGTAGTCATGTATCTCCTGCAATGACATCACATTACATCACAGATCTAAATGGACATCACATGATGTCACATGACTTCTTACCAGACTCTCTCTTCCTTTTTCTAAGTCCCTGAAGGCCTCGGATAATTTCAATGCTGAATTTGGTAACTGGTACACCAGTGTGTTCAGGTGGTGCTCCTTGGTGGTGGGAAGGAGGGAGGGAGGGAGGGAGGAGGGAGGGAGGGAGGGAAGGAGGGAGGGAAGGAGGGAGAGAGGGAGGGAGAGAGGGAGGGAGGGAGGAGGAGGGAGAGAGGGAGGGAGGGACGGAGGAGAGAGGGAGGGAAGAAGGGAGGGAAGGGAAGGATGGAGGGAGGGAGAGGAGAGTGAGGTCAAGGGACTGATGAATGTTGACAAATCTCTCACTCTACAGTGATGTTGTTAAGGCTGACCTTCAGAACAGAGGAAGGGAAGTTTTGTCTGATAAACTCCTGGATAGGCTCGAGTGGTCCACTCACACGGAGCTTCAGCCGGTAACCATCGCCATAGCGACTCTTCAACTGCTGTGGCGTACCCAGGCAGCGGAATGATCCATTCACCATGATACCCACTCGAGAACAGAGGGCCTCGCACTCTGCCATACTGTGAGTGGTAAGGAGGACGGATTGGCCAGCCAATGCAACGTTCTTGATCAGAGACCAGAGGAACTGGCGGGCTGCAGGGTCCACCCCTGAGGTGGGCTCATCCTGGAGAGAGAATATGTGAATACAATGGTCTCTCCCTTCTCTTCTCTTTCTCCCTCTGCCTCTCCTCCTCATCCTCCTCTCCTTATCCCTCTCCCTTCCTCTCCCTCTCTCTCTCCCTCTCTTCCCTCTCCCTCTCCCCTCCCTCCCTCTCCCCTCCCTCCCCTCCTCCCCCCCTCCCCCTCCCTCCCTCCCTCCTTCCCTCCCTCCCTCACTCACTGACCAGCAGGAGTAACTGAGGGGCTGCCAGTAGAGCTATGGCTGTGGACAACCTCCTCTTATTCCCTCCAGAGTAGTGACCTGCTGGCTTGTCGGCATGTTCCATCAGATCCAATTGCAACAGAGCAGATTTTACCACACCTGCAACCTACTCAGTGTTAGGAGAGAGTTAAGATGTTAAAACAATGCTTATTGGATACTGCTAGCAAGCAATCATTGGAAAATACAGTGAAACCTCTATATATGCTCACCCTTGGGACAGGAGTTAGTGGCTGTTATAGAGAGGTGACCTTATTATAGAGGTTTACTTTAAATGTGTGTCAATAACTAAGGGACTCTACTCAGTGACCACTATATACTAGGTGGCCGAGGCTCTACTGTACTTCCATTACCACTAACTGGTAATGAGTCCTTCTACGTGTAACCTGGATTGGCATTACGTCATTCAACAGTATACTGCACCAGCCCGGATGGATCGCTGACTAGGGACCCGGATGGATGGTCAGTGGGTCCTGTGACCTTTCTAGGGCTAGGGCTAGGGGCTAGGGCTTATGTTGGATTACATCATGCCAAATGGTTAAAAATGCACTTAGAGGTTACTCATAGAACCTGCCCTAACTCGACTGACCTTTGCTCTGGGGACTCCCTGAGGCGGGCATACAGGGTCAAGTGCTGCCTGCCAGTAAGCTGGTCTGTCAGGGCATCCACTTGAGGGCAGTACCCTACAGCATGCTGGACCACACCCCCGACTTGACAGACTTTCCGTTGATCAGAGCGTCCCCCAGGCTGGAGTGGGTGTCTCCAGTCAGCATACGGAAGGTGGTCGTCTTCCCCCGCTCGTTCACACCCAGCAGTCCAAAACACTACACAGAGAAGTATACATCACAAGACCTGTTCATGACAAGAACAGATAACTGCATACCTCTTTTGGTTTCATTGAGAGGTGGAGCCTGTTGACTGCGACACGCCCCTTTCCTCGACAGCTGCCCCTGTCATAAACCTTCGTCAGGTCTCGCAAGGTAAGGATGTTCCCTTTGGTCTGCCCCTCCTGCACCTTGTTCTCTTCTCGCTGGACGTTCTCATCATCACACGTTACGACGGGAACAGACAATGGACGTCTGCAAAGGGTACACAGAAGAGGGCTGTTACTGACCCACTAGCAGTGGAGTCTCTCTCTACCAGCTCTCATAAGGTGTCCTTATTACAGAAGCATGCAAACATGGTAATGTGACCATAACATACTGTACAGCCAATTTAGGTCAGAAAGTGTGGGATTTGAGTACACAAACAAACATGGCACTTGTGGGAGTTAAAGTTGTCCTGTTTATTGAAGTGTCCTCATTTCAGGGGGTCATGATTAGAGGGGTCATGATTAGAGGGGTTCCACTGGGGTCATGATTAGAGGGGTTCCACTGGGGTCATGATTAGAGGGGTCATGATTAGAGGGGTTCCACTGAGTCATAATTAGAGGGGTTCCACTGGGTCATAATTAGAGGGGTTCCTGTGTGATGCTGACCTAAACAGACGGCGGAAGAAGTTAGGATTAAACTGTACAGCTATCAGAAGTGCTGTGTACACCAGAGCCTGCAACCACAGAGAGAGAACAAACGGCCACAGGTCATCAAGCGGATGAGGAATGGGCATGTTGACGTATGATGAAACGACTCTCTTCAGTGGACGATCGAGACTAGTGTACATGAGGGAGCGAGCTAGACAGTAGCTCGGGAAGGGGAAGACCAGCAAGTGAGGGATGATGTAGCCCGTTTCCTTGTTGAGTCCATTCAGATACACAATGATGGCGTCGATGATGAGGAGGGAGAATCCGGAGAAGAAGTTTAGGCAGAAGAGAACGATGTATGCGGTGGCTGGTGAGTGAAAGACGAAGGAGAGGAGATACATCCAAGGAGTGATGGCAACTCCGTAGGAGACGAAGAGGAAGAGGATGGTTGGTACGACTTCCGGGTCGGAGTAGAACTCATCCTGTGTGTGAAGAGAGGAAATGATGGTGACGAGTATCCCTCCTTCCCTGTCCCCCCATTCCTCCCTCCCTCCCTCCCTCCCTCCCTCTCTCTCCCTCCCTCCATTCCTCCTCCCTCCCTCTCTCTATCCCCTCTCTCCCTCCCTCCCTCCCCCCTCCCTCTCTCTTCCTCCCTCCATTCCTCCTCCCTCCCTCTCTCTATCCCCTCTCTCCCTCCCTCTGTCCCCCCCTCTCCCTCTCTCACCCTCTCTCTCACCTGAAAAACCATGTAAAACAACACAACCACCACTATAAAGATAAGGTAGGTACACAGGTCCCAGATGGTGGCTGTGATCCAGTACACCACACGACTCATACCACAGACCAGCTGCAAGTGGAATGTCTTCCCCGACCTCTCCTCAATTAGAAACAGAACAAAACTAGCTGCAATGAAGCCCAGGTTAAATATAGCTGCCAGGGGGTTAATGAGAAAAGACCCTCTCTCGGTGACGATGTAGTACAGTTTCTTTAGTTCTGAATATCTGAATGGGTGGGAGAAGGTCCGCACACCTGTGGGTGTGTATGTCACATGATAATCACACAACACTCACACTGAGTCACATGACAATCATGTGATAATCGCTGGTAAGCTGAACATTAATCAATGTCACATTGCAATACTATATGTCACATGACAATCATGTGATAATCACTGGCAAGCTGGACATTAATCACATGGCAATACTACATGTCACATGACAATCATATGCTTATCACAGGCATAAAATAGGTCACATGACAAGCACATGATATCCACTCGTCACTCACCATAACTACTTGCTGTAGATTCAGGCAAGTTGGCTCTGAGGATGGCATTACTCAGTGTATTGACGTAGGCAGGAAGGGCATGATAGCCCTTGAACGAGTACCAAGCCTTGGCTGCTTGACGAGTGGCCAAAAACGGCCAATCATCTCCTTCCACCAAATTCCGAGCATCCAAAGTCTCGTTGACCTCTGACCTCACATGGCCAAACGACACACCTCCATACCTGGTCTGTATGTAGTCATTCTTGGTACCGACCAGATAGGAGACGAGCATCTTGTAGGCTGCCTCTCTCCCTTCATTGTCCTCAGTTTCATTGACTAGACACTCCCTTGTGAGGTTTTGGATCCTGGTACCTGTGTGTGTGTGTGTGTGTGTGTGTGTGTGTGTACATGAATGCTCGGACCTCCAAATGCAACACAACACAACTCACCCGAAGCAGTCACTTTCAAAGAAAAATGAGCTGCCCCGGGCAAGTTTGAACCCAATTTATGAGTGTCCTGCATTCAAATTTGAGTATCATGGGTTCAAATTTGAATATCTATGGTTCAAATTCAAATATCCAGGGTTCAAATTCGAATATTAATGTTTCAAATTTTAATATCCAGTGTTCAAATTTTGAGTGTCCAGGGTTCAAATTTGCTTAAGGCAGCTCAGTAGAAGGCCTATACTACTGTGGAGTACATGTAAGTGGTGATCACCTGTCCGAGAGCCATTGAAACAGGATGGAGGATCTGTCGGGAAAAAGTTCGATAAATTACCACTGCAGGCTCCGCATACGGAGTGACACTTTAGGTCTGGTTCCCCAGAACACGTGTCAGATGAGGTGGCCGTACAGGAATGAGGGTCCAAGTTAGAAGCAGAAATACCACACGGACGGTACAAGGTGGAGAGGTATTCCGAGGGAGCTGGTGTGGAGAGGGAGAAATTGGTGATGGTGTCCGTGTAGTCAGTGTAATTGGAGAGTCTGGTGATGTTCTGGAGGGTGGGGGGTAGTGAGGTAGGGGGAGTGGTGATATTGGTGGTATTGGGGAAGTATGAAGGAGGGAGGGTGAAGTCTGGGGAGTAGATCCACTGTTGTGTGTCGTTGCAGCCGCCAGTGAACATGTAGTTGAGTGAACCAACAGCAAAGAAGAGAGAGGGAGCAAGTTCCAGAGCTGATTGGTTGGGGACACTCTGGAGGGAGGAGAGAGGGAGGAGGAAAGGAGAGAGGGAGGAGAGAGGGAGGGAGGAGAGAATGAGGAGAGAGGAGGGAGGAGAGAGGAAGGAATGAGGTGGAGGAAGAGGGAGGAGAGAGGGAGGGGGAAGGAGGGAGAAGGGAGGAGGGACGAGAGAGGGAAGGGGGAGGAGGAGGGACGAGAGAGGGAAGGGGTGGGGGAGGGAGGAGGGAGGAGAGAGGGCAGGGGAGTCCTGTTTATGTAGCATCCTCATATCAGCCAGGTTCCCAAATCTCCACCCACTAAACACACAACATACATACCTGCAACATTTTAGCTATATAGAGGCCAAAGATAGTGAGGACAAGTGGTAGGAGGGTCTGGATACTGTACATCAGGAGCCGACGATATGTGTACAATACACGTTTGACCAGTAATGCCTGCATCTGTGTCAGCCACAACGCTGGTCCAGACAAACAGGCACCGTTGACACCCTCACTGGTATTAGTGGCATCAGCTGCAAAGTAGAGAATTTTCATAGTGGTCACTGTGTAGGGAGGCCACCTGCTTATAGCAGTCAGTGGATAGGGTCACAAGCTATACAGTGGAACCTCTCTATAGTGGTCACTGTGTAGGGAGGCCACCTGCTTATAGCAGTCAGTGGATAGAGTCACAAGCTATACAGTGGAACCTCTCTATAGTGGTCACTGTGTAGGGAGGCCACCTGCTTATAGCAGTCAGTGGATAGGGTCACAAGCTATACAGTGGAACCTCTCTATAGTGGTCACTGTGTAGGGAGGCCACCTGCTTATAGCAGTCAGTGGATAGGGTCACAAGCTATACAGTGGAACCTCTCTATAGTGGTCACTGTGTAGGGAGGCCACCTGCTTATAGCAGTCAGTGGATAGGGTCACAAGCTATACAGTGGAACCTCTCTATAGTGGTCACTGTGTAGGGCCACTCACTGTCATCTGGTAGCAGTTGGAACACACTGTCTGTGTCTTCCTCCACTCCATCCAGTATTGTCTCCCTCTCAACCTCTGAGCCCCTCCTGCCGTCTAGTGAGACTGTATCGTCAAGGGAGATGGTGGAATGTAGTGAGGGGCGGGGCACAGTGGCATCCGATGTATCTGGAAGAACATGTAACACCACATCACATATCACACATCACATATCACACATCTCACATCACACATCACATATCACACATCACACATCTCACATCACATACATGTATCACACATCACATTACATTACATATCATCCATCACATATCACACATCACACACATCTCACATCTCACATCACACATCACGTATCACCAATCACACATCTCATATCACATACATGTATCACACATCACATATCAAACATCACATATCACACATCACACACATCTCACATCTCACCTCACATCACACATTGAATGTCATATATTAAGTGCATAGTATACCATAATGTTCCAAGTTACTTACCATTTGGAGCCTCTGCAGCCTCTTTGTGCGTGAGTTGAATAAATATTTCTTCCATTGAGCAGGCAGTGAGTCCATATGAAGCCACACCCATGTCATTAGCGAGGGTCTCGAGTCTGGAAAAGAGTTGAGTGAGGGTGTGGGGGCGTGCCTGGTGGAGGGGAAGGAGGAACCGCATCTCACGACCTCTGTGCTCTTCCAAATGGGCACTTGGGATTAGATCCTAGGAGAGAGGGGGAGAGAAGAGGGACGGAGGGAGGGAGGGAGGAAGGGAGGGGAGAGAGGGAGGGAGGGAGGGAGGGAAGAAGGGAGGGGAGAGAGGAAAGAAGGAGAGAGGGAGGGAGGGGGGGTGGGGAGAGGAGGGAGGGAGAGCAAAACAGAGGGAGAGGGATAAGCCAGAGTAGGGAAGGAGAGAGGAGTGGGAGGAAAGGAAGGCGGGAGAGAAATGAGGGAGAGGACAAGCAAGCAAGGAGAGAGGGGACAGAGAGAGGGTGAAAGAGGGTGAGAGAGAGGGCTGATAGAAGAAGAGCTGTTACCTGTATGAGCCTGGTTATCATGTCAGTTCTGTTGGGAGGACTAGCACCTTGCACTACCTCTCCATCTCCATCAGTCTCCTCCTTCTGCTGTGGAGAGTATGAGTCCGTCTCCTCCTTCTGATGTGAGTCCTGGGAGGACTGGGAATTCCGAGAGAGGTGGGAGGAGGGGTGGAGAGGATGTGTAGAGTGAGTGTGTGTGACCAGAGACAGCCTGTGACCACGCCCATAGTTGTGACGGAGAAATTCGAACGAGCCACAACAGATGAGCGATCCCTGAGAGAGAATGGCTATCCTATCGCCTGCAGAAAAAGGTAAATTTGAATCCACAAAAAGGTTGTCCCTCTCCTGCTTCGTGTGTGTGTGTGTGTGTGTGTGTGTGTGTGTGTGTATGTGTGTGTGACGTACCGAGGATTTCGGCTTCATCCATGTGGTGGGTTGAGAGCATCACTGTTCGGTTGTCACGGTGACGCAGCAGGAAGTCCCAAATCTGTCTCCTGGCAAAGGGGTCCACACCGGAAGTCGGTTCATCAAGAATAATTGTCCGGGACTCGCCCACGAAGGCTAGCAGTACAGAAAGCTTCCTCTTCATCCCACCGGAAAGGTGTACGGCCATCTTATCAGCATGAGCAGACAGACCAACCTTCTCCAGCCATCTGTGAAGAAATAAGTGTCCTTATAATATTCCATACATGAAATAGACTCCCAAAGCAATACAACACAACACAATGCAACTCACCCAAGACGGTCATTTTCAGAGAAAAATGAGCTGCCTCAGGCGGGACTCAAATCTGTGACATTCTGCATTCTAGGCAGATGCCCTATCAACTGATCTGCCGAGGCAGCTCAGCTGGCTGGGTCGAATCACACATACAAAGCAAGGCAGTGTCTCAACCTGAAGATCATGTGTGGCATAAAATACCTTTGCCACACTTTTGATACACATGCATGTAAAGTATGAAGTTTTGATGTCAGCATACTCAGCCCCAGATGATCAAAACTTAATACATCTTTTCCAGGTCACTGAGAATATTTAATATACATGTAAGTGTTGCACATTGTTTCCACCATTAGGCCAATTGAAATTGTTTACATAACAGCCCATAACTAAATACATGATGTGTGGGATTGGGACCACACCCACCCAGACATATATGGACATACATGTGGTGTGCATGTGCAGGATGACAGAACTTTGTTCATTCTCATTGCTGTTTTTTGTTTTTGTTTTGTTTATTTTTTTGTTGTTTTTGTTTTTGTTTTTGTTTTGTTTTTTTTTGTATGGATGTACATGTATGTGTAAGGTCTTTGTTTCTTTGTTTCCTTCTGTTGGTAATTAATTAGTTCCAAACTGTGTGTGTAAAATGGATACTTGGTATTTGGGGCCTACAGTCACAATGCTGTGTATATGTGAGAGAGATTGTGTGGCCACACCCACCCGGGGACGTTGTCTGCGATGTGCCTGTAACCGAGTCCTCGCATCATTCCATAGAACAGAAGGTGCTCCCGTACAGTGAGCAGGTCAAATAAAATATTGTGTTGTGGACAGAGGCCCAATGAGCTCCTGATATCATCCATGTGAGTCCTGATGTCCTGGTCGTACACACGAGCCGTCCCGGCTGATGGTGTGAAGAGACCAGTGAGAACTGACCTGTGTGGGGCGATGACAAGGAGGGTACATGAAGAGCATGTGACATACATCATGTGACATACAATGTACATCATGTGACATACAATGTACATCATGTGACATACATGTGACATATGTGTAACACATGTGTCGACACATCAACACATGGTAATTCATGGAGATGCTTAGAAAGGTGACAAGAAACACAATTAACAACAACACAACAGAAAGGTAAGGCAACACAACATAACTCGCCCGAGACAGTCTTTTTTTAAATTGGCTGCCTCAGGTGGGATTCAAACCTATGACACTCACTTTCAAGAGCACATGCAACAATGGAACATTAACATGGACCCCTGAAATGAGGACATCTCACTGATCAGGACACCTCAATAAACAGGACTACTTTTCCTGTACCAAATACCATGTTTGAGTACCTTTAATCCCCATAATCAGGACACCTCACTAATCAATCAGGACACCTCACTAATCAGGACGCCTCACTAATCAATCAGGACACCTCACTAATCAGGACGCCTCACTAATCAATCAGGATGCCTCACTAATCAATCAGGACACCTCACTAATCAATCAGGACACCTCACTAATCAATCAGGACACCTCACTAATCAGGACGCCTCACTAATCAATCAGGACGCCTCACTAATCAATCAGGATGCCTCACTAATCAATCAGGACGCCTCACTAATCAATCAGGATGCCTCACTAATCAATCAGGACGCCTCACTAATCAATCAGGACACCTCACTAATCAATCAGGACACCTCACTAATCAGGACGCCTCACTAATCAATCAGGACGCCTCACTAATCAATCAGGATGCCTCACTAATCAATCAGGACACCTCACTAATCAGGACGCCTCACTAATCAATCAGGATGCCTCACTAATCAATCAGGACACCTCACTAATCAATCAGGACACCTCACTAATCAATCAGGATGCCTCACTAATCAATCAGGACACCTCACTAATCAATCAGGACACCTCACTAATCAGGACGCCTCACTAATCAATCAGGACGCCTCACTAATCAATCAGGATGCCTCACTAATCAATCAGGATGCCTCACTAATCAATCAGGACACCTCACTAATCAGGACACCTCACTATTCAGGACATCCCAATAATCAGGACACCTCAATAATCAGGACACCCCACTAATCAATCAGGACGCCTCACTAATCAGGACACCTCACTAATCAGGACACCTCACTAATCAGGACACCTCACTATTCAGGACACCCCACTAATCAGGACACCTCACTAATCAGGACACCTCACTAATCAGGACACCTCACTATTCAGGACACCCCACTAATCAGGACACCCCACTAATCAGGACACCTCACTATTCAGGACACCCCACTAATCAGGACACCCCACTAATCAGGACACTTTCTTCTGAATGACATACATAGTGGTAGTCTTCCCGGCTCCGTTGTGACCGAGGAAAGCCGTGATTTGACCCTCGTAAAAGTTGATACTCAAGTCACACACTGCCTTCACTTCCTTGCGTCTCCATGGCAGCCACGATGAATACGTCTTACTGAGATTGGAGATAGAAATACCCAGAGGAAGATTGGGCTCTTCTTCGAACATCTTCATGGCCTCCTCTCCATCTTCCTCCCTCCTATTCATCTCTCCCCTCCCAATTAATTCAATCTCCTCAATGTTTAGAGTCTGCATACACATGAGAGGAAGAGGGAGGGAGGGAGGGAGGGAGGGAGGGAGGAAGGGGGGAGAGAAGGGGAGAGGGAGGGAGAGAGTGAGGAGGGGGAGGGGGAGAGGGAGAGGGAGAGGGAGGGAGGGGGAGGGGGAGAGGGAGAGGAGGAGGGAGAGGGAGGGAGGGGGAGGGAGAGGGAGAGGGAGGGAGAGGGAGAGAGGGAGGGGAGGGGAAAGGGAGAGGGAGAGGGGGAGGGGGAGGGGTGGAGGGAGAGAGGAAGAGGGAAAGGGAGGAGAGGGAGAGGAAGAGAACTTTACATCAGACACACCGGGACACCTGCTGTCATGCACCCTTAAAATCAGGACACCTCACTGATCGGGAAATGTTCTTAGAATGTCCAGATTAGACTGATAGAGGAACAAGCCAAAGGCATACCATTTCTTAACTAATACCTACCTCAGTCTCTCTGTGAAAGAACCTCTTGCAAGCTGTCCAAGTCTTCTGACTGAGCCAATAGGAAGGTTGGAAGGGGAAGTAGAGTGGCTTGGCAACGCCATAGCGACCAGGCCACACCCCCTCTATATACCAGGTGAGAACCATATACAACACTGTGTCCACTACAAGCATTACCATCACAGTCTGGATGGAGATTCCATCTTCAGGAATCTAAATAGGAAGAGGGGGAGCTCTTACTACAGTGAACTGTCCCCCTTGGCCTCTGCTGACAAATTTTACACCCCCAGTCCCCCAGGGGATATGAAACAGGAATGCTTCCCCACAGTAGGGATCTATGACTTATCCTGCCCCAGGACCCCCCAGCTCCCCAGCCCCCCTAGCCCCAATTCTTATGGCATTCACTCCGAAGGAACCCCCAGCCCTCCCCCCCTAGCCCTCCAGACCCCCCAATTCTCATGGAATTCACTCTGAAGAACCCCCCAGCCCTCCTCCTCCCTAGCCCCCCAGAGCCCCCAATTCTCACGGAATTCACTCTGAAGGAACCCCCAGCCCCCTCCCCAATTCTCACAGATTCACTCCAAAGGAACCCCCAGCCCCCCTCCCCTAGCCCTCCAGACCCCCCAATTCTCATAGAATTCACTCCAAAGGAACCCCCAGTCCCCTCCCCCCCTAACCCCCCAGATCCCCAATTCTCACAGAATTCATTCCAACGTTGCCCCACTGTAGTCCCAGCTGCTGCAGCTCATACTGTACAATATAACTAGCCCCCAGTCCATACGCCAGGGGGGCCCAGAGACAGGCCAGAGTTACCACTGCCGTGGGCAACATGTATTGTCGAGGGAGCAGAACGGAGTGAGCAAAGAAGACAAGGAAGTAGAGGAGAGAGCCAACACAGGCGGCTAGATTGGCATTCATGAAGAAGACGGATATGAGGAAGCTGTAAGGTATGGGAGGGAGGGAGGGAGGGAGGGAGGGAGGAAGGGAGGGAGGGAGAGAGGGAGAGAGGGAGGGAGAGAGGGGGGGAGGAGGAGGAGGGAGGGAGGGAGTTACAAAACAGTAATATATGTCATAGAACTAACACACACAATCCCCACACAGTGATCACTACTTCAGACTGCAGTGCTCACAGTTGTGATAGAGTACAGGTGAATGGCCTCAGTCACATGTACCTGTATGCTATCATAGACACTGCATAAAGCATTAAGTAGGTGAGGATCATAAGCCAGTTAGAGTAGGGCAAAATGAGTCCTGCCTTCAGTATAACGGTGATGAATATTGCAGATGTTAGTAACAGCATGCCACTTGTGAGGAACCAGGATGTACGGAGTACAGCATCACTTAGTCCCATCATCTTCATGAATTCTTTCAGACGAGTCTGGGAGGGAGGGAGGGAGGGAGGGAGGGAGGGAGGGAGGGAGAGAGGGAGGGAAGAAGGGAGGGAGGGAGGGAGGGGAAAAAGGAAGGAGGGGGGAGGGAGTTGAGAAAAAGAGGGAATGAGTGAGGGAGGGAGGGAGGGAGATATTGGGAGGGAGGAAGGGATGGAGAAAGAGGGAAGGGAGGGAAGGAGGGACGAAGGAAGGTGGAGGAAAGAGGAAGGAGAGAGGGAAGGAGTGGTCGAGAAAAGGGATGGAGAAAGGAAGGGAAGGAGCGAAGAAGGGAGGTGGAAGAGGAGGGAGGGAGGGAGGTAGTGGGAGACAGTAACAACCAAATCCAGTAGATAGATATGTACTTCACTTCATCTGCTAACCTCCTTTTCTCTCACAATGCCTCTGATTGTCATGGCAATGGGGAACAGCCAGGCGAATATCATCGTCAAGGGGAAGATATACAGCATGGCAGTAGTGAACCTGTCCAGCAGGTAACACGGGTAAGGCATCTGCTCCACGTAGGCCCCTGGAACAGCCAGTCTGGTCCTCCCTGGGCTGTTCACTGTTGAGGCTGGAGACACACAAGAGTTCATTTCAACTAGCAAGCCATAGAGTAGGGTCTAGATGTGTTAGCTCCTACTTCCTCTCTTAGAGAATATCCCTCCCTCCCTCCCTCCTCCCTCTCTCCCTCCCTCCCTCCAACTCACCATTGACAATCTCCTCTATAAGAGCCCTCTCTACCATATCTTGAATGAAGACAAAACCATATTCAAGATATACCCTCTTCCAGATGCCCAGTCCTTCCAAGTCTCTACCATCTTCTGGTCCAGGATGCCACACTCTGTGTACAACAAACAGTTGGTCATATCTCATCAGGCCATAATCAGGTGGCCTCCCTACACAGTGACCACTATAGAGAGGTTCCACTGTATAGCTTGTGACCCTATCCACTGACTGCTATAAGCAGGTGGCCTCCCTACACAGTGACCACTATAGAGAGGTTCCACTGTATAGCTTGTGACCCTATCCACTGACTGCTATAAGCAGTGACCACTATGAACTACCAGCTAACCTTTCCCGAAATATAGTCGTATCATGAACCAAAGTGGAATTCATTCGAATGTAGACTTTAGGCTGTGAAAGTCCTGCGCATGGTCCAGCTTCACTTTTCTCCCCTTCAGGTACATCTTCAAAGACCAGTCCAGCCACAACTATGATCTTGTCCTTCTCCTGCCCTTCATAATCCTCGGCCAACTTTACCAGTTCATCCTCCGTGTCCGTAGGAGTAAAAATATCCCAGTCTATAGCTCTCAGACTCTCCTCCACCCTCTAAACAAAATATATATGAGATAGTGGTAGAATGAAACTGAAAGTAGGTACCTGAGCTCCATCGTGGATATCTTGAAGTGTGTTCCAGACATTGTCAGGGTTGCTTTCATTGAGGCTGTACTGTAGGTCTGTGAGGGAGATGTTCTCACTACCAGGGATTCCATCGGGTATAGTCTGGTTGGCAGCTACTAGTTCATCCACGGCCTACGGGTGTGAGATGGAGACTTGGATAATGGTGGGGGGAGGGAGAGAGGGAAGGAGAGAGGGAGGGGGGAGAGGGAGAGGGAGAGGGAGAGGGAGAGGGAGAGGGAAAGGGAGAGGGAGAGGGAGAGGGAGAGGGAGAGGGAGAGGGAGAGGGAGAGGGGAGGTGGAAGAGAAGGACAGGGAGGGGAGAAAGGGAGAGGGGGAAGAGAGAGGGGAGGAGGAGGAGGAGGGGGAGAGGGAGAGCAGTTGAGAAGGAGAAAGAAAAGGCAGGAGGAGGATGGAGGAAGGGAGCGCTGTAGGTAGGTAGGCCTATATCTCACGGTAATGATACTAGATCGTGTGTCATTCTCTAGTAGATAAGCAGAGCAGCTGGCAGCACTGTGGCTCCAATCAACCAAGATACCGGCAACAGCAAAGGTGCGATTGGCTCTATGAATAATGCTCCGCACACAAGTTGAGTTTGGAGTGAAGAGAATCTTCGGAGATAGATTCTCATCGCTACCTCCACCAGATCCCTCGGACTGAGCCTGTGTCTGGGCTGTGTGGAGAGGGTCACAATCAGTACACAATATTGAAGGTATTTCAATCATGGTGGCCATGAGGAGGTGGCTGTACTCTTAACACAGCCACAACACACCACAGCTCATCCAAAGTTTTCAGACCAATTCAACTGCTTTCTGTGGGATTCAAGCCTATACATGCTGATGAGGGCCAACCAGCCTGAAACAGCTGTCTGCTGTTGGCCTAGTGTGCTATGTACACTTTACATTCGTGTACATCCAGACATAGCATGAAAGGAACTATCAGTTTCCCATTACGTAATTCAGGATGTACATGTATGTCTCCTACACTCTGTACTACACGTCCAAGTGAAGCCATAAAAGAGAATGTACACGTGTAATAGGTAAGTTCAAAGTACAGAGAAATTTCATAAGATAGTTGGTAATGTTGTCTCTCTATCTCATTCCTCACCTCTGCGGTAGTCGTCACCCTGAGTCAGCCTCACCAACACATCAGACAGTCCAGATCCAGTCACATTCTCACCACAGAGAAAAATTTCGAGGTCTTGGAATGTGTCCGAGTCGTTACTGAAACTGGGGAGGCTGTCGGCCAGTTGTTGCTGGGCGGCCACCAGCCCCTCCAGTTGACTGAGGCTTTGTAGAGCTTGCACCTGATCCATCAAAGACTCAACGGAACAGTTCTACAGCAACAAAATAAGGAATCACTTGTGTATCTGTGGCAATGATGTAGTCGTGGTGGTGTGCAAGGGGGTAGGAGAGAGATCTCACGTTCAATGTCTGATCACGCAGTTCATCGGCTAGTTGCTGGAACTGATCCTCGTTGAGAGCACACAGGTCATCTTTTACAGTCTCCTGGACACACACACACAGACACACACACAGACACACACACACACACACACACACACACACACACACACACACACACACACACACACACACACACACACACACACACACACACACACACATACACACACACAGTAAATTGCATGTCACTACACCATCACTACTGTAATTCAGCAGTTCATACAGGATATTAAGTTTGGGGGGGAGTGTCTTAGTGGTTACGAACACATGTACAATCCATATTATATTATTACTATGCATATAATTAAGTCCAAAAATCTAGGGGGAGAACTCAGGCTGGGGGAGGGGGGATAATCCTCCCCGCTGTATGAACACCGTAATTACAGTAGCCACAGTCACACATACAAGGCCACTGAAATTAAGACGGATATGCACACACATAAGTAAATTAGGTATGGACCCTACTGTAATTCCACGTATACATATACATTTACACATACCCCTCCCCCTCCCCCCCTCACACACACACACTTACGGCGTTCTCCAATTCCACTGCATCAAGGGTTTGAGTCTCACATATCGTATACACGTACATTTACACATACCCCTCCCCCCCTCCCCCTCCCCCCCTCACACACACACTTACGGCGTTCTCCAATTCCACTACATCAAGGGCTTGAGTCTCACATATCGTATACACGTACATTTACACATACCCCTCCCCCCCTCCCCCCCCCCCTCACACACACACTTACGGCGTTCTCCAATTCCACTACATCGAGGGCTTGAGTCTCACATATCAGCAACTGCAGTTCTGGCCCATTGAGAGCCTCATCCAATATACTGGCTAGACCTTCATTGGGAAAGAAGGGCAGGGAGGGGAAGGGAGGAAGGGTCGGGAGAGCCTGCCTGCGAAAAGGTCCATCGTCAAGAGGTCCTTCGCCCGACAGGCCCAATATGTTCGGATCAAAGTCACTTTGGTTGAACTAGAGGAAGTATACATACATTGTACCTACAGTGACTCTAATACATGTAAGTCTCTTGGGACAGGAGGAAATGTATTGATTAGTGAGGGAGGGGTCCACATTTGGAGTGGGTGGGGTCACTTAGGGGGGAGTGTACTGTTTATTGAGATGTTCTCATTTCAGGGGTCCAGATTAGAGGGGTTCCTCTGAGGTAAGAGGTCCAGATTAGAGGGGTTCCTCTGGGGTAAGGGGTCAAGATTAGAGGGGTTCCTCTGGGGTAAGGGGTCAAGATTAGAGGGGGTTCCTCTGGGGTAAGGGTTCAAGATTAGAGGGGTTCCTCTGAGGTAAGGGGTCAAGATTAGAGGGGTTCCTCTGCAGTAAACCAGACCTAAAGCATCAGTTGAGATAGTTACACATGTACTTGACATGTTACCACACACAATAGTGCAGTAGAGCTGGTAGTCTCGTCCCCAGACCCCGCCCTCAAGAGAGGAAAAGGGTCTGGTGACAGTTGAGCGATTTCTTGGTTGTGCTGAATCAGCAGTCTTAGATTTAGGTAAGCCAATCAAATATCAGTATTTAACTTTACGCGTGACTTGCGCGTGACGTTATATAAGACTGTACTTTGCACAATGTAACCATCGTAGCTTACTAGCTATATGAGCTACCTGGGAAAGATATACGCCCCGTAACTGCAGAAGAGCTTTAGCTGAATGGTTGACCTCGCGCTATATGATCCACCGTGTCCGCAGTAAGTGCGCTCATTCTCAAAGTCACATGATATATGACGTAAAGCTGACTCAGCACATCCAAGAAATCGCTCAATTGTCACCAGACCCTTTCCCGTTTGGGTGGGGTCTGGGTACGAGACTAGAGTGGTGGTAGATAATGACCTCTGACCTGTGCTCCCAGTATGGAGGAGGTGGTGGTACTGCTCAGATGTAGCTGGTGTGTCAGGAAGTAGGCGAAGCCATCTGGGTCCCTCAGAGTACAGTTAAGAGGTATTGGATCTGGACATGGAGTATTATAGTGACCATTGTACCAATTTGGGAGCAAAGGGAAAGGGGGTATAAATTAACACTCAACTTTTGCCCCCTTGGCCCTAAATAAAGACCTGTGCGTGTGCCCCCCGCAGGGGGGCAGGCCCCTTAAACCCTCTCTGGTAGAACGATGTACCCCCTCTAATCCACCCCATGTGCCCCCTACAGGGGGGTAGGCCCCTTAAACCCTCTCTGGTTGAAATATGTACCCCCCTCTAATCCAACCCTTGACCTAGTAAAAAGTGTCCTTGTCAACTACATGTACATGTACAGCGTTTTTTGTGATCTTGCAATCCAGAAAGCGTAAAGCGACACGTGCATGCGCTCATTTACATGCTCACTACGAAACATCAAAGGAAATTGGGTATGTCGCTCTACGCACGAGATTGCAAGATTACAAAAAACGCTGTACACGTACAAATGTAGGTGTCCTGATTTCAAAGGTGATAGAGACCACAGGTGTGGTGTCCTTGTGCTGCAGTCCTGATTAGAGAAATTAAACTGTAAGTATATATTTAATGAGAAATTTACTCTGCTGTTGGCAAGCTTGTAGCCTAGCCCCTGCTGTGAAGCAAGCCAGCTGGCCTTCGATATCAGAACACACATCATTCCAACTCCTGAACAAGTCTCCGCGTTCCAATAATGAATAAAATTGGTTTACACTGCAGCAAGTGGGAGGGGGAATGTAGAATTCATGTAAATATGAATATCAACATGCCAGAAGTCTTCTTGAGAAGGAAGTGGGACTAAACACCTGTCTGGCCAATGAAACCTTCTCTACCACTAGGGGAAGTTATACAATGGAGGATATGGACAGTGAAACAAGATATTGATCCAGACACTCTTAGGGTAAAGAGAGTGTCCTGATTAATGAGGCATGCAAACATTTTTCTAAACAAAAACTGTCCTGCATATTGTCATAGAGATGTCCCCAGGCCATTCCAGAGTGTCCTGATTTCATTTCATGGTAAACCTCTCTAGCAGTAATTATGCGGGAACTTGTGGAGTAACTGACTCACGATGCATTGGGGTACATTGGCATGTCACTGGGGTTTTGTTCCGGTTGTCCCCCGAAGTCACACATTGCCGACTGGAGGAATGGCAGGGCTCCTGCTGACGGGAGTGCAAAAGCTCGAAACACAGCTAAGAAGGAAAAACAGAGAGAGGGGGATGGAGGGAGGGGAGGGGGGGGGGGGGGGGGGGGGTGGAGAGAGGGAGGGAGAGAGGAAAGGATGAAGGGAAAGGAGAGAGGAAAGGATGAAGTGAGGAGTGGGGGAGGGGTGAGGGGTGAGGGAGAGAGGGAGGGAGGACTCATCAACTAAATACTCATCAACTTAATAGGTTCCAATTAGACTTACAATATATAATGGACACATACATGTACATAATACAAGATAGTTCTATGCATGCCACACACACACACACACACACACACACACACACACACACACACACACACACACACACACACACACACACACACACACACACACACACACACACACACACACACACACACACACACACACACACACACACACACACACACACACACACACACACACACACACACACACACACACACACACACACACACACACACACACACACACACACACACACACACACACACACACACACACCAAGTGAAGCTTATGTGTATGCATGTCATGTGTTCCTGTCACAAACATACATTCCACCCAATATGAGGTGGTCCCATTGGATGGTAACTAGATGTGTCATTGAGCAAGGAAAAGGGAAGATGGCAAAACTTCCTATTTACAGCCCTGACTGTATTGTTTTGAATGCTTCTTTTCTGTTAGACCCAACTCAATGATTGAGACACACACACATACACACATACACTTACACTGTTGTATATCTTCCGGGGGAAATTTGGACCTCAGTCCAGCCAAGATGACGAACAGTAACACAGGCCAGATGATCTCAATGAGAAGAAACACCTGTACCATTACAATACACACACTGTCACACACAAAGCAGGTTGAATATATTCGCTAATTTTTGCAAAGGCTGTCCATAGTCAGTACGGGATCTACGACTATAGATGTACATGTAGTGTCGTGGAGTGGAGCTTGTACGTAAAACATGCAGCACAGCGCAGACAGAGAGGTTTACCGGAATTCTGGTCCCAAGATACGAACGTCTCTTTAAAATGGAGTTTTTCCAGAGTAGCAGGGCCAACTGCCTGGCGCTCACACAACGCCTGGCGCCTGCCATAAGTCTCGTATCTCGCTGCAGCCACGACCCCCCAAGCCAAGAATATTCACGTGACGTCATCCACGGAGAGTAGGGTACAAAGGTCATACAACTCGATTGTAAGTCGAGTTTTGGCTGTGTTTCTCGAGGGCTGTAAGCGAATGGCTCAGAGGAGAACTGTCTTACTCTGGGTGGGAGCAGCGGTGGCAGGGCTCTTGTCCATACTAGCCTTCTGCGGTCTTCTGGGACTAGGTAAAGGTTTGTATATACATTTAGTACATTCGTATCACATTGCACATACGCTACGCACACACACTCGCACACGCACACAGGCATTCGGGGCATCCTAGTTGCCAAGGATCTCAACCTTTGTGATCGCAGCAATATCACAGCAGAGTGTGTGCTATTGACTACCGTGACCTCTATAGAGGATGCCTCCTCCCCCAGTGAGTGACCTGAGCCCCCCTTAACTCCCTTCTTCCCCCCCCCCCCCCCCACACACACACACACGCGCACACACACACACACACACACACACACACACACACACACACAATGGGTTGATTAGTTCTTGTATGACAAGTCAGCATGTCAAGGGACACAGTGTATACATAACTCTAGAGGGAGAGGTAGGCAAACAGAACCAAACATGGGCAACACTGACTCAGAAGTTGATATGTATCTTTACATAGTAATAGTGGGTGGAGTCAGGTGTACAGTATACTAGGTGAGGTGTACAGTATACTAGGTGAATGCTATGCACGCAAAATTAGAAGCACGTATAGCATTACGGTATGTACAGTGCCTGTTACAAATGCATACAGAAAAATTGCCCGTTCAGACCACTAGGAGGGCTCACTCTGCTCACCAATTAAGGGGGCAGGCAACTAAAACGCATGTGTACAGTAAATTGTAGCACTCTTGCATGAGCAGCCTAAGCTACACTGTACTTATGTGGCTACCTTCGTTTACATACATCTAAATACTTGTTTTGTGCACTGTGTATGCATAATCTCTGTGTTAACTGTGGTTTGTAATGTTGCAAGAGTGCTGAAATCCACTCAGACAACTCATCTCCTTGCTGTGTGATAGCAGATTCAATGACTTTTATTACATTCCACAGCGGACTCGGTGGTAAGTAAAGATGACTTGGAGTTTGAATGGGCCTATTACCTTGTGGGGAGTACTGGATCAGCCATTCTGTGGGCCGTACTAACATCCCTGGCTCTGGTGTTCGTTGTGGAACTACTGCGCCACAAGCAGAAAAAGGATCTTAACAAAATTGGAAAGAAAGGGTTTGGCCTTTTCTCTACATACAATACTTCTCATTGAACATGCTAGAGGAATTACTTTACCTTTAGTCCTGGTGAATGTGTAAGGTACACAAATTATCTTCCTTCAAACAACACTTGAATCACTATTTCGAAATCAGTACTGCATTTGGCCTATCAATTACTTGAAGACCACATTTAATTTATGGGCCTACATTAGGATGTGTAGGATTATTTCCCACACTTTTCTTAAAGTACTCACAGAAGGCACATATCCAATGGAGTTTTATCAAAGTGTCTTTGTTAAGAGTACTAGTTTCATATGACATTTTTTGTCTTCTTCAGTGAACATGTAAGCAGTGCAGAGGGTGATGAAAAAATAGAACTGACGGAGATGGGAACAGGGGGAGGGGCCCAAGGGGTGGTGGAGGAGGGGAAGAAGCTAGAGGATGCTGGTACCCAGAAGGAGCATGTGCCCGGTGAAGATGAACCAGACCACACAGAGGTCAGGCAGCAATAGTGTAGGACGTAATCCACCTGTGTGAATCACTCCCTCCCTTTGTGTTAAACTTTAATTGTTTCTGTGTTCCCTTTCTTCTCTTTCTCTGCCACTGAACCCGCCAGTACAGTCATGTATGTATATACACATTTGAGCTTCTTTCCTGAAGTGGGATACTGTAGGTTACCCCATTATCTTTGTCAATGGGTGTCTGGGGTTCCCACTGCAGGTGAAGGTGGATTACATTGGGGCTTATCGTGTCAGAGAGTGGTTTGGAAGGTCACTGAGACACGTGGGATGGTGGGGCTACTTCACTCTGTTGCTCAGTCTTCTCTCCTACGTCATGGCACTCATGTGCTGTAAGTCACTGCATTTCATGTGCCCCCTGATATCCCATAGACAGGTTTTTAGGGAGGGGGCCCTCCTAAAAGTGGCCTTGCCCCTCAGATGGGCTATGATCAATTCAAAATAACATACACAAAAACACAGGACAGTCTCAATACAAGGCTAGCCCCCCCCCCCCCTTCAATTTTAGGAAGTCCTGATTCCCCCCCTGATTTTTTTTCTAGAAAAATCCCTGAGAAGCCTAATTGAAGAGATTTAGTGGACTCTATCACTCTATGTAGGAATGGTCCTCATACATTGATACATATGAAACAGCTTGTAACTATATTACTGTCATTATAAACTGGCTGTGTGCTCCTTTCACCATTGCAGTGCTCTGGGCTATTGCTCTTGGTTACTACCACACAAACAGAGTGGAGAAGAACATTGCTGCCTTTGGTTTTGTGGAGTTTCTGGCCGGTATTCTTCTACCACTCCTACTGTTCATTGCGTCAATCCTACTGATCATTGTAGTGGACTATGTTACTATAGGCAGAGTTGATGCACGCAAAAGGATCACTCGTTTTCTCCCATCTGTTGTGTTCGAAGAGGGGGCTGACAATGACTACTGGGTCATTGAGGAACGATTTTACTTCAAGTTGGAGAAACGTGATCACCACTTGAGCCGTGGATTTTGGTACTCCTGTGATAGGACGCTGTCTACGTGGCTCTTGACTGGAATTGTGGCTCTGTCATTGCTTCTCTGTTTCTCATACTTTGTGGACGTTACAGTTGTGGAGGAAGAAACCCTGACTTCGTGTCCCGTCGATCGTGGTGAATACGATTGTTTCAACCGCTCAACATTTAACTTTGTAGATTGTGGCAATGACGATAGCGTCAGAAATGTAGAGCTCATACATTGCTTTCGGTTCCTGCGGTTTGCTGTTGATACTAACCTCATCACCAGCCTTGCCCAGTCTTTTGCGTTCTATTTGGCCACGGTGGCCTTTTTCGGTCGTGCCTTCTCTGTTGTTAAGACGCTACTCCATCTTCACCGCACCAGACTGTGGGGCCTCCTCTTTCTGGTTGTGGGGACACTGGCATTCGTCGTTACTGTGGTGTTCCTTGTCATCGAGGACCGGTTCCAGATCCAAGTCAATGTGCTGTCTGTGCTACAGGTGATCACATGATCCACTTGTGATGTCATATTACATCATATACATGACTACATTTTTCTTTCACTGCTCCGTGTTACAGGTTATAATGGCGTGTCTCTTCATTGTTCTGGTGGGTGTGCTGGTTCTGAAGGGAAACTGGTACGAGAAGATATTTGACCACAAGAAAATCCCGTTGAAACAGCTGCTACTGCACTACGAGTCCATCAGTACTGCCGAAGTTCATGAGATCGAACATAAATATGCTGTCGCACTCAAGAAGGAAGATCCTACCACTGCTCACTCAGTAGAAATTCGAGACACTAACGTATAGCAACTTCAGAACAATCTCTATTCACTGTTTTATGTGTATATACTCAAATACAGAATTGATTTTATGACCAATGCTTTGCACATATTGTCTACAGTTATGGGCCATTCCACTTATTTATGGAAGAACCTTAATTACATCTGGGGGGCAATTTTTCATCAACCCCCCATTGTTAATATCTGGAGGGTTTGTAATGAGTTCTTGTAAACAATTGAGTACGAATTTTATCCAGTTTTAATTGTCTGCAAGTGCATGTTAATGAATCTGGGGCCGGAGTATAATCATCAAGTAGATATTGAGTTTTCCAGATTGTTGCTGAGTTTTCCAGATTGTTGCTCAACACGTCATAAAAGTAATGACCTTATACGGAGTTCCACCTATAATTGCTCACCTTTGACCTCCTCCATACTGCGTGTGTGTATGAATACGTGTGTGTGTGTGTGTCGTGTGCAACCCAAATTAGATCACATATAGGTCATGCTCTTTTAGGAATTGGCTTTTTCAGCGGACGAACACGGCTGCAGCTGAATCACCTGCACGAGTAGGGTCGCCTCTTGTGTTTGCCAAGTGGCTCCATCGACTAGTTTCGTACGTGTATCGGACATAGTAACTGGTTTGTCAGTTCCGTGTGCGAACTGCAATGGACGTAGAGGAGCTGGACGGGAGCCCGAAATTCCCTGCGAGGTTTGAAGGTAGGTGCATTTTCCCCTCATAACTATTGTTTCAGAGGTCTGTCTTTTAGTCTCAGATGATGTGTCCACATCACTGTCTTCTTCGCGTTCGTCAGGAAACGCGCTCCCTCCCCTCATCCTCCCTGCTACCCCGTGTGAAACTCAGGCAGCTGTCTCACCTTCAGTCACATCTCAGGGCAGTGACACTACAGATGATTGGAAGAGACTCGGAGAGGAGGTAGGTGCAGTTTCTAGGGCTTCATAGGGTGGAGCTAGGGGTCATTTGCAACAGTAAATTTGATAGACCCCTCCATTCGGATAAACCCCCTAGCTAGGGGGTCTAGGTCTAGGGGTCTACCACATTTTAACTAGCTAAATGTGGGGTCAAATTACTTTTCCCCTCCTAAGCTAGTCTGCTGGGAGTGTAGGTGGACAAAATGTCACCGCTGGTGTCCGATTAGAGTGTTGGAAGTTGTCCCAGGTTGTAATGGTGGTAAAAACATCATATCACATGACCAAAAACATGTATTGTGCCAAAACACCACACACGCAGGAATACATGGATGAAATAAAGAAAGGTCAAAGTGATATTATGAGACTCCTCCGCAGAAAGCGGACCATGTCTGGTTCTTCAGATGAAGACACTCCCAGAACCCCCACCACCCCCGTGGAAAAACCTTCCCCCATGCGGACGCAGGTGATCCCCCGAATTGGTAAAATTCCTCTGACCCCCTTATCCAAGGCCTCCCCAAAGACCGACCGACGTTCATGGGGAGGAAACGAGCTGATTGACGGCAAGTACAGCGTAACATCAAAAGACAAGTCTGTCCTCGAGAGAATATCTCAACGGGTCCATCGCCGAGGGGCTCGGGTCCGAAAACCTCACGAGGTAATAAAACCACAAGTACAACATGTTATTATAAAAATCACAGGATTTTTTCTGTTTTAAATGTACGTGCTTGGGTTGCCTTTCTTTAATTTCTACTTGTTACATACCTAATCACTTTTAGGGGGGCAATTTGCCCCCCTGAAAGTGGCATTGCCCCCCCTGAGATGGGCTATGATCAATTCATCATATTTCCAAGTCACACAACACAGGACAGTCTCGATACCAAGGCTGCCCCCCTCAATTTAAGGAAGTTCTGATTTTCCTCCCCTGAATTTTTTTTCTAGAAAATTCCTGAGGGGCGTGTATGTTGATACCATTTGTAGCCACATGCACATGTGTTAGACTATTTTCAGTTGTATATGGTAGTGGAGTATACTCCTGTTGCACTGTCAGAGTCCACATAACCAGCTAATATAGTGGTGACTACCCTATGTGTAGTAGCATGTGATGTGTGGTTCCGTAAGGAGGAAGAGAGCTTCCATGTAACTGTGTGTGTGTGTGTGTGTGTGTGTGTGTGTGTGTGTGTGTGTGTGTGTGTGTGTGTGTGTGTGTGTGTGTGTGTGTGTGTGTGTGTGTGCTAGGTGTTTGTAGAACTCGAGGAACTTCGAGCTGATGGAGAAGGATTGGAATGGGAAGAAACAGCACGGTAAGACCGACCGACCTTTTATCTCATGTTAGTATCTTGTTTGGTTGTACATTCAACATGATTCCTTGTGTTTTCCATTGTCTGTGAGTTCCTTATCAATGTATGTACAGACTGCTATAAAGACTGCATGGCACTAGTAGTGCAAAGCAGCTGGAACTAATGAAAGGATGGTTTTGTAAAAGTGTTGTTTGTTTGTGCTGGGGGGTCTTCAGGTGGATTAAATTTGAGGAAGATGTCGAGGGAGGGAGCTGGGGACGACCCCACATTTCGGCTCTGGCCTTTCACAGTCTGGCAGCACTCAGGAAGACTCTAGAGAGTGGTATGTGAGGGGTGGGGTGGGGTGTTGTGGGAGGTGGGGTGGGGGGAGGGAAGAGTGTGAGGAGTGTAATGGTGGGAAGGAGAGTATGAGGGAGAGTGGGATGATTGGGTTAGTGAGGAGTGAGGGTACATCACACAGTACTTACTACTATTTTTGCACACACACACACACACACACACACACACACACACACACACACACACACACACACACACCATCTTCAGGCTGTATTCTGCTGGATGTAAAGGGAGAGGACTTTCCAACCATTGTCCAGGAGATAGTCAAGGAGCTGGTTGCCCAAGGAATGCTGCCTCCAGAACGCGTCGAGCCTGTCACTCAGGTCCTGTACAAGAGGCACAAGCATGCCTCCAGAGTTACACTGTGGGAGAAGCTGAAGAAAGCAGCCCATCGACGAGGTGATCACCTTGTCTAGGAGAAATGTGTTCTACATGATCCCCCTGCCTTCATGATGTATGTATGTGAAGATACACATGTAAGGTGTACAGAGCAAACCAGGTGAACAGCAGACAGCTCTGTCATGCGCCTTGTAGCTCTGCAAGGACCTACATGTTCATGTTCATGTCCACCAACCCCCCTTGGGAAATTCCCATGTGACCCCCTGTCCCTCCTGCCCCCCCATTCCAGACCACAACCACCACCATGGAGACGGACACATCAGTAGTACCAACCCACAGAGGTTGGAGGAGGTGGAGGACGGGAAGGAGGGAGATGGGGAACACGAAGAGTCAAGAAGAAGGCGTGGTATCCTGCGACCTCTACGAAGCAACAGTCACGAGATCCACGGTCTGTCTTCTACAGCTGGATCCAGTCAGGTTATTCCAACACCCCTACCTCTTACCCCTTCTTACATCCAACTGTGTGTTATAGTATGATGTAATGATGACATCATTTCTATTTTCAGTCTGTTCCAGATTCCAAGTCAAGCCATAAGAAAGTTTTGTTCAATATAGCGTCCGACTCCACCTTCCAGTCGGCCACAGTAAATGGAGATGAAGTAATTGAAATGACCCCCATCAGAGAGACAGACGACAGAGAATGTTAGTACACTTCTTTGGAGATCTGCATTATCTCACTCCCCCTCTCTCTCCCCCTTTCCCTCTCTACCTCCCCCTCTCCCCCTCCCCCTCCCCCTCCCCCTCTCCCTCTCCCCCTCCCTCCCCCTCCCCCCCCTCCCCCTAGTAATCACTGTTCCCAACCCTCCTCTGTCCAGGACTAATCAGGGATCAGACTTCCTCAGGTGCTACCTCCTCCACACTAAACTCTACATTACTCACCTTTCTCCCCCCCTTCCCCCCAGAAATTGGTTGGATGAGGGTGTGATGGATAAGATTCCAGAGAATGCCGAGTCACTGACTGTACTTGTGGGTGGAGTCAAGTTCCTTAAGGAGCCCATTGTAGCCTTTGTCAGACTGGAACAGGTGAGGAGAGAGAGAGAGGGCACCTCCCTCTAACTTCCAGGCTGGGAGGAGTGCCTTCATAATAAGATTCATCACATTATAATCAAATTCATTACATCATACTGGGATAACAGGTTAGACTGATTGTGAGGGAATTCCCCTGTAGGCAAACACTTGGACATGGCTCAGAGACTGGTCCCAGATATTTGCACATGGACACACTGCATATTTTGAACGTTGGACAAAGAATTTCTCACTTTCAGCACCATTTTGTTTCCTAAAACACGAGAAGTATGCTTCCTACATATCCCAGTAGAGGGTGTGTACTTTTGTTTTAAGATTTTGATATGAGATTCACTTTTGTAGCATATTCCAGATTTTCATATGGAATTGAAATACAAGTCAAATTCCCCTTCTCCCTCCCTCTCAGAGCCACTTGCTGGGGGACCTGACTGAGGTGCCGGTGCCAGTTAGGTTCATCTACTTCCTCCTGGGACCGGAGGACTCTGACCTCGACTACCACGAGGTCGGCCGTGCCATGGCAACTCTTATGTCAGATAAGGTCAGGCACACAGTGTGTGGGTGTGGGTGTGGGTGTGTGCATGCGTGTATACATGCGTGTGTCCGTGCGTCCGTGCGTGTGAACTATTCTCCACTATATATATCCAGCATTTTCACGAGGTGGCATACTCTGCACTAATGTCAGATGACCTTCTGGATGCTCTTGATGAATTTCTTGACGACTCCATCGTCCTTCCTCCGGGGGACTGGGACGAGAACCTCCTCCTGCCTGTCATGCACGAGAGGGAAGAGAGAAGGAAAAGAAAAGGTGAGTCAGTCTACCAGTTAGTGACATGTCTTCACTTCGGGGTCCTAATTAGAGGGTTTACCTCTTTGTGTTTCATTTCTCAGAGAGTAAGGCAGTAGAGCATGCCAAGAGGCAGCTGTTTGCGGTGGACCCTCTCAAACACAGCCGCCGGGTCTGTGGGGGGATTTGGGCAGACATTAAGAAAGTGGTGAAACGGTATCCTTCAGACATCAGAGATATGTTCCACTTTCAGGTAGTGGTCTGAACTGCTTGTCTCCACAATCATTTATCCCTCCTCTCCCTCTCCCCATCTTTTCTCCCTTCTTACATGTACCTCTCTCATTTTCATTTCTCTCTCCCCCTCCCCCTCTTCCTCTCTCTCCCTCCTCTCTCTCCCTCTCCCTCCCTCCCCCCACCCTCCCTCCCCCTCTCCCCCCTCTCCTTCCTCCCAGGTGTTCTTCTCCATCATCTTCCTCTACATAGCCTACTTGGCCCCTGCAGTGGCCTTTGGGGGCCTCATGGAAGAGGTGACAGGAAACCTCATTGGAGAGACAGAGACACTGCTCATGACTGGACTGTCTGGCATGTTTTATGGACTAGCTGCTTGTCAGCCACTTACAATTCTTGCATTCACCGGCCCACTTCTCCTGTTTGAGGAAATTGTGTTCTCTGTGAGTGTTTCTGTGCTTGTGTCTGCAGTGAAGACCGTGACCCTTCTCTCCTCTCCTCCCTCCACCCTCCCTCCACCCTCCTCTTTCTACCCTCCTCCTTCCTCCCTCCATCTTCGTCTTTCTACCCTCCTCCTTCCTCCATCCACCCTCCCTCCTCCCTCCTCCCTCCTCCCTCCTCCCTCCTCTCATAGTTCTCACAAATGTTTGGGATCCCCTACTTGGAATGGCGAGCGATGATAGGACTGTGGCTAATGGCTTTTCTCATTTTATGTGCAGTGTCCGAACTTACATTCCTGGTCACAAAGTTTTCTCGGTTCTCTGAAGAGATATTCACTGGGATTGTGGCTATCTTCTTTACTTACGAGGCTACTAAGTCCATTATTGGGGTAAGTGTGTGGGAGTGGGAGGGAGGGAGGGAGGGAGGGGGGGGGGAAGGGGAGAGGAGAGGGAGAGGGAGAGGGAGGAGGGGGTGTATTTCAAGTCCATATGTTGTGTTCCATATCTACACTCTCTCCCAGGTGTTCAAACGTAACCCTCTCTGTACCTCTGGAGACTATCCGTGTACTGGGTACACTGACTCCTGCCTATCACTTAACAACCTCAGTAACTCCTCCCAGTCCTGTCTCTCCATATCAGTCTCTGATTACAGCAGTGACCTGCCTTCAGGATTTAGGTATACAGGCTAGTACTTATGAATAATTCATGAGCAGTTTGTATGAATAATTCATGAGCTGTAATGTGTGGTCTTTGCAGGGTTTGTAACCAGCCCAACACTGCTCTGTGGTCCATGATGCTCTGTATTTGCACCTTCTTCATTGCTCTGCTCCTGGCCAAGTTACGCAGGGGAAAGTTTCTTGGGAAGAGGGTAAGTAGTGTGTGTGTGTGTGTGTGTGTGTGTGTGTGTGTGTGTGTGTGTGTCACATACTCCCTCCCTTTCTCCTCCTCCCTCCCTCACAGCTTCGCCGACTCTTCAGTGATTTCGGCATGTTTGTTGCGCTCTTCATCACCGTGCTAATTGCATACCTGTGTCGAAATAATGTTACCGTGGAAACTCTGGTAGTTACATCCCGCTTCCGTCCAAGTTGTCCCTCAGCGCGAGGCTGGATTATTAACCCTTTCTCCTCTGATGAGATGGAAATTTGGATGTACTTTGCTGCCATGATACCAGCTAGTCTTGTAAGTTATGAAGTTGTGTATGCCATAAGGGTCCAGTGGTGACAGATTAGCTGGGTCTTTGTCTTTGAAGGAAGGGAAGGAGGAGAGGGAGGGAGGGAGGGAGGAAGGGAAAGGAGGGAGGAGAGGGAGGGAGGGAAAGGAGGGAGGAGAGGGAAGAGAGGGAGGGAGGGAGGAGAGGGAAAGAGGGAGGAGAGGGAGGGAGGGAGGAGAGGGAGGGAGGTAGGATAGGAAGTGCATGAGAAATGGTATGCCATCTTGGTACAGTCACACACTTTAGATCAGTGTGTGTGCGTGCATGCCACTCATGGCATTTTAACCCCAAAAATGGCGACAAGTGGTATATAGTAATATATATTCACTGGTCACCTGGTGTATTTTCCTTCTGCAGTTGGCCACTCTCATCTTCATTGAGAACCAACTAGCCTGCATCTTGGTCAACAAGGCGGAGCACAAGCTGCAGAAGGAGGTTGGCTACCACTATGACCTCTTGCTGGTCGCTCTTCTCAATGGACTGGGTGGTGGTGTAATGGGAATGCCGTGGGTCTGCTCTGCCTCTGTGCGGTGAGACTACCAACAAACCTACATCCATACACTTAACCTCCTCCGTCTCCCTTCCTCCCTCCCTCTCATCCCACCTTCCCCTTTCTCCCACCCCTCCCCTTCTCTCACCCACCCAGCTCCATGCAACATGTCCATGCCATGAGTGTGTATAAGGCACACAACGCTCCGGGAGAGAAGCCCAAACTACTCTACGTCTATGAACAGAGAATGACCAACTTCGTAGTACACATGCTCATCGGTAAGCCACACTGAGTTTTACATATCGTTTAACTGGGGATTGGACTGGTGTGTGTGGTCTGACCATTTTGGCTCTCTCTCCCTCCCTCTCTTCCGCCTTCCTTCTCTCCCTCCATCCCTCCCTCCCTCTCTCTTCCCCTCCTCCCTCCCTCCCTCCCTCCCCTTTCACTCTTTCCCTCCCTCCCTCCCTCCCTCTCATTTTCTCCCTCCCTCTCCCTCTATCTCCCTCCCTCAGTACTGACACCTCTGGCCTACATACTCCTGAGGATCATCCCCATCTCTGTAGTACTGGGTGTCTTCTTCTACCTGGCCTACTCCTCCCTCAGCAGTGTCCAGCTGACAAAGAGAATCAAACTCCTCTTCACTCCTCCTAAGCACCATCCAGACATCTTTTATGTTCGAAAGGTAGGGAAGGAGAGAAGGCCGGAGGAATTGCTGTGTATACCTCTGTTGTGGTTTGTATCCTGTATGTGAGGAAACAGTGTACAAAAAAAGATTTACTGACTTAGCTAGCAGCTCATTAGAACAGGGTATATGTCTGGGATTGCCATGGACTGTCCCGGGATGTCCCATGTCCCCTATCTGACAACTAGTTAACCCCGTCTGAGGAGCAGCCACAGCCACAGCCCCTTCCGCGTAGTCTTCGTCGCGAGCCCAGCCTCCTCCCCATCAAAAGGGGGTGGAGCCTCACCATGCATTCGGCTCCACCCCCTTTACTGATGGGGAGGAGGCTGGGCTTGCGACGAAGACTACGCGGAAGATGATATGCACATATATATGTATGTGGTATATAGATACATAGGAATCATGGGACATCCCGGGACAGTCTACGGCAATCCTGGACATACCTCGCAAACAGCTGCAGCCCTTATGTAGTGTCCACATAATGTGCTGTTATAATATGGTATATGATATACATATCACATACACACACACACACACACACACACACACACACGCACACACACACACACACACACACACACGCACACACAACACACACACACGCACACACACACACACACACACACACACACACACACACACACACGCACACACCACACACGCACACACACACACACACACACACACACACTAGGTTCGGACTCTTCGTATGCATCTCTACACTATCATACAGGTAGGTATATATGAATGTATGGTAGAGGTCCTCTAGGAATAGACTAGTAAAGTGAGGGGTAATGCCCTCCCCCCCCCCCACTCACCTCTATAGGTTGTTCTGGTGTCTCTGCTGTGGGGATTAAAACTTTCCCCTGCTGGAATGATGTACCCCGTTGCCATTGTGGGTCTCATTCCCATGCGCTGGTTCCTACGTCGATACATCTTCACCCATGCTGAAATGGAAGCGGTAAGTCCATTCCTATCAAACCCCTCCATATGTACAAACACATCCATGTTTCTGCTACTTGCAGCTGGACAGTGAGGAGGACTTCCCAGAAGACCACGACGATGAAGAGAACGATGGCTTTGAGGCACACGTTCCTTATTAATGCTCACCATGTAACAATATTAATTATCTATAATGTTAAGTCATTTTCTTGATTGATGCTTTTATAGAATGAATGTGTGTGTGTGTGTGTGTGTGTGTGTGTGTGTGTGTGTGTGTGTGTGTGTGTGTGTGTGTGTGTGTGTGTGTGTGTGTGTGTGTGTGTGTGTGTGTGTGTGTGTGTGTGTGTGTGTGTGTGTGTGTGTGTGTGTGTGTGTGCGTGCGTGCGTGCGTGTGTGTGTGTGTGTGATCATATTATATATGTACTTTGTTGTTTTCATTTCAATTTTGTTATGGTGCAATTAACTAAATTCTATACTCTATCTTATTACAGAGAGCCAAGATCACCGGACAGTTTGATTGTACATGTATGTCCAATGAATGCCACAAAATAAATAAATAAATTAAAATATACAATACAGTTAATTAAATAAGAAGAAATGAAATGAAGAAAGGTATATACAGTGTTAGTGACTTCAGAAAGTGAAGGTGTACTCTCCGGGGCCGGAGAAAGTGAAGGCGTGTCCTGGGACGCCACCAAACCCTCCAAATGGTGAGCTGAACCCTCCTCCTCCGAACATGTGGCTAAAGAGAGTGGTGGGGTCGATGTCCCCCATACCCTGGGAAGGAGAAGTTAGATGAGTGAAGGTGTGAGAGGGTCTATCACTTGCAAGAGAATCATGAAAAATGCAAGATTAAAGCCATCCACACTCCATATCACAGACACCCACTCCCTGTATCACTAATGCCTCACAGACTCACACTCACACTCCCTATATCACAACCCACACTCCCCATATCACAACCCACACTCCATACATCACAACCCACACTCCACATATCACAACCACACTCCCCATATCACAACCCACACTCCCCATATCACAACCCACACTCCATACATCACAACCCACACTCCCCATATCACAACCCACACTCACCATATCACAACCCACACTCCACATATCACAACCCACACTCACCATATCACAACCACACTCCACACATCACACCCCACACTCCACATATCACAATACATATCACAAGCTGTGAATCCACCAACCTGCATGTCCTCCAGGTCCTGCCCAGAATCGTAACGACTCCTCTTCCGAGGGTCTGACAGAACCTGGTATGCCTCAGCCACCTCCTTGAAGATCTTCTCCTCAGCCTCGCGTACCTCTGGCTCGGCCACAGCATGACGATCTACAAAGGAGACCAGTATTCTAATACACGGTGCTATGTGGCAGCATGTTCATAAGGACCCTGGACTACTGAACAAGGGCATATCTTTCCTACTGTGTTTGTATACTTAATCTCTGAAATCACACACTTTACTACTTTCTCCTGGGGCTTACATACATCATCTTGTTTACTAAAACTTTTTTTGGTATAGCAGAAACAAACTTTAACCCAAGTACAGTGGAACACCTCATACCTGGATGATGAGCCATTGCCTTTTTCCTATAGGCTTTCTTGATCTCCAGGTCAGTGGCGTTGCGGTCGACATCAAGGATCTTGTAGTAGTCTTTCCTCTTGCTCAGTTTGAGCAGTCTCTTGCCTTCCTGAATGGAGAATAACACACAGACTAGCCTAGCCCCTTCCCTCGTGTGGGGAAGACCGTACCTGGAGAGTGGCTCTGTTCTCTCGAGAGGGTTCCATTTCCTGAACTCTCTCGAGGTCCCTTACAGCCTCTTCATGCTGGTCTGTGTCCTGGTAGCTGTGGTGTGTGTGTGTGTGTGTGTGTGTGTGTGTGTGTGTGTGTGTGTGTGTGTGTGTGTGAGGTGGGGGGGGGGGGGGAGAGAGAGGAAGGAAGGTAAGTGGATGTGAAAAGGATGAGTGGCGTGCGTCTGTGGTCAGAAACATTGGACATTGGTGTTTGAAATACCAGAGCAGCATGCTCTGCCTATTCTGCTAGTGTGTGCACATAACTAAGCTGCTATACATGTGGAGGGTGAGATATCTACAAGGTAAGTACTAACAGTTTGGCTCTCCTCTGAAAGGCCTTGGTGTACCGTGGGTCCAACTCAATAGCCTTGGAACAGTCTGAAATTGACTCCTCTAGTTTCCCTATCTGCATAGAAAGGACCATCACTTCACACACCATTACACACCACAGCCCCTCACACAGACCACACTTCACACCTCATACAACTCACACACCATCACACTTCACACACCACCACCCCTCACACAGACCACATTTCACACCTCACACTTCACACACCATCACATATTACACACCATAACCTGACCTTTGATCCCACAAGGGCTCTGTTACAGTACAGTTTTGAATTAGTGTAAGTGTTGAGATGATCAATGTCCAGGGCCTCTGTGTAGAGATCGTAGGCCACCTTCATATTGCCCTGTCGGAAAGCTGTGTTCCCTTCCTCCTTCTTAGCCAATAGATTCTTGGACCTCTACATGGATAGTGGATGATAGAGGAATATTAGCGACGTGTACAGCTAGTGGATGATAGAGGTACATTATATGAGTGGATGATAGAGGCACATCATAATGTGTACAGCCAGTGGACACACGGACTAGCCTAGCCTCTTCCCTCGTGTGGGGAAGACTGTACCTGGAGATTGGCTCTGTTCTCTGAGAGGGTTCCATTCCTGAAACCTCTCGGCACATCATAATGTGTACAGTCAGTGGATGATAGAGGCACATTGTAAATGAGTGAGTGCAGATGTTCTCCTTTCCTCACATACCTTAATAGCTAAACGAGATTTGCGGTGATCTGGGTCTGCCCGGAGCGCCCTCTGGAAGAACAGGTTTGCCTTGTCCGGCATGTCTTGGTAGTAGTAACAGAGAGCTTTTACATAGAGAGCATCACTATTCAGACTGTTGATCCTTAGAATATCGCTGCAAGGGAGACGGATAGAGAGTGTGGGTAAGAGGCCTCAATCGATGCTAGCCTCTCTCTCTCATTATCCTCAAGGGAGAGGGAGAGAGAGAGGGAGAGGGAGAGAGGGGAGAGGGAGAGGGGGAGAGAGAGAGGGAGAGGGAAAGGAAGAGGGAGTGGGAGAGGGAGAAGAGGAAGAGGGAGAGGGAGAGGAAGCAGGAAAGAAAGAGAAAGAACCAGTATTAGTAAGTAAGCTCCTGTACCCCCCCCCCCCCCCCCCTCCCCATCAAGACCTCCTCTCTCACTTGCATACAGAATGAGCATCATCATATCTCTTGCAGAGAGCTAGTGCCTCTGCTCTCATTGTCTTGAATATCAGACAGCGAGGAGCAGCATCTAGACACCGCTCAAGGTAGAAGACAGCCGTCCGGTGATCTTGGCTCTCTGATGCTGACTTGGCTAGCCGTAAATGTTGCTCTACTCTATCACTGCATTCAAGCTATGGAGAGAGGGAGAGGGGAGGGATGGAAGGAAGAAGGGAGGGAAGGACGGACGGAGGGAGAGAGGGGTGGAAGGGATGGAAAGAGGGGGGGGGGGGAAGGGGAAGAAGATATTGAAGAGGTGAGTGAGGCACTGAACCTGTTAACATGTGGTTAGAGCAGTACACCCTCAGGTTCCTTACATACCATCACATTATGACCACTGCTACAGGAAATGCCAACATCATTAGTCCCAACACTCACCTCTTGTTTCGCTTGTGTATTTGTTGGAGATCTTACCTTCCTATAGTAGTCAATGGAGAGACTAGGGTTTCCTAACATTAAGTGACACTTTGCTGCCCGGAGGTACCCCTTAATAAACTGCTCGTCCAGTTTTATGCTAGTTATTGCATCTTCTAATGCACTTTGATATTCCTCTAGCATCAGGAGTGTTGCTGAGCGATTCCCGTAGTAACCAGCGTTATTGGGATTGTGATAGATGGCCTTAGTGTAGAGCTCCCGTGCCTCGGTGTACTCGCCTTCTTTGTACGCCGCATTTCCTCTCAACTTGTATTCCTCGGCCTCCCTGAGAAGACGAAAGTGAGAACAACATTAGGACGGGCACAACTGTCCTTTCTCTATTTGGTTGCAGTAGTCTACGAAGGCTAGTACTGAGCGGGCGGTATATATACTTGTACGATGTGCCAAAGGCAGGTGGAATTGCTCTTTAATGTACTTACTTGGGGTCCAAGTCAGGCTGGCTGGTATCACATTCCATGGGCTCTACCACAGACATCTTCTCCAACACTAAACGGATAGTTCGTAGACGAAACTTCCAGAAGATTTTCTAATTGGTGCAACCCAGGTCCGTATACGTCCGTGTAATGTCGACGTCCATGTACGGTGTGGGTCAAGGTTCACTTCGAACCGAACCACGAGAGGCGTGGTTTTAACCGTTTAACCCTTTAACCCTTTCCTCGCAGCGATTCTGCAATTCCCTTATTCACAAGACACCAGATACAGAATACTGCACAGGACACCAAACACCACCCACCACACCTTACCCTACACTCACGAACATCACTCATCATCTGTGTGTGATCATCATACTTATTGTGTGTCACTGGAATATTGATAATGCGTCTGCATGCAGCTGGACACATGTGCAACCCACAAACTCACCTCTGTGTGTGTGCATATAACACATGTGTAGTACCAAGTACCGTTAACCCTAGCCTCACACCGAGGGTTAAAATACACACTATAAAAATGCAGGCAGCTACAGTATAAATGTCTATATCTAGTAGGTTTGTGGTAAGTTGGGCTGGTATTGAGAGAGAGCAAAGTTGAAGGAGAGAGCAGCGGGAGAGGGAATGTAGTGGAGGTAGGCCGGTCGTACCATGGGGCGGGGCTTGGGCGGCTCATAGCAGGTAGTCTGTAGAGTCTGACCTGTATATGGAAGGTGGAGCTATGGATATTGGGTCCTCCTCTAAACAGGTGAGTGAATCTTTTACCGTAGACTTTTTGGACCAGTGCCTTCTGCCTGGCAGCTAGCACGCTGGGAGTCCAGTCGTGAAGAACTCTCTGCCTCCTGAGTGCCTGGGCTAGGAGCTTCCTGCGCTGGTATTGCCTCCACGCCAGCTGGATCACCAGTGCCGCTAGTTCTCTACGCCACTCTCTACTGCCCCTCTGTGTAATAAAGACCATTGAAATAGGTGGTGAATTCTGACCAGTGACCACCACCCTCCCTCCTTCCCTCCTTCCCTCCCTCCATCCCTCCCTCCCTCCCTCCTTCCCTCCCTCCCTCCTTCCCTCCCTCCCTCCTTCCCTCCCTCCCTCCATCCCTCCCTCCCTCCCTCCTTCCCTCCCTCCCTCCTTCCCTCCCTCCCTCCTTCCCTCCCTCCCTCCTTCCCTCTAGATGGGCATTCAACAGAGAACACACTGACACACACACACCTGCAGGGCCTTTGCCTGAGCCTCAAGGGCCATACGTCTCCTCTTCTGACGAATATACCTACACACACACACACACACACACACACACACACACACACACACACACACACACACACACACACACACACACACACACACACACACACACACACACACACACACACACACACACACACACACACACACAAACACACATACACACTGACTGTCCCTAGGAGTATATTGCTAGCTATAGTTAGGCCTTGATACATTATGCCAGCATACATTATTTTGGGAACAATAGGTGGTTGTGAGCATTCATTCAAGAATTATACCAGAATAATAGGTGCCTGTTACAGGCCTGTATGATTCTCCCTCAACTGTATACTACCCCTCTGTGAACCAATGTGCATGCTCATTCTGTTTTGGTGTGTGCTCAAAAACTGCTATTTTCGTCCAGCTTTTTATGGGTGGTTTCACATGTTTTGCATGTTTTGGTAGGTCCATTACAATAATAGACTTAACTGACAAGAATAATGAGGAAACAAAATAATAATAGCCATTTTAAAAGTGTATCAAGGCCTGGCTATAGTGTGTGTACATACCTCCTCCAATACAGCTGCAAGGTGAGAGCTGCCTTGGTCTTCTGTCGGTAAAGAGCCACCCTCTCTCTGTCCCTCTGCAGTATCTCAGAAGGAACTGCCCCTTGCTACCAACACACAATACATGTCATGGTAAGGTATGTGTCCAACTGGAGGAAGAGCTGACCGTGTGTATGCCACTCCAGGATTTGAGCTGGCGACTCCTCTGTTCTGTCTCCCTCAGTTTCTCCTCCAGCCTCCTGCAAATCATGCACACATTGTGACGAGCACAGTGACAGAGAACACACCCCACCTCCTTCGCTCTCCGTGGTCCTCTTCCAGGCCAGAGTCTCCACTGGGAGAAACATCTCTCTCCACTTTCTCAGCCTCCTCTCTACCTTCACTCTTCTTCTCCTCTGCCTTCTCCTCACCCCTCAACTGAGCCAGCTTCTTTCTAACCACATATCCACGGAACACCTAAACACAAAACACAAATCCATACAATGAGCCCACAACTTCAAGTTTCAAACTTACTTTTTGTATGCAAATGGCAGCCAGGTCCCGTACTAGGTTGATGGTGAGGGCACCATTCTCAATGAGCAGTTGAGCAACCTCTTGGTGCTGGCCTATCACTGCATAGTCCAGTGGAGTCAATTGCTCTCCATCTGCCTCAAATACAGTTGGGTTAGCCCCTGCAATTAACAGGTGTTTATTACATTACATTACAAGTATCCATACTATATCAATTCCATATACCAGAGTTGAGTAGGAGACTAGCAGTGGCTGTGTGTCCAGCAGAAGCTGCCCAGTGTAGAGCTGTGATTCCCTCCTGGTCCTGCAGGTTAACGTCAGCTCCAGCCTCCAGCAGTATCTGCACACAGTCCTGGAAACCATTGTAAGCTGCACAGTGCAGTGCAGTGCGTCTGAAAACAAGAGTAGCAGAGTGTCATATGTATGTGAAAGTGAATACATCATTATGTACGTGTCTAGTAGCTCAGTTGTTAGAGCATCTCTCTATTGTGGGGTCAAATCCTGGCAGCTATATTTTTCTTTGAAAATCACTGCCTTGGATGTTGCACAGTCTTTGGAATCTCCGAGGTCTAAATATTGTATGTGCCCACCCTCCGTGGTCGAGGGCATCCACTGGGAGATGTTGAGTGAGGAGTGAGGAGCAGATGACAGCATGACCTCCAGAGGCAGCCCAGTGCAGACAGCTTCGACCACTACTGTCCTACAATAGTGGTGGTGCTAACATCCAGTACATTACCACACTCCATACAATGTTACCTGCAGTAACACTTCTGCTCCGGCGTGTATCAGGACCATTGTCACTTCTGTGTGGCCCTTCTCACAGGCTCTGAAGAGTGGCGTGTAGCCATTGGCATCCTGGATGTCCTTAGATGCACCATGCTAGTGAAGGGCAGAGGATGTGTGTGTGTGTGTGTGTGTGTGTGTGTGTGTGTGTGAGAGAGAGAGAGAGAGATTTGTGTAAGGTACAGTACTTGCATGTGCGGTACCTGTAGCAGTAACTGGACGCAGTGTCCATGTCCAGAGAGAGCAGCAGCATGAAGAGCTGAATAGAGAGAGAGAGAGAGAGAGAGGAGAAAGTGTGTGTGTGTGTGTGTGTGTGGGGGGGGGGGGGTACACATGACATGTACCAACCTGATGCTCCCAAGTTATCCACAATGTTAGGATCACAGCCTGCCAGGAGCAGTGTGTTCAGGACAGCATGGTTTCCTCTCTGGGCTGCCCACATCAGTGCAGTGCGGCCCTCTCCATCACTGCTGTCCTGAACCCCAGCGGCACTCGATAACAGGACAGAAACACAGTCCTATAGGACGAATAATAGTAGCTCAGTATTGTAAGTATGTAGATATATCACGAACTGACCACGTGGTTGTTCTGTGCCTGTGAGGAGGGAGGAGAGAAGGGGGGAGATAGGACTAGGGAGTAAACACAAAGGAAGAGGAACACTCACGGCATAATGTAGAGGTGTAGCTCCCACTGAGTCAGCGGCCAGGATGGGACTACCTCCCTGTACCAACAGGGAGAGCATGTCGGAGCTGCCCAGTACAGCGGCCCAGTGGAGGGCTGTCCGGAATTCCATGTCAGCAGCACTTAGGTCACATCTGACACCTGCTACTGACATCTGTGTGTGTGTGTGTGGTGTGTGTGTGTGTGTGTGTGTGTGTGTGTGTGTGTGTGTGTGTGTGTGTGTGTGTGTGTGTGTGTATGTGTCCATAACAGAGCACATCACACACAAGCCTGTACGAGGCTCACACACAGTTTCATTCTCTGCTACAGCTCACCAGGGCCTCTACCACTGCTCGATTGCCAACGACCACTGCCAAATGTAGAGCAGTGCGGCCATCATTGTCCTTGAGATTGACAGAAAGAGGAGCCATCTCCAGCAGTACACGGGCTGAGGAGGCGTCAGAATTATTGGCTGTCCAGTGCAGAGCTGTCTTTCCGTCCATATCAGTCACTGCTATATCAGCACCCTGGGAGAATGACCACGAGAGGAATAGCAGAGTTTGTGAGATGCAAAATGAGTACCAATTCTCACCGCTTTCATGAGAATTTTGACATTTTCTGAAGCATTGTTGTAAGCACTCCAGTGCAGTGGTGTCATCTATACAGGAGGGATACAGGTGTAACTTGTGTCAGTAAAAGGGTTTCAGCTGGACAGGTACCTTTTCATTGTCTGTGTCATTGAGTTCATGAGATTTCAGTTTACGGAGAAGAACAGATACACACTGAATGGGATTAGCAAAGACTATGGTAGCATACTACCACTATGTGGTGTGTGTAAAGAGGAGTACCTTGGAGCTAGTATCACTGGTAGCTAGGTGAAGAGGAGTCCTGAAGTGAACATACATGCATCACCATAAATTTTGCCTAATGCCAACCCCACCCACACATACACATACACCCCTGCCCTACCCCCATACTCTCTCTCTTTTTCCTACCCCTCTCTCCCTCCCTCCTTCCTCCCTCCATCTCTCTCTCACTTACCGTCCATTGATATCTCTGATTCTAAGGTCAGGATTCTTAGCCAGTAGTAGCCTCAGACAGCGATGATTTCCAGTCACTGCCGCCCAATGTACAGCTGTCTGACCATTGCCATCCTACATGTACATACACAGAATGGAGATGTCCTGATGGATGGTGTCCTGATGGACGGTGTCCTAACTTCAGTCCTGATTACTGGTGTCCAAATCGAAGGGGTTATGGCTACACTGACGTGGCATTTTGGGATGTTTACTGAGCTTGGATTTGTTTTACACTTCTCAAATGTACATGTATGTACAGTGTGTAAACCTACCTGGAAAGTGAGAGAGGCCCCTCTTTTAACGAGCAATTCCACACACTCCTCTCTATCTGCCATGACACTGTACATGACAGCAGTGCGACCATGTTCATCCACACTGTCCACTGCCACTGTGCGCCAGTACAGACATGAGAGGTAGGATGACTTGGAAAGGGTTTGCGATAACTTACTGTCTTTCAGTGCCTCCTGCAGTCTCACTAAGTCTCCAGTGTAGGCCGCCAAGTGCAGGGGACTGTGTAGTACCCAGTCCTGCAACAGAGACGTAGAGAGTGCCTGTGTAGGCTATTAGAAGACAGAACAGGCCTACAGTACTCACCTCGTCTTGGTCTCCTTCTTCCATGGCGGCTGGGTCTCCTCCGTCCTGAATCATAACTGGCGTACAGATGGCAACGTGCTTTTATTAGAACACGTAGTTACCATGGTCACCGGGGCGACGGCTAACAAACACTGAATGCGCGCATGCGCCTAATCTTGTACCAGTGTATGTTTCCTCTGCCATATGGAAGCTCATAGTCACTTAGACGGCGGTTGGGGGGATGAAGATGCTAATTATGTAACTCTGGCAAAAGCAGGGGGCAGAAAAGGTAACAAACTGATCAAAATTCACTTTAGAGTTCATGTATTGTGTATGTATTTTTCATTTCAGATCTACTTCAGCACATTGAATATGCTAGACCTGTTCGACAGCAGCCAGTACCTTATTCCACTGTAGACTGGTTTGCACACCCCTCTCCTTCCCACCTGCCCCCTCCTTCCTCCCCTCACCTCCCCACTCTCACAGACTCTCTCCTCCACTGGCCAGCCTCACTGGTGGAGGTGAAGGAGAGAAAGAGGAGGAATAGAGGGAAGAATCAGAGGAGTCCATGCAAGAAAACTTCAGAAGAAATGACTTTCAAACTACCAAAATTGTATGTGTGTTTAGCCTGTAGTGATGTGAGAGCCCCCCCTCCACACACACACACACACACACACACACACACACACACACACACACACACACACACACACACACACACACACACACACACACACACACACACACACACACACACACACACACACACACACAGGGAAACTGCTGTTAATATGTCACAGTTGCTAGCTATGGACTATCAGAAGGAATGGCTGGAAGAGAGGGAACAGAGAGCTATTGAAAAGAAACGACAGGCAAGAAATGGGAGGGAGAGAGGTCTCATTCCAACCTGTTTCAGATCCATATGACATTGTTAGTACTGATATTACTTTGTTCTGTGGCTGTAGGCAAAAGAGAGACGAGCTGCACAGCGCAAGAAGTTGGAGGAGCACACAATGCGTGCTCACAAGGTGTGTGGCGTGGAAAAATCTGGAGAGACCCAGAGGCCTCGCTTCATCATGAAAAGGTAGACTCTAGTATGTAGATAGAGGAGAGGGGGTAGCTAACATTGTCCCCAGGTTTCTCCTCTTCGCATGTGCAAGTGGTGACCCAAAAGAAAAGTACAATTTCAGAATTTTGACCTTGAACCACCATTCACAATAATTGCACACTCACAAAAGGGAGTCTGGAGACAAGACTATATTATCACTATGTGGGACTGACTGTTTGTGACTTCACATTGATCTCTCTCTCTGCCCTCAGATTTGCTAATATACCATCTAGAGTGAAACTACCTCCTCTGAACACTTCTCCATCACACACTTAGTGTGATATATTTATGCATAATCATATCAAGCCTAACTATAGTCTTATATACTGCTAAAGATTTATTATTAAAACTTGTATATATCACATAAAACTAATGTAGCCTTGTTACATGGAAACCGCTACCTAAGCTACCAGTGGAGAGGTCAAGAGCTGGTACTCTCTGTGGACAGCTAGTAATAGTTGGAGGGAGGCAAAACAGGTCAATAGTCAACTCCATTCACCAGCTAATAGATGGACAGTGGGGGAAGAATCCCACTGTGCACATGCAGGGTGTGGGGTAATAATGTTATAGAAACATGCTTTTCATGGTGGTTATGGTAGTGAATAACTGTACATATCTACTGAAATATATATACATCACATATTTATGCATATTTATGTCCCAATACAGTTGTTATCAATATTACGATGTTTTTTGCAGTTCTTCAATAACATCATACACATGATCTAAAAAAACATAGTTTATACATATACAACAAATATGATAGCTGCATACCTCCTGGATTACCTGAAGCGTAAGACTGTGGCTCTTTAATGAATTCATAAGCTGGATTTTTTTCAACTTTTAATTCACATAGCATTGTTCATAGGAAGGATTTGGGTGTACTGATGGCAGAGCAGTCACAGCACTAATCTCATCATACACCTGCTGCCCAGTACACTTAGTGCCTGATTTGGGTTCATCTACATACAACCGTAAATGACATCATTTTCAGTTTGAACTGAAAACTTACCTTTTCTTCTTCTGTGCCCTAAAAGCAAGATTATTATAATGATATCTTAATTAATATAGTTGCAATTTTGTTAAAAGCCTTACTGCAGATCCAAACTGCCACAGCAATGGTGGATGTTAGCAGTAATACAACAGCTCCCACGGCATTTCAACACCACATGAGGCATGTACTTCAGAGCTCTCTGTGGACATGAAGAATAACATAGAACATGTACACAGTTGATTGGAGGGGCTTACCCAACATACACCCTCATATTATTGTGTTGTATCTCCATGGTCCCAATGTTCTGGGGGCATGTCCTCTTTCTGAGCCTCCACGAAGTCAAACTTTCTCTTTTCACTGTAACATTCTGCAGCCACTTACAGTCGAGCTACAAGGACACTACTACCACTATAGAGAGGAGAGTGCATTCTAATACGTGCACACCAACCTTGTGATCGCATATGCCTACTATACGGAAATATGCGGAAGTTACCAAACCATTATGTTAGTATACGGACACAACAGCAAACTCATGAGCGTCCGCGAGATCGTGGAGATTTCTGCCCGTGTCGGACTCCTTGGAAAGAGAAGTGGCAGGCGACAAAGAAGGGATGACGCTGCCGCTCTAGTGAGGGTTGGGGAATGGACATGACGAGCCAATGATGATGAGGTGATGGATGGGTGAGGTAGGATCGACAACCACTAGCACGTGCGCATGTCCGTTGTTCCTCAGCGCGCATGCGCAGCGAGGGTATTGTTTGTGTCTGTGCCCAAACTCGAGTTTATTACAAACGACACAGCTTACCCTAACGCATAATCAAAAGGTTGTGTGATTTTCTCTGAAACTGCTCCGTTGCAAAGACTTCCGATAAGCGCATGCGCATTCTGCGACGCATGCGCCGAGGGTCATTACGATATAGACAAGGCTACGTGTCAATAATATCTATGATTATGATGGACTATATAAAACTCTGGCACTAGCAATAGCTCCAGAATCACTGGTACATCATCATGAGCAAAATGGGAGACTATAATGCACCCTCAACTATTCCCCCACTCTATGTACAGACCCCACTACTGCGTAGCACAAAGCTATCAGAGCAAGTGGGCGCCAATGTGTGGATGAAGATGGAGACAGTGCAAACCTCAGGAAGTTTCAAAAGCAGAGGACTCAGTAATTTCGCCATAAAGGTAAGCTCTTATAAAGTGTGTACAGAGAAAGCTACCACACATTCATTACAAGGATAGAGTTTGTTTACTCAGCCTACATGTATATACCATGTAGGCTAAGGAGCGAGGTTGCAAAAAGTTTGTAAGCTCTTCAGGTAAGCCATACACCTCCAGACACTATTGGTTTTATCACTACATCCTGTCTTATTTCCTCCTGTTCAACTCCCCCTCATAATCTCCTCAGGGGGCAATGCTGGCCTTGCTGCAGCTTACATTGCACGAGAACTTGGCTTACCTATCACTGTGGTGATCCCACAGACCACACCCTCCTTTATAGCAGACAGACTACGTGCAGAGGGGGCCACTGTGGAGGTGGTTGGAGAGGTAATTAAAAGGCACTCATGCACTCAGCCGTATATGTGCAGTTTGGAGGGTAATTCAATGCATGCCAGAGACTATATAGGTGTACAGCATGTAAGAGGCACTGGTATGGTCACTAAAAACCTGTTCATGTGACTCTCACACTTCCTGCTCTATAGGGATGGGATGAAGCCAACAAGAGAGCCTTGGAGCTAGCCAAGGAGCCTGGTCAGTGCTACCAGAGAGCTTCCTCTCTACAGCCTCCATGTTATCTCTTCTCCCTCCCTCCCCTCAGGCTGTGAGCTGATCCATCCATTTGACCACCCTGACATCTGGTGAGCCCTCTGTCATTCTGGCTCATAATTCTATTTTTCGAGGCTGGTATAGATTTTATGTGTTATATGTGTTTGTGGTTAGTGCTTCTTTCTTTGGTCTATATCTTTCCTTTCTTCCCTCTTTCTGTTTCTTTGCATGTAGTGTACTATACACATGATTGCTTATATGTCACATACAGACCCTGTGACTAGTACTGTGTGTCCTTGTGTGTAGGGAGGGACATGAATCTCTTGTGGATGAGGTGCACACACAACTCCGAGGCCTGACCCCTGACCTAGTAGTACTGAGTGTTGGAGGGGGAGGGCTGATGAATGGAGTCCTCAGTGGCATGCAGCGGGTAGGCTGGACTGCTGTTCCCGTTCTGGCTATGGAGACAGAGGGGGCCCACTCTCTAAATGCCAGTGCACAAGCTGGCAAGTGGGTGGAGCTTGATAAAATCACCAGGTACATATATACCTTCAAGTAACGTAGAACATCTAGCTACACCCTCTGTTATGCAGCACTGCAGTGGCCCTGGGGGTAAAGAGAGTGAGCAAGAGATCATATGAGTGGCTGTCCCAGCATCCTGAGATTGTCCTTCCCTGCACTGTTACTGACGAACAGGCAGTCTCAGCTTGTATCAACATAGCTGGTAGGCACAGCCTGTGGTGGGACTAAGCCATACATGGTCAGTGGCCTCTCTCACTGTACAGATGACCACAGAGTGCTGGTCCCTCCTGCATGTGGTGCTGCACTGGCAGCACTATACTCACCTTCTGTATTGGAGAAAGTGCGGTCTGCAGGCAAGCTACCACACCCCTTAAAAAATGTGGTGGTGATTGTGTGTGGTGGGAGTGGGGTTAATTTGAAAATCATTGAGGAGTGGAAGATAAAATACAACTTGTAGACTACCAAAACTGTGTCCATTTTTAAGTTTCAGACCAGATCAAATCTGGCGATGTCCACATTGTATTACATGAAGTGTTTATTTATTTTTATACCCTTTCAAGATTGGTATCAGTGAGCCTATTTCTGTTAACAGTAGTATTTAAATATCGACTCCAGCATTATTTGTTTTTAGTGTTGTAAACCTTCACAAAATTAGTTTAATTGCTGTAACTCAAATTAGCAATAGCTTATTATTTTAGTATTAGTTCTGTTTGCTAAAACATTAGATCAATGTGGCAATAAAAATCTTGTTACTGGTAGCGACATCTCTGAACATAGCCTCCAGCTGTGAGTGTCACTCCTTTTTCTGACACTCGTATATACTTCTCCTTTCTCAAGAATCTGAGCAATGTAGACAGCGTCTTACTTAATAATGGGGCAATGGGTAGCTTCACTGACCAGCTTGCATATCTCAGTCTGATCATCAGTACTGGACATGCACCTGCTGAAGGTCCTCCCTCTTAGCCATTGTGTGTGGGGATTAATGTAACACTTAATGCAGTTATAATCACTTATCCCTATGTGGGAAAATGATGGTGTGGATTATAGAGTGACTGATCTTATCCTCCCTTGGGATATGAGGCCAGTGGACCCAACCTTACCATCTGTGTATCCAACTCTGTTGCTTTTTCAATGCGTTTTTTGATGCTGTCTCACGGAAGTATATAGTATAAATAGCTAACGTCAGTTTATACTAATTATAAAATTATTTACTTTTAACTTAACATTCCTTGTGCCAATGTGTCTTCTACCACATTGATTAGTCCCATGAAGGTGGCTGCATGTGCTCCCTCTCCCGGCCCTTCTGAATTACATGAAAACTCATATTGCACGCACTACATTCCAATAGGGCTACACATAGACAACTGACAAATAACATACAAACCACCTACATGTACCACAACACACCTAGAAAAATGGGGGAGTATACTAAAGATAAAAAATAAAAATAAAAAAAGGGGAGCATGTAAATAAAAAAGGTAAAAACAGATAGAAAAGGAGATAGAAGTATTAAAGTATAGATAGAAAAAAGAAAGCGGGAGAAGGCACACTATCCCCGACCATGAAAGCTCACAGCAACCCAGTCCATGTATAGCTGGTTTGGCATGATTGGCAGAGTATGTGATTGAGCCTCAACAAGTGAAGTAAACAGACTACCCCTGTATAGTAGGTAGATGGACTGTTGTTTACAAGTACTGTATTCTTCAATGATGAGATACATTATCTGACAGAATGTGGGGTATGTAACGTAACATCTGCCACTATCCGGGTGGCAAAGAGACTTTTTGCTTACCTGGTAGTGACTGCAGCATAAGATGACGTGTGAAGGAAAATATACAACTGAGGAAGTTCAATTGACACACACAGATTGTAATAAATTTATAGGAGTTCAGGTCATGTCAGCAAAGTTCAAAGTTTTGTTCAATTGCAGATTCATTTGTCCATCATCTTGCATCATCTGATCACATACCACTAATAATTATTAGTAGCCGGTATAGTAGTACCTTTACATCATATTATATTATGGCTATAGTGTATAGGTATAGCATGACAGGGGTTAAGGAAGAAGTCACATATTATCTTCTGGTGGTTTCTATGTGAGGGGGAGGGGCAAAAGGGGGTGGAGCTGCTGAGGTTGCAGCAGTCAGGTACAACACCTGTAGGACCTGTGTAACAGTATAATGTACACTGTATATGATTGTGTGAGGGACACACACACACACACACACACACACACACACACACACACACACACACACACACACACACACACACACACACACACACACACACACACAATACATTGCATTACACACAAAAAAATTTGTACATACTTGAGCAACTAGTTCGGCAGCAGGGCAGAGTTCAAACATTTTCATGATGGTTTCAGCACAGATATGAATGATGTCACCTCTTTTTCTCATGGCAGCCATCAGAGGAGTGATGGCATCACACTTGGCCATGGTCCTCACACACACCTTGTAGATGGTGAGGAAGGAGGACCAGACACACACACGCACAGATTATATTCATGAGTCATGTTATAGCATAGTTCAACAAATATATGCACGGACTATTAAACACAGATCCAATTAATTTGTCCACCAAAACAGAAAGCTTGACACACACATATTCATTACAATATTCATAGTCGTCTTAGCAAAGCTCAACAAATCAATTTTGTCATCAAAAGCTGGCATCATGCACCCCAATTTAAAATTATTAGTAACGAATATGAATACTAAAGTAGCATCTTTTCATTCCTTCGCATCAAATTATTATGGCTAGTATAATTATTATTATAGGCATAAAATATTCTCTATAGCATGACAGGGGTTAAGGAAGGAATTAGTTTAGTTGCATATTACAAAATCTAAAAACTAGCCGATTATTAAGTGTCAGTTTTATCTTCAGGTGGTTCTATGAGAGGGGGAGGGGCAGAAGGGGGCGGAGCTGCTGAGGTTCCAGCCGTCAAGTAGCCAGCAACACCTGTAGGACCTGTGTAGAAATATATACACCGTATGTGATTGTGTGAGGAACCCCTCTCATTAGGACACACTGATTGGATTTGGGAGAGGAAAGAATAGAGGAAGAGTGGGAGGGAGGGAGGGAGGGAGGGAGGGGGGAGGGGAGAGAGAGAGGGGGAGGGAGGGAGGGAGGGAGAGAGGGAGAGAGATAGAGGGAAGGAGGGAGGGAGGGAGGAGGGAGAGAAGACAGACCCACCTGTAAGGTACCCAGCTATAGGAGTGCTGGATATAAAGAGGTCATGTTTCTGGTCTTTATATGCAGACCAAATGGGCGAGGCGTTCAGCATCTCCAATATCTGATATACAACAAAGATAGACAATCACATAAAATTTTAGACTCAAAATATTTTCACCTTCTCTCCATTGGCTAAATCCTTTGCCATGAGTTTCAGAGATTCGGCAATAATTGCTTTAGTGGCTGAGGGCTTGTCACAGTCAACTAGGTCTCGTTCCAGGAGTTCCAGGAGGTATGGAACCAGGTCTGCATTGATAGCCTGTGCGCACACACACACACACACACACACACACACACACACACACACACACACACACACACACACACACACACACACACACACACACACACACACAATACATTACAGTACACACAAACTCTCATAAAGTTTTGTACATACTTGAGCAATTAGTTCGGCAGGACAGAGTTCAAACATTTTCTTGATGGTTTCAGCACAGATATGAATGATGTCACCTCTTCTTCTCATGGCTGCCATCAGAGGAGTGATGGCATCACATTTGGCCATGGTCCTCACACACACCTTGTGAATGGTGAGGAAGAATAACAGAGAGAGGAGCAAAGGCAGGAGGGAGAGGGAGGAGAGGGGAGTAAGAGAGTAAGAGAGCGAGGGAGAGAAGCAGAAGAGAGGGAGAGGAGAGAAAGAGAAGGAGAAAGAGGAAGAGAGAGGGGGAAGTACTGGTAATACACAAAGGGTCAAACAGGCAATAGACTCACATCACTATCGGCTAAGACGTGGATGACCATGGCACATGAACGAGGGATGACATCATTGCTGGCCTTCATACGGCCCAGGATTCTGGGAATGTGACCCAGAGGAGGCACCTGGTCGGTGAGGGTTGGCTGGTGTGTGAAGAGACACACACATGCAGTGGTAACCGTCTCTAGTATGTCTCCCTATACCAGCGAGAGATGGGGGGAGGGGGGAGGGGGGGAGGGGGGAGGGGGGCAGGGGTGATGAGGATAGGGAGTGAGAGAGAGATGAGAGAGGGAGAGGGGAGAAGAGAGAGAAAGAGATGGGAGAGGGAGGGGGAGAGGAGGAGTGAGTGACTGAGAGAGAAAACAATAAACTATCTTACATCTGGGTTTGATGATTGAGTGAGCTGACCAAACTTCTCCAAAAGTGCAATAAGGAACTCTTTGGGTTTACGGAGTACCCATGTTGGCTGAGCTATGAAGAGCCTCAGGAAGACCCCGCCCACTGTCACCTCACCCTGCACCTGGGTGTACACCACTTCAAAGTCCTCTGGTAACTATTGAGGGGAGAGAGAGAAGGGTGAGGGGAGTGAGGGGCCATGTGTCCATGTGCCAATTCCACACTACCTTCCACTGGATATCAGGGTCTGCCTTCTGTCGCTTGAAAAACCTGAAAAGAAGACAAGACAACAATAATGAAGACATACCCTAGAGGTTATAGAACGAATCGGAAGACTTCCCCTTTCTCCTTCCCTCCCTCCCTCCCTCCCTCCCTCCCTCCCTCTACACTTAGACTCCTTCCCTCCCTCTCCCATCACTTACTCCTCTGTCATGTTAGAGACCTCTTGTGCCACCTTCTCTCTAGCCTCATCATTCCAGATCAGTTCTGGATTCTCCTGCATATCTGGTGAGAGAGAGGAAAGAGGAGAGAGGGAGGGAGGGAGGGAGGGAGGGAGGGAGGGAGGGAGGGAGGGAGGGAGGGAGGGAGGGAGGGAGGGAGGGAGGGAGGGAGGGAGGGAGGGAGGGAGGGAGGGAGGGAGGGAGGGAGGGAGGGAGGGAGGGAGGGAGGGAGGGAGGGAGGGAGGGAGGGAGGAGGGAGGGAGGGAGGGAGGGAGGGAGGGAGGGAGGGAGGGAGGGAGGGAGGGAGGGAGGGAGGGAGGGAGGGAGGGAGGGAGGGAGGGAGGGAGGGAGGGAGGGAGGGAGGGAGGGAGGGAGGGAGGGAGGGAGGGAGGGAGGGAGGGAGGGAGGGAGGGAGGGAGGGAGGGAGGGAGGGAGGGAGGGAGGGAGGGAGGGAGGGAGGGAGGGAGGGAGGGAGGGAGGGAGGGAGGGAGGGAGGGAGGGAGGGAGGGAGGGAGGGAGGGAGGGAGGGAGGGAGGGAGGGAGGGAGGGAGGGAGGGAGGGAGGGAGGGAGGGAGGGAGGGAGGGAGGGAGGGAGGGAGGGAGGGAGGGAGGGAGGGAGGGAGGGAGGGAGGGAGGGAGGGAGGGAGGGAGGGAGGGAGGGAGGGAGGGAGGGAGGGAGGGAGGGAGGGAGGGAGGGAGGGAGAGAGGGAGAGAGAGAGAGAGAGAGAGAGAGAGAGAGAGAGAGAGAGAGAGAGAGAGAGAGAGAGAGAGAGAGAGAGAGATTATAGAGTTTCAAACTCCCAGACTGCTATAGAGGGCTCACTCTCAAACATGTGGATGCTGGCCTCTGCACTGTCCCTCATAGCATCCATGAAGATGACAGGCAGGAACTTGGAGAGGACAATTCTCACCCTTGGACCAACTAGCTTGTCTGTGATCATCTTGGCAAAGAGAGAAGCAGTCTCTTCTCTGACAGTCGGGTTTTGTGAGTTGCAAAACAGGTTCAGCAGGTAAATGAGGGCACCTGCATGTACAAGTGAACCCCTAGAGAGTGGGGAACCGAACAAAATTTAATGCAGTTCCCTCTCCTCACCCTTTTGTATGCTCTCCTTCACAATCTTTGTGTCTGATGTCAGAGCCTGTAGTACCTCTATCACTAGCTCTTGTGCTGTGTACATGTGATAGTCACATGATATTACTCAGAGATCATGTGAGTGTCACGTGACTTACAGGACGGTACCATGTAGAGTACTAACAACACAAACTGGAGCACATTAGCCTCCGCAATATTCTCAACACACTTCTTGTTACCAGTCACACTGGAAATCGCCTGAAAATGAAAAGATATTTAGTGTGTGTGTGTGTGTGTGTGTGTGTGTGTGTGTGTGTGTGTGTGTGTGTGTGTGTGTGTGTGTGTGTGTGTGTGTGTGTGAAGAACCTGTAGGGCCAGTTTCTGCAGGTTGGTTGCCCCCTGGATACTCAGCAGTGAGAAGAGCAGCTTAAAGTGGCCAATACACTGCATCTCAACACCAGCGTTGCCATGGATGACATGGTAGAGAGCCTGGAGGGAGATAGAGAGGGTTCTCCTCAAATTAATAAACAGGACACCCTTTGTTGTGTCCAATACATGTTACTACCCATAAATTGGGCCACTCCCGTGAATTTGGGCCACCCACCCCTGAAATAGGGCCACCCAACCCTGAAGTAGGGCCACCCAACCCTGAAGTAGGGCCACCCACCCCTGAAATAGGGCCACCCACCCCTGAAATAGGGCCACCCAACCCTGAAGTAGGGCCACCCAACCCTGAAATCAAGCCACTTCTACTAAAGAGCAACAGCAGGGTAACCTGAGCCAATGGAAAGTTCACAGTCACTGTAGCTCCACTGTATGGGAGCTACCTCAGTAGCTCAGTTGGTAGGAACATCACCTAGAAGAAACCAAGTGTTGTGGGTTCGAATGTTTCATGTTGCTTTGCCTTTCTAAGCATCTCTGTGGAATGAGTTGTGATGTCTGAACGTTACCTGTAATGACATCTCCACATGTTCCAGTCTCTTGGCATGTTGACTTTGGGTACTGGTGTCCAGGTTGGAGGACATTTGTATTAGAGAATGGAGATACTAGAGAGTGGGGGAGGGAAGAGGGGAGGTGGGAGAGAGAGAGGGAGGGAGGGGAGAGAGAGAAGAGGAATGGGAGAGGGGGAAGAGGGGGAGAGGGGGGAGAGGAGAGAGAGGGGGGAAAGGGGAGAGGTGGGAGGGGGGAGGAGAGGATTACTAGCCTCGTCAATGTCTACCAGACATCTACTAACCTGTGCATTAGTTTCAATGAAGCTCAGAAGATCAGAGGCAAAGCCCTTGGCATCCTGTGATGTGTGTGTGTGTGTGTGTGTGTGTGTGTGTGTGTGTGTGTGTGTGTGATGGGAATGTAGATATGTAGTAAGCCAGGAGGTATATACTCCCCTCCCCAGAATGGTCACTCACCTCCAGTACAAACGTCGGCTGCTCGTTGTACACTCTGACATACACTTCTCCCACAACCAACTCCTCACACAACACAGAAAATCTGAAGTCCTCTCCATATGACATGTCACATTCTCCCTGCAGTACAGGAACACTCCACATGACGTGTGTATGTACATATGTACACATATTCCCACTATGATCAGTATGAGATTTAATTTTTGACCAATGAAATGAAGACACCTTTTCCTGTCCTAAATAAAATGCTTGTATACTTTAACCCCTGAAATCAGGACACTTCACTGCTCGGGACACCTCACTATCAGGACACCTCACTATCAGGACACCTCACTATCAGGACACCTCACTAATCAGGACACCTCACTATCAGGACACCTCACTATCAGGACACCGTTCTATCCTAAAAAAGGAAGATTCCACTATAGGAACAGTAACGTACTGTTCTGATAATGGATTGTTGTTGTTCCTCCAGGTACTTAGTCAGCTCGGCTCGAGTGCGATTGTCCCAGATGAGGTACGGGTTCTCTGTGTTGCTGTTGAGGGTCTTCAGTAGCTGCAGGGGTCAAAGGTCAAGATATACACTAATTGACGACCTTTGCACCTACTAGACTCAAGCAAAAACTAGTGTACACCTTCATATTGTATATTGTCATGTAGGAATAGACAACGAATATTGACAGCTCTGACAAAACATATATGTTTGTGGTTGTGGGTGTGGTTTACAGTGCAGTGGGTGTAGTTTATATGTAAAGTGGGTGTGGTGAGGGCTGACCTCATTTGTTGTGACCCTAGCCATGGTCTTGATGAGGTAGGGGGTGAAGAGAGAGGAGATGACCTTGTGGACATTGGGGTTCTCTGGAGTTGGGTCCTCAGTGGCAACTGTGCAGGGTGTGGGTGTAAGGGAGTGAGGGGGTGAGGGAGTGAAGGAGTAAGGGGGGGAGGGAGGGAAGGAGGGAGGGACATAAATAGTGAGCAATAATAGGATGTACTCATATCTAACCTTTGACCCCTGCTAGTCGTGCTGTGCAGACAATGCTGTGCCTTGCTAGGTTATTGGCCACCTCCTGTTGGTTTGTGTCGTCACTACTCTCCACGCCCCCCTCGTCCAGTGTGTAGTCGTAAGAGAAGACAAACTGTAAGATGTGCCAGAGGAGGCCAGCATGGAGGAGCTGGGTCTGCAGCCATGAGTCAATGGCGAAGGCGGAGCAGGTCTGAACTGCCACACAATTCAGTCGAGGAAGGTTCTAGAAAAACAATAATATCTTTCAAGCACTAAAAAAACTTCCGTACTTTGCTCAATATTTCACTTCAACAGTTTTCTAAATATCACCACTGTCTGTTTCATTCCAAGAGCATCAAGGTTAGAGAGGACATGTATGACAATCTCTACACATACATATCCCTCCCTCCCTCCCTCCCTCCCTCCCTCCCTCCCTCCCTCCCTTCCTCCCTCCCTCCCCCTCCGTCCCTCCCTTCCTCCCTCTCTCCCTCTCTCCTTCCCTACATGCACGACACCACTGCGACATAAGTCAATACAATTGTTATTTAGTCAATTTGCTAGACCCCTTAGTTCTAATTAGACCCCTCCCTCTCACTCCCTACTTCACTGCAGTCAGTATTGAGAGGGTGGCCCCCGATCATTACGGTCATTTGGTGCAATGAGTGGTGTATGGTGTACCTTGTAATAGAGGATCCTGCAAATGTCTTTGAGGATGGCGGGTACTTCGGTGATGGCGACCCGACAGGCTTCAAACTGGGCGGAGACTCTGTAGCAGCGACAGATGTGGGTACACACCTGGACTGCCATGTCCTCTGGTTTGCTGGAGGCAGACAGGACATCCACACAGCGAGCAAATGCAGCTTGTAGTGTTACGATGCCATTTTCTCGCCGCAGCTCCTCTGCATTCAAGGCACTTGTGTTCATAGTATGGAACGTCACCTTAGAGAGGGGGAGGGGAGGGGAGAGAGAAAGAGAAAGGGAAGGGTGAGAGAAAGAAGCAGAGAGAGAGAGAGAGGGGGGGGGGGGCAAGGGAGGGGAGGGAGGAAGGGGGGAGGTAGGGAGTTAAGATATCAACAACTGATAGAGAGTACACGTGGTCTATTGACCCCAATTACCTCGCTAGCTGCTGTAAGTATAGGGGCACTCTTAGAGAAGAGATCATCATCCCCGGTCTCAAATTGGATGGTCTTGATCAACATCGGGTACCCAGCATACTTGTATGGCCGCAAAACTGAACAGAATAGAATTAGTGAGTTAACACCACCACAACTGGGACTGTATTCACGTTCTATCAACTAATGTTCTTTTAGGGGGGGGGGGGGGGGGCAAGAGGGGGCCCCCAAAAATTTCCCCCCTTAAGTCAAACAGACCTTCCTCATATACAGCCACACACGTTTTCATGCATATGTTGCCCCCCTTGTCAAGTTTTCTGAAATAAACCCTACTAATGCTCATTCTCTCTCTCTCTCTCACCATCTGCATATCTCTGAAAGAGAATTGACTGTGACTGGAGCAGCAGAACAATCCTGACGGGATCTGGGCCCTCTGTCCTTTTCGCACTCTTTGAGCAGAGGAACTCGTACGCCTTATTCACAGCCTCAAACATGTTCTAATGGAGAGAAATATGATACCATTGAACTAAATGCTCTTGGGACAGAAGAAAGTGTCCTGATTAGTGAGGTGTCCTGATTGGTGAGGTGTCCTGATTAGTGAGGTGTCCTGATTAGTGAGGTGTCCCGATTAGAGAGGTGTCCCGATTAGTGAGATGTCCTGATTAGTGAGGTGTCCTGATACAGGGGTTGAAAACTACACAAATATGATATTTTAAGAGAGAAATGTCCTATTTATTGAGGTGGAGTTGTAAGAGAGAGCCTCACTGTGTGGCTACAACTTCAAGGAAGCTTTGTACAGACGATATAAAGTCTTACTTACACGACCATCTGGGTTCTTATCTGGATGGTACTTCTGAGCAAGCTTGAAGTACGATTTCCGTATCTTGGCTTCCTCATGACTGAGAGAAAGAATAACAGCTAACATTAAGGGAGAGATTTTCCTATACCGAGAAACCTCTATATGTCCTTGGGACAGGGGCAAGTGGCTGTTATAGAGAGGTGGCCTTATTATTTGGTCACCAGTACACATCACTGTCACATGGTAGTACATAGAGGTCATGTGACTGTCACATGATGTAGTCATATGTCATGTGACAGTTCAACCTCTATATAATGGTGACCCTTGGAACAACAGCAAGTGGCTGTTATAGAGAGGTGGTCTTATTATGGAGGTTTACTTTAAATGTGTGTCAATAACTAAGGGACTCTACTCAGTGACCACTATATACTAGGTGGCTGCCTAACTGAAGTGACCACTAAGTGAGGCTGTACTGTACTAAATGTTGACTGACCCTCCGACTCCTGTAGGCAGCCCCAGTGTCTCATAGGCCTGATCCACAGACATCTCTGGAGGCTTTTTGTCAACTTCTCTCTTCCACTCTTCCAGCACATCCTTCAGCAAGGCAACCTGACAGGGAAGGGAAGGAGGGAGGGAGGGAGGAAGGGAGGAAGGGGAGAGGGGGAGGGAGAGGGAGGGAGGGAGGTAAGTGAGTTTGTGACCCTATACACTGGCTGGTGGCCTCCCTACACAGCGACCACTATAGAGAGGTTCCACTGTATAGCTTGTGACCCTATCCACTGACTGCTGTAAGCAGGTGGCCTCCCTACACAGTGACCACTATAGAGAAGTTCCACTGTATAGCTTGTCCATTGAAAAGCAGGTACCTCCCTACTAACACATTACCGGTTCCTTGATGGGCCAGTCAGGGAATCTCTGTGTGTCACACAAATGTCTGAGGTAGTAGATATTACAGAACAGTTCATCCTCCAGCTGCTGGTACTGTATCACTGGCATTGCACAATACTGTAAGAAGGAGGGGGAGAGAGGGAGGGAGGGAGGGAGGGAGGGAGGGAGGGAGGGAAGGAGGGAAAGTATTGACTAGATATATCTGTACATCATGACTTTAATCGTCCATGAGATGCTGAAGAAAGACAAGGCTAGGCAACACAAACACAACTCGCCCAAAGCAGTGCCTCGAGTGGGACTTGAACCCACGACCATCCACTTTCTAGGCAACACTTAACAACTGAGCTACCAAGGCAGCTCAGCTGGCTGGGCCGAATGTACATGTACATACACACCTGGTAGGTGGCACGAGTGTTGCTCTGAAGGCGGGGGGTAAAGTCTGCTATATGAGCTGCAATCTTCTCTATCATCATCCGCCTGTGGGGGGGGTGAATACAGGGGGACAGTGGAGATTAAAATTAACACCCCCCTCACCAGCTCTTGGTACCAAGTAAACCCCACTAATATGACACTAATGTAAAATGTATAACTACCTCATCTCACTGTTCCAGATGGCCTCTGGGTTGTCAAACTCTCCAAGGAAGGTCTCGCTGAACTTGGAGGGACCGTGATTCTCCAGGAAACACACCATTGCCTCAGGCAACAGCTGCCCCAGAATACTACGCTGCATGATGTCACTATTCTGTTGCTATGGTAATATAGGGGGAAATCTTTTTAATCAGACACATCAATTAAAATGAACAGTTTCTCAGGCCAAAGGCCTAATATCTGAATGTAGCCATAGACACAGGGAAAAATTTATTGAACAAAGACCAAAATGACTGCAACCTAATTATGGGTTGTTACTGGGTGTAAAGCCCTTAAATATTCTATGTCATCAAAACTTTCTTCTTTATCAGTCTCCCCAAGTCTCTACCAGTCTCCCCTAGTCTCCTCCAGTCTCCCCTAGTCTCCTCCAGTCTCCATCCTAGTCTCCTCCAGTCTCCATCCTAGTCTCTACCAGACTCCCCTAGTCTCTACCAGTCTCCCCTAGTCTCCTCCAGTCTCTCTCCTAGTCTCTACCAGTCTCCCTCCTAGTCTCCTCCAGTCTCCCTCCTAGTTTCTACTAGTCTCCCTCCTAGTCTCTACCAGTCTCCTCTAGTCTCCTCCAGTCTCCATCCTAGTCTCCTCAAGTCTCCCTCCTAGTCTCTACCAGTCTCCCCTAGTCTCTACCAGTCTCCCTCCTAGTCTCCTCCAGTCTCTCTCCTAGTCTCTACCAGTCTCCCTCCTAGTCTCCTCCAGTCTCCCTCCTAGTCTCCTCCAGTCTTCCCTAGTCTCCTCCAGTCTCCCTCCTAGTCTCTACTAGTCTCCCTCCTAGTCTCTACCAGTCTCCCCTAGTCTCCTCCAGTCTCCATCCTAGTCTCCTCAAGTCTCCCTCCTAGTCTCTACCAGTCTCCCCTAGTCTCCTCCAGTCTCCATCCTAGTCTCCTCAAGTCTCCTCCTAGTCTCTACCAGTCTCCCCTAGTCTCTACCAGTCTCCCTCCTAGTGTCCTCCAGTCTCTCTCCTAGTCTCCCTTCTAGTCTCCTCCAGTCTCCCTCCTAGTCTCTACTAGTCTCCCTCCTAGTCTCTACCAGTCTCCCCTAGTCTCCTGAAGTCTCCCTCCTAGTCTCTACCAGTCTTCACTAGTCTCCTCCAGTCTCTCTCCTAGTCTCTACCAGTCTCCCTCCTAGTCTCCTCCAGTCTCCATCCTAGTCTCCTCCAGTCTCCCTCCTAGTCTATACCAGTCTCCCTCCTAGTCTATACCAGTCTCCCTCCTAGTCTCTACCAGTCTCCCCTAGTCTCTACCAGTCTCCCTCCTAGTCTCCTCCAGTCTCCCTCCTAGTCTCCTTCAGTCTTCCCTAGTCTCTACCAGTCTCCCCTAGTCTCTACCAGTCTCCCTCCTACTCTCCTCCAGTCTCCCTCCTAGTCTCTACCAGTCTCCCCTAGTCTCTACCAGTCTCCCTCCTAGTCTCCTCCAGTCTCCCTCCTAGTCTCTACCAGTCTCCCCTAGTCTCTACCAGTCTCCCTCCTAGTCTCCTCTAGTCTCCCTCCTAGTCTCCTCCAGTCTTCCCTAATCTCCTCCAGTCTCCATCCTAGTCTCTACCAGTCTCCCCTAGTCTCCTCAAGTCTCCCTCCTAGTCTATACCAGTCTCCCATAGTCTCTACCAGTCTCCCCTAGTCTCCTACAGTCTCCCCTAGTCTCTTCCAGTCTCTCTCCTAGTCCCTACCAGTCTCCCCTAGTCTCCTCAAGTCTCCCTCCTAGTCTCTACAAGTCTCCTCTAGTCTCCTCCAGTCTCCCTCCTAGTCTATACCAGTCTCCCATAGTCTCTACCAGTCTCCCCTAGTCTCCTCCAGTCTCCCCTAGTCTCTACTAGTCTCCCCTAGTCTCCTCCAGTCTCTCAACTAGTCTCCCTCCTAGTCTCCTCTAGTCTCCCTCCTAGTCTCTACAAGTCTCCTCTAGTCTCCTCCTGTCTCCCTCCTAGTCTATACCAGTCTCCCATAGTCTCTACCAGTCTCCCCTAGTCTCCTCCAGTCTCCCTCCTAGTCTCTACTAGTCTCCTCCCTAGTCTCTACCAGTCTCCCTCCTAGTCTCTACCAGTATCCCTCCTAGTCTCCTCCAGTCTCCCTCCTAGTCTCTACCACTCTCCCTCCTAGTCTCTACCAGTCTCCCCTAGTCTCCTCCAGTCTCCATCCTAGTCTCCTCCAGTCTCCCTCCTAGTCTCTACCAGTCTCCCTCCCAGTCTCTACCAGTCTCTCCTAGTCTCCTCCAGTCTCCATCCTAGTCTCCTCCAGTCTCCCTCCTGTCTCCATCCTAGTCTATACCAGTCTCCCCTAGTCTCTACCAGTCTCCCCTAGTCTCCTCCAGTCTCTCTCCTAGTCTCTACCAGTCTCCCTCCTAGTCTCCTCCAGTCTCCCTCCTAGTTTCTACTAGTTTCCCTCCTAGTCTCTACCAGTCTCCATCCTAGTCTCCTCCAGTCTCCCTCCTACTCTATACCAGTCTCCCTCCTAGTCTCTACCAGTCTCCCCTAGTCTCTACCAGTCTCCCCTAGTCTCCTCCAATTTCCCTCCTAGTCTCTACCAGTCTCCCTCCTAGTCTCTACCAGTCTCCCTCCTAGTCTCCTCCAGTCTCCCTCCTAGTCTCTACCAGTCTCCCCTAGTCTCCTCCAGTCTCCCCTAGTCTCTACCAGTCTCCCCTAGTCTCTACCAGTCTCCCTCCTAGTCTCCTCCAGTCTCCCTCCTAGTCTCCTCCAGTCTTCCCTAGTCTCTACCAGTCTCCCTCCTAGTCTATACCAGTCTCCCTCCTAGTCTCTACCAGTCTCCCCTAGTCTCTACCAGTCTCCCTCCTAGTCTCCTCCAGTCTCCCTCCTAGTCTCCTCCAGTCTTCCCTAATCTCCTCCAGTCTCCATCCTAGTCTCTACCAGTCTCCCCTAGTCTCCTCAAGTCTCCCTCCTAGTCTATACCAGTCTCCCATAGTCTCTACCAGTCTCCCCTAGTCTCCTACAGTCTCCCCTAGTCTCTTCCAGTCTCTCTCCTAGTCCCTACCAGTCTCCCCTAGTCTCCTCAAGTCTCCCTCCTAGTCTCTACAAGTCTCCTCTAGTCTCCTCCAGTCTCCCTCCTTGTCTATACCAGTCTCCCATAGTCTCTACCAGTCTCCCCTAGTCTCCTCCAGTCTCCTCCAGTCTCCCCTAGTCTCTACTAGTCTCCCCTAGTCTCCTCCAGTCTCTCAACTAGTCTCTACCAGTCTCCCTCCTAGTCTCCTCTAGTCTCCCTCCTAGTCTCTACAAGTCTCCTCTAGTCTCCTCCTGTCTCCCTCCTAGTCTATACCAGTCTCCCGTAGTCTCTACCAGTCTCCCCTAGTCTCCTCCAGTCTCCCTCCTAGTCTCTACTAGTCTCCTCCCTAGTCTCTACCAGTCTCCCTCCTAGTCTCTACCAGTATCCCTCCTAGTCTCCTCCAGTCTCCCTCCTAGTCTCTACCAGTCTCCCCTAGTCTCCTCCAGTCTCCATCCTAGTCTCCTCCAGTCTCCCTCCTAGTCTCTACCAGTCTCCCTCCCAGTCTCTACCAGTCTCTCCTAGTCTCCTCCAGTCTCCATCCTAGTCTCCTCCAGTCTCCCTCCTGTCTCCATCCTAGTCTATACCAGTCTCCCCTAGTCTCTACCAGTCTCCCCTAGTCTCCTCCAGTCTCTCTCATAGTCTCTACCAGTCTCCCTCCTAGTCTCCTCCAGTCTCCCTCCTAGTTTCTACTAGTTTCCCTCCTAGTCTCTACCAGTCTCCATCCTAGTCTCCTCCAGTCTCCCTCCTACTCTATACCAGTCTCCCTCCTAGTCTCTACCAGTCTCCCCTAGTCTCTACCAGTCTCCCCTAGTCTCCTCCAATTTCCCTCCTAGTCTCTACCAGTCTCCCTCCTAGTCTCTACCAGTCTCCCTCCTAGTCTCCTCCAGTCTCCCTCCTAGTCTCTACCAGTCTCCCCTAGTCTCCTCCAGTCTCCCCTAGTCTCTACCAGTCTCCCCTAGTCTCTACCAGTCTCCCTCCTAGTCTCCCTCCTAGTCTCCTCCAGTCTTCCCTAGTCTCTACCAGTCTCCCTCCTAGTCTCTACCAGTCTCCCCTAGTCTCCTCCAGTCTCCATCCTAGTCTCCTCCAGTCTCCCTCCTAGTCTCTACCAGTCTCCCTCCCAGTCTCTACCAGTCTCTCCTAGTCTCCTCCAGTCTCCATCCTAGTCTCCTCCAGTCTCCCTCCTGTCTCCATCCTAGTCTATACCAGTCTCCCCTAGTCTCTACCAGTCTCCCCTAGTCTCCTCCAGTCTCTCTCCTAGTCTCTACCAGTCTCCCTCCTAGTCTCCTCCAGTCTCCCTCCTAGTTTCTACTAGTTTCCCTCCTAGTCTCTACCAGTCTCCATCCTAGTCTCCTCCAGTCTCCCTCCTACTCTATACCAGTCTCCCTCCTAGTCTCTACCAGTCTCCCCTAGTCTCTACCAGTCTCCCCTAGTCTCCTCCAATTTCCCTCCTAGTCTCTACCAGTCTCCCTCCTAGTCTCTACCAGTCTCCCTCCTAGTCTCCTCCAGTCTCCCTCCTAGTCTCTACCAGTCTCCCCTAGTCTCCTCCAGTCTCCCCTAGTCTCTACCAGTCTCCCCTAGTCTCTACCAGTCTCCCTCCTAGTCTCCTCCAGTCTCCCTCCTAGTCTCCTCCAGTCTTCCCTAGTCTCCTCCAGTCTCCCTCCTAGTCTCTACCAGTCTCCCTGGGGAGACTGGAGGAGACTGGTAGAGACTAGGGGAGACTGGTAGAGACTAGGAGGGAGACTGGGGGAGACTGGTCTACTCCAGTCTCCCCTAGTCTCTACAACCTAATCATGAGGCTGGAGAGACTTACTTCGTCTGGCCTAAAGGACTGCTTCATGTGAGAATACTTGAGGAACTCTGCAATGGGAAGAATGTTGGAGCCAGTGTACATGAGAATGAAGAAGAAGACACCAGTTGAGAATATTCGAGGTAGCTGAGGATTGTCCTGTGGTGGCAGACAAAGAGAACACAAATGATGGAACAAGGAGAGAAGGAGAGCGAGAGGAGGGGGGAACTGACCTCCATTATAACATTCAGGAGAGTAACGACTTTTTCAACAAGACGGGGGTCAAAGGTCAGCAGTAATTGCACAACGTGTGGTAGAGTGTTTGGTTCCGAGAGGAGTCTCTTTGCTCGAGGGAGAGGTCGTACTATCCCCCCCTCACTGTCTCTGGATGGGTAGAACTTGCACATTCTGACGAGGACATCCAGAATGAGGGCGGCCATTTCACTCTCATTAATGAGAGATGTCCCTTTGGCCATGAGATGCCATTTCAGCTGAGGGATCTGCTCCACAGGTCTCCATCCATCCATACCCTGACAACACACAGTGAGAGAGATGGTGTGTATAATAACTCTTGGGAGGCAGGAGCCAATAATGTGTTAAGATGATCTCTACACCTCACCAATCAGGACACCTCACCGATCAGGACACCACTAATCAGGACACCTCACTAATCAGGACACCACCAATCAGGACACCTCACTAATCAGGACACCTCACTAATCAGGACACCACCAATCAGGACACCTCACTAATCAGGACACTCAATACAGGCCTCACCTGTGCCCAACACCGAGTCTTCTGATGAATACTGCTCTCCTTCCACAGCTCCCTCATCTAAGAAGGAACACACAACCTTATCAAGCACCACATCACCAGACACACCCATCACCCACCTCTCCAAAGCTGTAGGGACCCTCTCTCTCCTTGTCCTTGTTACTATAGTACCACTCCTTCTCTGTGTCTCTCTGCTGGTCTGGTGAGGCCTCGAGAGCGCTGGTCTGAAGAGGTACGTAGGCACGCTGGGTGTGCAGATGGGCCAAGGTCACAAGGTCGACAAGAACACGAATCCCGTTGGTGTCGAGGAAAAGTTTGACGTTTTGTCTGTGATAGAGGAGCTTGTCGATAAACATGAGGAGTCTGTCTCTCTCCATACGATCCTCACACTGGGGGAGGGGAGGGAGGGAAGTAGGTACGACAAGAAATGAGCCACAAAGGTCAGTAGACTATTTTAATTAGGACACTCCATAAGGACACCCTCTAATCAGGACACCTGAAATCATGACCTCAATAAACAGGAGAGCACAGGAACGCCTCTAATCAGGATACATGAAATCAGGACACCTCAATAAACAGGACAGCAGGGGGAACCCCTCTAATCAGGACACAAAAATTGTTTGGTTGGTTATGCTAATAAGTCACTTACCTCCTCCAGTTTGCGAACCATAAAAGATGTGTCATTGAATGCTCCAATCTCCTCATAACACTGGCCATACACAATAGCCATCGCCTGTAATGCAACAGACAAACCACAACCACAAATTTGAGGGTATGAATATCATTAAAACTTGTTACCTGCAGGCACATGGCTTTCATGGAAGACTTTGGAGAGAGAAGAAAGCGATGGTAGAGATCATTAAAAAACTCTTGACTGCAGAAAAAAAAATATAACAACTCCCCTGCAAATTTAGAGATATGAATTCTGGTCTCATTCCCAGGCTTAATGATAGGGTCTGGCGCCCTTTACTCACGGCTTAACAAACTTGGTAGATCCTCCTTCCTCCAGAAGCAGCCGAAGGTAGTAGTCTCCAATCTTGATCTCCTCAGCCAGACACTCATACCTCACCTCAAACTCCACGTGGTTCCACGAGAGCTCAGCGTAGCCAAATAAGTCTTTGTCGACCGTGAATGAGCGAATTTCATTTTCAAGAGCTTCACGAAGTTCTTCTCGTGTCTGAATGGAGAGAATAATCCATAGCTGGTTCCACCGTACATCAGGTCACTGGGCACAGACTGAACAACATCAAGAGACATTGCATGCACATGATTGCCTCGACTGTGTACCTTGTAATTCCAAATAAGTGTAGATGTTGCGTGATCTTCGTTGAACTGGTAATAAAATAGAGGCCAGTTGTCCTCACTTTTGACCTGCTGTCTTCTTCTTCTCAGAGTGACCGGTCGTTGAGCCACTGTGTCTTTCTGCTGTTTGGAGCGAAGTCGAGTCCTCCAGTGTAGCAAGGTTTGTTCTAGTTTATTGATACGCCTCTTGGAAATAACCTGAGGAGAGAGAGGGAGGGGAGAGGGAGGAGGGAGAGAGAGGGAGGGAAGAGAGGGAGGGGAGAGAAGAGAGAGCAGGAGGAGAGGGAAGTGAGAGAGAGGGGAAAAGGGAGGGGAGAGATAGTGGAGAAATTTAACAAGCCACACCACTGGATTCCACTGGATTCCATATCTCACTGACTTGCACAGCCTTCAGGTTGTCTCTGATGTGCATGCGGTCCACCTCCTCCGGAACCTTGTCCTCAGACTTTAGGTACTGCATCAGTCCCAGTGGCTGCAGTGGGACACAACAACAGTTACAGTACATACATACACACTGTGTACCAATGGAATACTGTACACTACTAAGGCTCTTGAGTCAACATGCGGATGTTGATACACTTTGCCTTGCTTTGTTTTGATTGGTACATATGTGACTTGGGCCACACCAGCTGGAGCTGCCAACGGTCAGTTGGTAGGCCATATGTCCAGGGGAAGGTGCTGTGGGCTCAAATCCCACCCGAAGAACCTCATGCAAATGACTGCCTCGGGAAATGTTGCTGGTTCCATTCTAAACATCTTGTGCCCTTAACATCTTCCACGCATCAATTATTCATTCCATACATTTGCATGATCACACTGAGTGAGTGATATATACATACCAGGATTCTATGGAGAAGAGCTGTAGCTACAGGGTTCCCAGTGACCCATAGCCCTACCAAGTGACGACTCAGTTGCCTGTAGGACATTTCACACAAGTTGTACATTGTCTTTCTTGACAGTAGAGACCACAATGGCAATGAGGTTCAGTGGTCTACGGAGTGTTGTGTGAGGGGCGGGGTCTGACCTGTGAGTGAGGAGTCTGTTGTCGGCAGACAGGGTGAAGAGTGAGGTGTTGAGGTGTCTGGGCAATGCTCCTTCTGCCAGTGCCAGATCCTGCATCTTGGTCGCCATCTCTGAAGTCCCCTCCTGAACAACATTACATGTTGGTAAGAGCGTTGCCTAGAGTGTGAGTCTTGTGGGTTCGAATCCCGCCCAAGGCAGCCAATTTTTTGGAAAATGACTGCTTTGTGTGAGTTGTGTTGTGTTGCTTTCTTTCTGTTGTGTTGTGTTGCCTTGCCTTATCATCTCATTGATGATAACACATACATTGATTATGAAATATGTACAACAGTGAATGATGTAATGCTTACCTCAATGATAGCCTTCATTATAAGTCCAGCTGCCTTCACTATAGCCAGCGATGGATGCTGTGAGGACAACAAAACATGTTTGTTGACAAGCTCCTCCACCACAAATACTGTACTGTGTTTACATGTATACAGTTACATGCCTACTACATGTTGCATCACAGATGAACAAGATAAGTGTACATATCTACATCAAAAACACACTTCTAGTAACCAATACAAGATACATGTAAAAATCTACATTGAATCAACATATAAACACATGTCTAGTAGACAGGTACAAGATACATGTAAATATCTACACCAGATCAACATATGAACACATGTTTAGTTACAATAGGTATCACTGGTAAAAGAGCACCTGAAATAGTTTGAACATAGTCCTCCCCAGTCCTGTAGAATGATATAGTGCCACATAATGTATGTATGGACTTGGAGGGAATACAGATGTACATACGTACCTGAAATGAGCTCTAGTACCATGTCAAATTTCTCTGCATCTGTAGTCTCACTGTGTGAAGGAGAGGTAATGTATATGTGTGTGTGTGTGTGTGTGTGTGTGTGTGTGTGTGTACACTGGATGTAGAGGACCTGTATGGTGGGCACACTGCAAAGGTGAAGAAGTCCAGAATGGCACTGACCACCAGAGCCCCTGTTCCCAGTTGCTAGGGGGACAGAGACACATCAATTATCAACTAGGGAACTGGAGAACCCAGGAAATATTCTGTAGTGGGGTACTGGGGAACCTAGTTCTGCAGGGGGCACTGGGGCACCCAGGGAATATTCTGTAGTGGAGTACTGGGGAACCTAGGACTCTTCGCTGCAGGACTCTTCCCCTGGTCCCCAAGAGGGCACTGGGAACCCAGGGAATATTCTGTGGTGGGATAGCAGGGAACCTGGGACTCTTCCTCCAGGGGGGCACTGGGGAACCCAGGGAATATTCTGTGGTGGGATAGCAGGGAACCTGGGACTTTTCCTCCAGGGGGGCACTGGGGTACTGGGACCTGGGAACCTTTCTCCAGTGATTTCCCTAATAGTAGTGTCAGTGGTACTCACCACATGTGCCTTGAAAGGCTCCAGGAGGAGCTCCAGAAAGGGACGACTTGACAACAGAGAGGACTTGTTCAGCTGCTCCTGCCTCAGGTCAAAGTTATCGTGCATGGGTTGCATGAGGGCACACAGGAAGTCCACACAGGCATGACTGATACCATCATCCTTACGCTTCAGAGCTCGGACAACCTTCTTCCCCACTATTTCCCGAAAACTGTAACGAAAAATCAAACTCACTTTCTACTGATGTATGTGTGAGTGTGTACATACTTGGGTAGTGAGGTGAAGGCCTCAAAACCAGCTTTGGAGGCCACTAGCCTGCGCAGAGCATGAAACTGTTCCTCGAGTTGATCGTTGGGAAGACTAGTCTGATCTCCTTCCTTCATCAGTAGAGCTGTAAGTGCACCATTAATCAACTTTTCTTTGTTCTCTGCAAAGAGACCCTGACATATGAAGGGGGAAAGAGAGGGGGGGAGGGAAGGGAGGGGGGGAGGGAGAGGGAGAGGGAGAGAGAGAAGGAGGGGGAGGGAGAGGGAGAGGGAAAGGGAGAGGGAAAGAGGGAGAGGGTCACCATCCAAAGCAATAACACATAATTTCTAGTAGTGATTACCTCAGCTGTGACTGCATGATTGAGACCACTGTAGGCCACATTGGAGTTAAATCTCTCCACTGCCTCATTGAATGGGACAGCTGTATTGAGATCACATGACAGTCACATGAGAGTCACATGGATACACTGTACTCACAGGGAGGTGTGTTGACGAGGTACTTGAGATACTGGCTCTCCACCTCTTCCTCTACAGGTAGGTGGAGTGGGCCCAGCCGCTTGCCCCGAATAGTACGACTCATCTTGACACAGATGTCCTTGTTCCCACTGGCACGCACTCCATCAAGAACACTACACAGTAAGGCATCCCTACAAATACATACCCACTGCAGTCATTGGACACAGTCTCATACAAGATTCTCATACAAGAGATACCACTCGTTATCTTACATCTAAAATAACGAGTGGTTATACTGTATACTATTTAGGGTGATGAGTTTATTACTTATTACTATGCATAAATTAAAGTCCAAAAATCTAGGGGGGGGGGACTCAGGCAAGGGGGGATATCCCCCTCCCCCCCCTCGTATGAACCCCTGCTCTGGTGTCCTCAGGCTAAAAATGCACAAATGTGACATTGGGGAGGTCTGTTTATTGGGGTTCTCATTTCAAGAGTGCACCAATTAGAGAGGAATCTCCACTGCAATTACGTCACATACCGTGTAGACAATAGTAACTCACATATGGGAATTAGAGTATGATGCAATAGTAAATGTACATGGCACACTAGCACAATATGGCAATAGTACATGTACTAGAGCAATACAATATGGCAGTAGTATATGGTACAAATCATACTACATGTATAAACTGCTTCAACAGCTTAGGAAAAGAATTGTACTAGTGGAATGCTACACATTGTTGGTGAGTGGGAGGATGTGAATGCAAAATTAGAAGCACGTATAACATTATGGTATGTACAATGCCAGTCAAAAAATATATAGAAAAATCGCCCGTTCAGACCACTAAGAGGGCTCGCTCCGCTTGCCAATGAACAGCTTTGAAATTTAACACAGATCTAAGAATGTACATGTTGTATATAGTACATCATGTATACACCACTTGTACATGTACACTTGTTTATACATATGTATAGAGGTCTTGTACACAGCTCTCAAGTACCTCAAGTATTATGTATGCACATACCTCTCTGTCGAGCTGTACCTCCGCACCACTCCACTGACGTATTCGATGCAAAACCTCTGAGGGTCATCAGGATAACGAATCAGAGCAAACACCTGTACAGAGAGAGGAACACAATCTTTACTAATTTTCATCGACATACACTAGCCAGAATAACTCATTTGATATAGCCAGACATTTCGACCACTCTAGTTGTGGTCCTCTTCAGTGGCAAGTACAGCTACATGTACTTGTAGTAACATTTCGACCACAACTAGAGTGGTCGAAATGTCTGGCTATATCAAATGAGTTATTCTGGCTAGTGTATGTTGATGATGTCTTCTCCTAGCCAACCAAGAGTTTTTGCAGGAACACAATCTGCCACTCCTAGCTACAGATAGTGAGTGACTGCAGTGAGTGAAACTGACTGCATGATCCCCAACTGAACTCACAGCACTCAGAGGTCTAACAGTCACCACGATGTAGGTAGCCGGGTCTCGCTCAATGATACAGTTCTCCGACAGAGCCAGGATTCTCGGTGCCGGCTCCTGTAGATAAGAATATACATGGTAGTGAAGCCGTGCAGTCTGGGGCAGATGATGATGTGTCCTGATTTCAGAGTTGAAAAGTACCCAACATGGTATTTGGGACATTAACAGTTGTCCTGTTTGTTGATGTGTCCATATTTCAGGGTGTCCTGATTAGAGGGGTTCCACTACACAAAAGGGATACATTAACATCTGTTCTGTATTTTCATCTTCAACTCATTTGATAGTACCATGTATTATCATCTATTATTCCCTACTCAAAACACTGTGAACATACAGTGGAACCCCCATCAGGCCTCTGGAAAATGAGGACACATCAATAAACAGAACACACTTGGCTATCCCAGAATACAATGTTTGTGTACTTTTGAATAGAAATCAGGACACATCACTAATCAGGACACTTCACTAATCAGGACACCTCACTAATCAGGACACATCGCTAATCAGGACACATCACTAATCAGGACACCTCACAAATCAGGACACATCACTAATCAGGACACCTTACTAATCAGGACACTTCACACATCTGGACACCTCACTAATCAGGACACTTACTGGATATCTAGCGGTGTGTTTCTGAACTTTGAACTCCGTTAATGATGTGATGGAGTCATCATCACTGCAATGAACATTGGAATGTAATAATGGAAGTACATGTATTGGGTATGTGACTAGTTGTAGGGTTACCTAAATTGGCCAAGCCGTGAGTTCAAGAAGTCCTGTACCGTCATAGGATCTCTACGTACACTAGGGGAAAGGAGGGGGAGGGAGGGGAGAGGAGAGAGAGGAGGGAGGGAGAGTGGGGAGAAGGGAGAGGGAGGGAGGGCAGGTAAAGAGGGGAGAAGGGAGAGGGAAGGAGGAGAAGGGAGGAGGGAAGAGAGAGGGCGAGGGGAGAGAGAAATGGAAGAAGATGCAGGGAAGCCAAACAGGGGGAGGGTGCTCATCAAATTACTTTATTTCATATCCAATATTAGCCCTAGATGCAAGGATAATGGCTTTCATGACATCATCACGTTGTTGTGTCAGAAACATGTGCTACAAGTGTGAAGGGTGAGGGGGGAAGAAGTGAGGAAGGAGGAAGTGAGGGGAGGGGGGAGGAAGTGAGGGGGTGAGTACGTGAGACATTAACAATGACTCACCAGTCGTCCAAACCCTCCTGAAGCAATGATGAATGCACCAGGATGATCGGCTACCTGAAGAAGGCCATTTCCATTGTAATCCATACATTGTATAAAGGGAGAGAATTGCCAACCTTTGCCATGTGCTCAATATCCTTGTAGTTGTAGTCAGCCAGTGTGTGTCCTCCAGGACTTACCTGACTTACACAGTGGCGACGTACCTGATGAGAGAGGGGGAGAGGAGAAGAGGGGAGAGTGGAGAGGGAGGGGATTGAGTGAAATAGGGAACAGGAAAGGAGGGAGGGAAAAGGGAGAGAGAAGAGGGAAAGGAAGAGGGGGAGAGGAGACGAGGGGAGGGGAGAGTAGGGAGGGAGGGGAGGGGAGAGTAGGGAGGGAGGGGATTGAGTGAAACAGGGACAGGAAGGAAGAAGAGAGAGAGAGAGAGGAGGGAAAGGAAGAGATAGAGGAGTGATCCAATCAACCTGCCCACACACTTACCACAATACAGACTTTGACTCTGGTTTCATCCCAATGATATTTGGCAGCATCAAACTTCTACAACACAAACACAATCACAGCCCATTAGCCCCTACAAATCAAAGAGAGTAACTTACCTTGTCGTGGTCACTTTTCTGTTGTTCACAGAATAGTGGGCTGAAGACCTGTAGAGTGGTAGGATGGTGTCTGGTAGGAAGGAAGTGGTGAACTAGAGGGGGGTACTTACTAGTGCATGAGTCAGTACTTCAGATCTGTACTCTGTGGAGAAGGTCATCTGTTGGTTCTTCTTACCTGAGCCTAGAGAGAAGGGAATGAGATGGGAGCACATGTGTGTGTGTGTGTGTGTGTGTGTGTATGTGTGTGTGTGTGTGTGTGTGTGTGTGTGTGTGTGTGAGAGAGAGAGAGAGAGAGAGTGTATGAATACAGCCAAGTATGTAAAGTACTGCTACATGTACTGTGTGTGGCAGAGGGCCGCCCACCTTTCTTCATGGTGATGATAAATTCATTACTGGCCTTGGGGCTAGGGGAGATACCCACAAACTCGTTATACCTCCACTGTACAAGAGAAGAGAAACACATATACCAGGACACCCAGATATACGGACACCTCCATGAACAGCCTAAATATCACAACATGTACATCTCAACCCTTGAAATGAGGACCCCTCATTAATAGACACACTCTTCTTTGAGAGGTGTCAAGATAACAAGTTTGACATTATGTCTGTTATGTCCGTGTAATGTCGACATGCTGTAGTAGAATGTCAACCGACCGGCTCTCACCTGATTGGTGACCTCATGGGTGTTAGGGTTGTAGGTCGTTATGGCAGTAGTGCCAATTGAGAACACTCGTTTGTACCTGATACAATAAGGAGGAGGAGGAGGTAACGACATATCACAGCCACCAGTTATGCAGTTAAATGTGGGATGTAGTGCTAGGGGAAGACTAATTAGTGTTGCCCCGCCCCCTCCCCTCCCCAAAGCCAACTTAGTTCACGTAACGTGTACTAAGCTGCCAGTACGCTCGGGCACGTGGCAGCAGAACTACCAACTGTATTCTACAGTTATGACATCCTCACTTCCCTCTCCAGGAGTGTTTGGTGCAGTAGAACTTAGCCACGTCCTCGTTTCCCTGCGCCATGGCCCGCGCAGCTCCCCTCGTTGATTCGCACTATTTATCTCGCTCTATATATCTCTAGCTACTACTTGTCAGCCCGCGGTCGTTCTCTGTCCACGAAGCTTGTTCGCCCAACACTCACTGCACCAGTGCGTAACACGACCGCTGTGAATTTCGTAAATCACGTGGTTTACGGAGCGCGGGTGAAAGGTCGCGAGTATCCTACCTTTACGTTACGTACACGTGTACCCTACGTCTCGTCACACACTTGTACAATAGCATGCTTCAGTAAAGACCTTTGCAGATAACTGAAAATGAAGATTCCTCTTTGTATAGGCTCCTTACTTTCAACATATCACCACAAGTCAATGATCATGTAGTCAGTGAACGAAGAAAACACAATTGAATTGCACACAAGTACAAAAAGTATGAACTATGCTGAAAAGTGAAAACTACCACTTAACTAGACATGTATAATAATACAAAAGTGTGCGCCATAATATATAACTCAATAACAAAATATTATTGTGAATGGTGTACGGGCACACAGTGTGTGGGCATGGAAATAGTTCAGTTCAATCCACGGTAGGGACCTTGGTACTTCAGGTGCTATGTGAGGAGGGAGGGGGGAGGGAGGGGGGAGGGAAGGAGGGAGGGAGGGAGGAAGGGAGGGAAGGAGGGGAGGGATGGAGGGAAGGAGGGAGGGAAGGAGGGAGTGAAAGGGAGAGAGAGTGAAAGGGAGAGAGGGAGGGGAAGAGAGAGTGAAAGGGAGGGAGGGAGGGAGGGAGTAACGAACACACTATGAAATCAGTATATAGTGCATTTGAGAACGGTGTTAGAAAAGTAGCCTAGCCTCCAGGTTCTCCCCTGATAATTGATCTTCGTCCATTAATTAATTTGTGTGTGAGGGACAGACCCCTGGGGGACAGACCACTGGGGTTGTGTATCTAACCTGAATGATTGAGGAGGGCCCCCCGTCAACCACATGGGGGGGCAGTCTGGTGAGGGGGCAGCCTTCCACGCTCATGAGAGCCAGCTTCTTGCAGAGTGCCAGTTCATACGGCAGTGACTGAAGGTTCGGATTATCATTAATATAGAGCTCCTCCAAGTTCTCCAAGGTGCCTACAGGAGGGGGGAAGGAGGATGAGGTGAGGGGGGAGGCAATAATGTCAGACCCACCAATCTCTGCGGGGATCTCCAACAAGTTGTTCTCTCCTGCACTCAAGTGTTGTAAGTTCAGTAGCAAACTGTAGGAGAGCAAAACTGTAACCCTCGCGCAATACGATGCAACATCACCATGGCGATTACGTATCACCATGGTGATAATGTTTCACTTACCCAAGACCTCTAGGAAGGTTGGTAATGCGATTTGATTGGACATTCAGCTTGGTAAGCTCTCGTAAGTAGCCTACATGAATACAGTGTGTAAGGTACAGCTACATGTACTGTTACAGCAGTTTTTCAAGACCTTGCAATCTCAAATGCATAAAGCAACATATGTACGTGCACATATTCTTTGAACATTTGAATTTTGCACAATTTTTCACATTTGCACTTCGAAAGGTCAAAGCTCATCTGTATGTCGGTTACGCATGACACTGCAAAATCTTGGAAAACTGCTTAACTACTACTCACTAATCTCAGTAGCAAGATACTCAAGTCTATTTCCCTCGAGATCTAGCACTCGTAGACTGCGTAGAGCCGATATCCCCTTTGGCAGGGTCTGGAGGAAAAACAAAGTCATTACTTGAGAACATACCTTCATACCAACACTGTGTTCACTCATAAGTACATGATGCAAGTGTGGGAGGGTGTACTGTTACATATCTTTAATTGAATAGAGAATAGGTAGCCACACCTTAATGGTATTATTGGAAAGCACGAGGGTTTCAAGCCTGGTTAGTTCCTGAATATCCTCTGGGATTGCAGTGAGCTGATTAGTTCCAAGATCAAGTTCAGTTAGCATTGTCCATGAACCAAAATCTTGGGAAGGAGAGGGAGGAGGTGGGGAGGGGGGGAGAGAAGGGGGAGAGGGGGGGGGGGAGAGGGGGAGAGGGGGAGAGAAGGGGGAGAGGGGGAGAGAGGGAGGAGAGAGGGAGGAGAGAGGGAGGAGAGAGGGAGGAGAGGGGGGGAGTGTCAACAATACATTCCTGCCTATGTACATAGATTGTTATTGGAAACCATATAAGGACAGCAACTCACCGAGTGGAAGTGTAGATAATTGATTATCTCTGAGATTCAAAGAGGTTAGTTCAGCTGCCTTAGAAAAGACACCCAGGGGAATCTTTGTGATAGAGTTGTGTTCCATTGACAGTGACTGTGTGAATGGAATGGGAACAGTAGTTAACAAAGTTATGTGTGTGTGTGTGTGTGTGTGTGTGTGTGTACATTGATCCGTGTGAGGTGGGCAGGGTCTGTAATTGGGAACGTTGTAAAGTTATTTCGCCCCAGCTGGATTTGTGTAATGTCTGGTGTGCAGCCAAAGAGAAGTTCCTGGCAGGGCAAGGAGAGTAAAATACGCATTACAGGAGAGAGAGAGAGAGAGAGAGAGAGAGAGAGAGAGAGAGAGAGAGAGAGAGAGAGAGAGAGAGAGAGAGAGAGAGAGAGAGAGAGCTGCTATACAGCAAGACTAACTGGAAGTGACACAAGATTATTGCTCTCCATGTTCAGCTCCTGGAGGTGTACACATTCACACATAGTGGCCGGGATCTCCGTCACCTTGTTGTACCTGCCCACAAACAGTGACATTACCACTCACACAAGACAGTGTCCTAACACAGACAGACAACAAAAGAACACACACACCCTCAAAGGGGAGGCCACACCAACCGACACTCCTTTCACATACACATGGACCAGTTACTGGTTCTGGTCTCTAGTTCACATAACATGTTATCTAACGGACAATCAACACAGGATTCATGGTTGATGTAGGTTGACCTCAGGTCAAGAATGTGAACCTCGGCCACACCCATGTACACTCTGGTTTGGAGGCAGGCTGGACTCACATTCTTAATCTGGTGTTCAACCCAAGTGAGTTTCCCCTGTCATTAGTGTCCATATGAAAGGATCCTACTACATGTACAGCAATGGGAGATGGACACAAGGAGACATGGACTGACCGGAGTCCAACTCTTTTGAGTGCAGTCAGATTCCCGATACTGTCAGGAAGGGCCTGGAGGTCGTTGTGCTGTAGCTCCAGAAACACAATCTGACGGCAGTTACCAATTTCTGAGAAGGGTAAAGAGACCAGGAAACAGGTACACAGAGTGAAGGTGGACGTCAGTAAACAGGACCCTTTTCTGTCCCAAATATCTAGCTGTCTAGTAGCCCTAACACTTTAAGACAGGGGCCCTCGTTAGTCAGAATGGTCCCCCCCCCCCCCCTGGGGGTGTCCCAGGTCTGCTCAGGATGTTTTTTGCTCCCCAGGTCCCAGGTCTGCTCACCTTTTGGAAGAGTGTGCAGTGAATTGTGTGAGACATCAAGTGCTGTGAGGGAGGTTAGCTCTCCTATCTCTGGTGGGAGCTCCTTCAGTTTGTTCTCACGTAGAATGAGAGTAGTCAGATTCTACACACACACACACACACACACACACACACACACACACACACACACACACACACACACACACACACACACACACACACACACACACACACACACACACACACACACACACACACACATACACACACACACCAGGAGAGAGTAGTGACAGCTGGCTCCAACATCCCTCACTTCCCCTACAACTCACCTTCAAGTTTGCAATATTAGGCATCACACACTTAATCTTGTTGAACCTAAGAGAACACATCAATATATACATTGGAGTAACAGGTGGTTAAAACATTGTGTACACACTTCCATAAAGAACCCGGAGACAAATATTTGGTGCTTATTCAGAAAGAGGAAGTGCTATTGCTTCTACATACACTTGTTTATAGAACTGTTGATATTAGGTCACTGGTGGCCACAGACTCACCTGAGGTAGAGGGTTTGGAGGCTGGAGAGCTCGTACACGACAGGAGGAATCTCTCGTAGTTTGTTGTGACGCAAATCTAATACACTGAGACAGGTCAGGCTTCGAAGTTCATCTGCAGGGATATGAGGAGAGAGGGGGGAGAGAGGGGGGGAGGGAGGGAGGGGGGAAGGGAGGGAGGAAGGGAGGGAGAGAGGGAGAGAGAGAGGAGGGAGAGAGGAGGGAAAACTAGCGTGCATCCTCTGCCAAGAGACTGAATTGACAGGGAATGGCCAACATATTCTTATAAGGTCGCACACTCATCTTTGGAATGTTATTACACACCATTCAATGTACAGACAGTAGTAGCCACAGCAGTGCTCAGTTCTAAAAAAAGTCATTTATCAATGAAAGCACTACGGCAAAACCATCAGCGCATTGAAGATAAATTCCTCAGAGATGATGCACAAGCGTATGACGTTACTTTGAACCCCGCCTCTCTTCAATAACGAAAAATAGAGATATACAGTCCCAGGCACACAGAAGGCTAGAGTTCATGTGTTCCAGGTAGTGTTTGGTGTCCTGTTAGGCTTTTAAAACGTATAAACCTCTACCGTTGAAGGAATGAACTCTGGATCACTGTGATAGACCTGGTGACTTTCATGGTAAGCAAATGATGTCATAACTTTTGAACGAAGCACACACACACACACACACACACACACACACACACACACACACACACACACACACACACACACACACACACACACACACACGAAGTACACAGTAACCCTTGTGCACGAGTGCCAAGGGTCAATAATAAAGGCTACAAATGAGAGAGGCATTCTAAATATGGAGTTGACAGCTAGGTACATACATTCCTATGTACTGAGTGCTATAGTACCTGGTAAATCAGCCAAGAGGTTTTCATTGAGGGCTAGCTTTTTCAACTTTTTGAGATGTGCAATCTCGTGAGGCAGTGAGTTTATGCGGTTGCCGTACATGTATAATTCCTCGACATGGGACACCTGCAGAGGCCAAGGGAGAGAGAGAGAGAGAAACCAAAGGAATATCTTTTGGCTGCCCGTGGAGTTTTCCACACTAACTAGCCAAATTGGTTCCTTGCTCACCTCTTTAATGCTGGGTGGAACTTGGGCAAGCTGTAATTGAGAGAGAGAGGAGAGAGAGAGACAGAGGGAGGGGGGAGGGATGTCAATATCCAAACAGTATGCAAACAGAAGCTAGAGAAGTGGGTGTAAACGAAGCTCTCTACTGACAGAGCAAGCTATATAGCCCATCTGCAAGTAGCAGCTGTCCATACCGTACACATGTACTTCAACACACACATTGCCAGCACAGTGCGAGGTCATGTACATACATGTACAATACATCCACTAGCATCTAAACAAGAGCCGTATAAACACATAAGGTAGAAGGCACTATTTTGGGATAGTTCAAAACCAATACATGTAGCTACATGTATGTGTACTTCTTGACATTGCACACCTCAGTTTTGCTCAGATCCAAAATTGGAGACTTCTCATCCTTGCATTTACTGATCTTCTTCTTCACGTCCTATCAAAAGTGAAACGAGTATATAGTAAGCTCATAAATATAGTAATGAAAATCACACTTTGCACGTGTGGTTGGGGACTTACTGACGGTGGACCTTTCTTGTCTCCAGCCTTCTTTATGCTCGTGACCTTAGCTTTCTGCTCCTCTCCGTCCTCGCTGGGTGGCTCCTTGACTCTGACTTCTTTCTTACTTCCAGGCTTCTTCTTCCCAGCGGCTGTCGGGTCTGCATCAGCAAAACGAGTGCGCGGCGCGACACCTTCATCTTCTTCTTTGGTTCCGTCGGCAGCATCGTCGGCGCCCTGCCCCTTGTTGAACATTTTTTGTGCCTTTTGAAAAATCTTAGCCGCCATCTCGACTCTGGTCCAGTCGAGCAAGACGTCAAAGAAGTGAGTGTTAGAGACAGAGCGACCCGCCTAATAAAAATATTGAAAGAGTTGATTTAAATCATGTTTATTTAGAGCAGTTAAGATTCGGATACGCATGCGCAAAGTGAAATAGCATGTGGGGGCTGGGCTGGTGCAAATATAAGCGTTCACATCGGATCTTCACTCTATCAAATTTATCATCATGGATAGACGAGGCATATTCTTTGCCTCGTTCTACATGTGCTTATTTTTACCTGCCGTCCTTGGACAGCTGAAAACGGAGGAAAAACAGTATCTTTTGGATCTTCACAATGAGCTTCGCGGAACTGCTGGCGGCGCTAACATTGTGCAAAGTGTGAGTATGTACATTTTCTATGTGCAAAATGTGAGTATGTACATATTACCTGCTTCTATTGACTAAACGTACTTACGTAATAGCAGTTTTGTATGCCTTCTTTTGTTTTGTTGTAATGTGTCTTGTTCTGTTTTGTTTACTTGTCCTAAGTATGCTTTATTTTGTTTTGCTGTAAGTATGAATTTCTATTCTAGTCTGAAAAAAAAAAAAAAAAAAAGTTATCACACAGTACGGTAGTACTGTGTATATAGGGATTGCTATGGTCTATCCCCATTGAAAACCATATATAAGGTTTTTCATCACTTTCACTTTCAGTTTGCTACCTACTGGACTTCTGTTAACATTAATATGTAACTATACCTAGAAACTAACTCTGATTAAAAAATGGCATAATTCACTGCACGGGAAAGGTGTTAAATATTAAAAAGTCCCTTACACCAATTGTTCATCTTCTCCTTCTTCTTCTTCTTCTTCTTCTTCTGTTTCAACAGGCGTACCTCACTAACTATAGCACTTGTAAACACGAAACTTTGCACAGTTATGTAGTTCCACTGTGGGTAGCGCATCGTCATGTTAAAAATGTTGTAAACAATGTAGTTCTTGTAAAATAAACAAAAATAGCCCCAGGCCATGTATTATGATGGGAGCCACACAATCCTATATCTGCCTAATGAAAGCTCCACTAAATGTGACATTTTGTATGTCGGTAAAGTTCAATACCCCAATGATCAACGTTGTGATAAAATCTCTGTAAACAATGTAAATCTTGTAATATAACAACAAATAGCCTCAGGCAAGCATTTCTGTATCTCACTAACGAAAGCTAGGCTGCATGTGGAAATTGGTGTGATTGTAAAGCTTTATACCCCAATGATCAACGTTGTGATAAAATCTCTGTAAACAATGTAAATCTTGTAATATAACAACAAATAGCCTCAGGCAAGCATTTCTGTATCTCACTAACGAAAGCTAGGTTGCATATGGAAATTGGTATGATGGTAAAGCTTTATACCCCAATAATCAACATTGTGATAAAATTTCTGTAAACAATGTAAATCTTGTAATATAACAACAAATAGCCTCAGGCAAGCATTTCTGTATCTCACTAACGAAAACTAGGCTGCATGTGGAAATTGGTGTGATGGTAAAGCTTTGTACCCCAATGATCAACGTTGTGATAAAATCTCTGTAAACAATGTAAATCTTGTAATATAAAAACAAATAGCCTCAGGCAAGCATTTCTGTATCTCACTAACGAAAGCTGGGCTGCATGTGGAAATTGGTGTGATGGTAAAGCTTTATACCCCAATGATCAACGTTGTGATAAAATCTCAGTAAACAATGTAAATCTTGTAATATAACAACAAATAGCCTCAGGCAAGCACTTCTGTATCTCACTAACGAAAGCTAGGCTGCATGTGGAAATTGGTGTGATGGTAAAGCTTTAATCAACGTTGTGATAAAATCTCTGTAAACAATGTAAATCTTGTAATATAACAACAAATAGCCTCAGGCAAGCAATGCTGTATCTCACCAACAAAAGCTTAACCAAAACTGAAAATTGATATGATGGTAAAGCTTACTAACCCAAAGATCAACAGTGTGATAACATCTCTGTAAACAATGTATATCTTGTAAAAAATAGCCTCAGGCAAGAAAAAAATGACAGGAGACAAGTAAATAAAAAATTTAGGAAATTTGAAAGGAAATATAGGGATTGCATAAAAAGGAACGGAGACAAGATTGGGACACAGACATGTTATGATATATCGACGTACCCATAATGTTACGTTGATATTTCATAACATGTCTGTGTCCCAATCTTGTCTCCGTTCCTTTTTATGCAATCCCTATATTTCCTTTCAAATTTCCTAAATTTTTTATTTACTTGTTTATATATGTGACGGGCACTGCACATACCATAATGTTGTATGTGCTTCTAATTTTGCATGTGCACTCTCCTGCCCGCCAACAATGTAAGTAACTTTCTATCTTATAAAAATTTTAAGGTGTAGGACTCTTATAAGAGGTAAGATAGGGAAATTGTGTAAGAATTCTGTAAGCTTGTCCCATTACCATGTGTGAAGTGAATGCAGTGTTTGGATTCTCCAGAAATGGGATGAGGAGTTGGCAGAGACTGCCCAGGCCTATGCCGAGGAGTGTCACTTTAGTCCCAACCCCTCAGTTACCACTCAGAGTGGAGTACGTAGAGGAGAAAACCTAGGCTACACTCATGGCACCAGTCTTCTCGAAGGAGCTGTGCAGACACTGCAAACATGGTTTCATCCTGATGATTCCAGATATATTCAGGTATACCTTCATCATACCATACATTCTGTTACTGCAACTGCAACTAAAACCAGCCTACATACACCTACATGCTATTAAATGTAGCAGTAAGTACAAAGGTGTGTGTAATGTAACACATACTAGGGATCTGGTGTTGGGTGTCAGATACTCTGCAATACCTGGATTGGAATGTAACAATCACACAGTACGGTAGTACTGTGTATATAGGGATTGCTATGGTCTATCCCCATTGAAAACCATATATAAGGATATTCTTCATTTTCACTTTCAATTTGAAGTTGATTCCACTTTTAATGGTATCAAGGTGAAGAATGTGTGAAAAATAACCATGAAACAAAAATTGGTTGATCTGTGATATAAGATATGCGTAATATCACAAAAGTGCATTTCACATTTTTGCCCATGTTCTTCATCTTCTTCTTCTTATTATTCTTCTTCTTCTTCTTGAAGAAGCGTAACTCAATAACCATAAAATCAATGAAATTGAATCTTTGCATGTGAAAATGTATCAATACGTACTGGGAAATAGAGGTATAATTGTTAACCCTTGTAGTTCATGTACTACTGATCGTTATCTCTCCCAGCAATGTATTATGAATGAGGATAACTAATGATCAAAACTCATCAGCCATGGTAACTATCAACCTGAAAGTTAGCATGTGTAGAGATATCATCGCTAATAGCAACATGACAAAAGCATATTTTATTAACCCTTGTGATTCTTGTAATAATGATGTTAACACTCCTCTCAATGCAATACATGTACATATATATATAGCGATTAAACATAAATTCTTAGGTTGCCTGGTGATGTATTAACTTGAAGAGAAGTTTTATTGATGGCACAGGCATAATGGACAAAGAGAGAGCAGAAAAGACTGACTTCCACCGGAATCGAACTCAGGATCAGTGACTGGAAGTCCAGTGCACTAACCACTGAGCCACGATTCCCAAGCAAAAGTCAGTCCCCCCACTCTCTCTCATATACAGCCAGGTGGTACTCCCATACAGGAGTCTCACACCTGACCTAGCTGTCTACCAACTACCAACTAGTTTGAATGTACGTGCATAGTACACGTATATAGTTAGCTTGCGTCATACAAGAAAACGATTACGTCATGAGACAAGACTCATTAATGACGTCATTTACACCAGCCGCGCATGAGCAAAAGCTTAGCAACTAGCGCGTAACAACTAGGCACGAGTGAACTGGCTGATAGAGAACGTGTTGACGATTTGTAAAGCAACTAGCACTTAGTACTACATAAGCAAAACAGAGATGTGTTGACGATTCTTGTGCTACTCTCACTGTCAGAACACTGCACACGCGTACAGTGCTCTGCCTCTACGTATATACCTCGGTAAGCTTATATTATAGATACCATATAGTATATATGCTTATATGCCGTCTGCTGGAGAAACGGTACGCTATTCTACCACGATACTATATACCACCAAGCCAAAGCGCTGGTGACTGATAGTACGTTGCTAGCAGGTTTGCTTATAGACCAAAGTGTACGCAGCTGCTGCTTGCAACCAAACCACGCCCTCAGTACTATTACGTATTTATACAGTAGCTCAATACTTGGCCAGATGTTTAAGGATATGGAGAGGACATGCTAGGGAGAATTATTGCTTACAATAGTAAAAAAATGACAAGAGACAAGTAAATAAAAAATTTAGGAAATTTGAAGTGTAATATAGGAATTGCATAAAAATGAACAGAGACAAGATTGGGACACAGACATGCTATATACATCAATGTACTAAAATATAGTATATAGAGAATAGTAATCTAGACTGTAGTCCTCATATCATACTTTAGCCTCACTCACAGAATTATCCTACTCATAGCTGTGCAATATGTTAACACCATACGCCCTCTTAATTCCCACAGCTCTATGTAGAATGAAGAATATGCTAGTACTACTGGTTTAGAGTACTTCAGTAGTTGTAGCAGGGACTCATACTTAGTTAAAAATTGGGCCACTTTTTGTAAGGCCCACTTTCTGTTAAATTTTGTGAAGGTGGTCTCTCTTTCTCCAGGTTGTGTGGTGGAATGTCACTGCTATTGGTTGTGGTAGTTACCAGTGTCCCCGGCTCTCGTTATCAGGCGGAGAACGTTTTGACAGTGTCTCCTTTCATGTGTGCTATTACATCACTGTGTACATTGCGGGTGTGTCTCCATTTGTAAGAGGAGATCCATGTTCTCGCTGTCCTGACAGCCATTCCAACTGTGATGTGAATGGCTTATGTGGTAAGTCAGTAACAAGTACTGACTATGCTACTCACTGATTCAACTGACTATACTGATTCAAGACAAATAATTTTAGTCAAACTTCTTGTTGTTTTATGCTTCATTACAATAATTAGCTATATTTCAAAATGAAATGAAAGACTGCTTTTTTTCTCTCCAACAGCTACATCCTCTGCTCTGCCAGTGGTCCCAGATGACACCACAACCATCGCCCCTCCCGTTAGGAGTAAGTTAACAAGAGTATCTCTGGCAGTAGAAGGGTACCGATATGGCCACCTAAGGCAATGTGACTGCTACTGTTGTCTGATGATACAAACATTATATGTACACATATCGATATAGACTTATTGTCAACAAAATCATGTGACACTATCCCAATGTTCAACTGGCTCCATTATGTAATGTAGGTTTTAAGAACGGTATTCTGTACACATCCTGCAATATTCCACATAGGGAAAACTATTTTAATCACTCTAATACTAGCAATTTGCACAGTTCCGAAAATCTGTTGTTCCACAGACACTCCCATGTATACTTCATATCCCCTACACCCTTGGGAAATAGGCATAGTTTACCTACTTAGTACTTGCCTTTTTTGTTGTGATCCATGCATTTTCCACATGCATTTGCAGATGCTGTAACCTCTTCATGTTTTATATAGAGGGAGGGTCTAGGGTTAGGTTTTAGCTAGCTAATTGTTTGCAGCAACTATCAGCTCCTGTTACAGGAAGCTTCTTTGCATGCTGCAGTAATAACAGTAGCCTAAGGTTAGTATATCCAATGCAATAGCAGTAACCTAAGGTTAGTATATCCAATGCAATAGCAGTAGCCTAAGGTTAGTATATCCAATGCAATAGCAGTAGCCTAAGGTTAGTATATCCAATGCAATAGCAGTAGCCTAAGGTTAGTATATCCAATGCAATAGCAGTAGCCTAAGGTTAGTATATCCAATGCAATAGCAGTAGCCTAAGGTTAGTATATCCAATGCAATAGCAGTAGCCTAAGGTTAGTATATCCCTATGCAATAGCAGTAGCCTAAGGTTAGTATATCCAATGAAGTGTGGCAATAGAAACAACCATTACTTTAAAGAACATTAGATTGTGTCATCTAACTATCTATACTGGCATGATCTGTAAACACTTCAAAACAGACTCCAGATGGCCCACACATCACTTCATTCTTAGATTACATGGCCCATGACTCTGTGACATGTAATGAATTAGTGGCCAATGACAATGTTCATGCTCTGTTGCTTCTTTGGTTTGTTGACTGTAATTAGCCCACACCGTGCATTCCTGGAGTGATTGGCTTAAGGCACTCTGTTCCTAGCAGCTAAATAATTAATCAATTAGTGTGGTCCACCCATCATAATTACTGTGGTATATCACTTGCCTTCAGCTATGTTCAGGGTACATAGTCTACTAATTGGACTACCAGTTCATGTTCTTATCTTTAATTGCCGTATACACAGGGGTAATCTACAGAGACCCTTGGCTAGGCAGTGTTGGTGGAGGCACCAGACTAACACTTTTTGGGCAAGGTAGGGCAATACATACGAGCATTTCTTTTCCTTTTGTCATTTTCCTCCCTCCCCCCCCCACCCCCTTCACTCTATCCATCCTCCTCTCTCTCCCTCTCACTTGCCCTCTCTCCTCCTTCCCGCTCTCTCTCCCCCCTCTCCCTCTCACTTGCCCTCTCTCCTCCCTCCCACTCTCTCTCCCCCCTCTCCCCCCTCCCCCCTCTCCGTCCTCCTATCTCCCTCTCTCTCACTTCCCCTCTCTCCTCCCTCCCACTCTCTCCACCCTCCTCCTCCCACTATTCCCTCTCCCTCCCTCTCCCATCACAGGTTTCAGTGGTAATCAACACTCTGGAGCAAATGAAGTCTATTTCAGATCGGGCAACACTATCTTTCCCTGTGACGTGGAGCCCTATTACTCCACCACAACGCAGATAATCTGCATTACTAGGTAAGTAAGATACTAATTGAATGCTACGCATTGTTGGCGAGCGGGAGTGCGCACGCAAAATTAGAAACACGTACAACATTACGCTCGCCAATAACCACACCATTGCACACATAATTTGATTAGTGAACTCCACAAATAAGAAGATTCGCTTACACATTCTAGCTAACGTGCCACATAGCCTCATATGCAGTGCTCTCCACCAATTGCCTGGCTACTGTACTACACTATCTCTCTAACTATTGCTCACAGAGAATCACCAGAGAGGGTACAGGGGTGGTGGTCACTGGTGGTGAGGGTGAGAGATGGAGAGGGAGCAGAGTGGGAGGATGTGGACACTTGTGGAGGCTGCAACTTTTTGTATGGATTTTCAAGGTCTCCAAGTATAGAGAGCCTTGAGCCCTCTGCTGGACAACCCTGTGAGAGGCACTCCTCTAATCAGAACACCTAATTAAATACACACCCTTCCTGCCCCCAAATGCTATATTTGTGTAGTTTTCAAACCCTCAAATCAGGACACTTGGACTAATCAGGACACCCCATCAGGACACCTCACTAAACAGGATATCCTATAAGGAGACATTAATCAGGTCATCCTATCAGGACACCTCACTAATCAGGACGCCCCATCAGGACACTTGACTAATCAGGACACCCCATCAGGACACCTCATTAATCAGGAGATCCTGTCAGGACACCTCACTAATCAGGACACCCATCAGGACACCGCACTAATCAGGACACTTTCCTCTCCATTATACCTCATACAGTGTATTATTCTATGTGTGTTTCTGCAGCCTCTCTACTGAATATCTATGGAAGGATTTTCACCGTTTCTTTCAATGACACCTTCGAGGACCCTGCTATTGACATTATCACTCGTCTGCTGGTAGGAGGAAGGTTGTGTGACCATCTCAATGAGGATGGAGATCTGTAAGTCCAATATTTGGGCTAATTCGGACAGTTGGATGTTCATGTTTGGTGGGTGTGGTCCTACAGATATGGAGCACAGCTAACCAGTTACACCAGAGGTACTATCACCTGTCGCACTAACACATCCAATATCATTGGTAAGTTGGCCTTATACACACACTTGACAGTACAGTGATCTCACTATATTATATCTCCATTCAGATTCCATGAATGTCAGTCTTGTACTTGAGACTTATGGAAGGTAATAGGATCTTGAAAGTGATACAAACTGATAATGTTAATCATAGCATGGCCTAAAATATTGGGGGACTAACTACACACCACAGAGTTTAGGACTATGCTCGTATAGGCACAGTGGCTTGCCTGCAGCCTTACATGACTGGAATACTGGGGAGTTCTGCCCCCCTTAACAAATTATTTGGGCGGGGGGGTTACATGAAGTTTAGACCTGTCTAAACGTAGTTAACGAAGGAGTGGTCGCTCCTCCCTATTCGCATTAGCAACACTCAGACTGCCGTATCTTCGTATTGCGTGCTGACCGGCAGAACGTTTGCCCCACCCTCCACTCCCACTTTGTCTACTGATTATGCCATCAGTATGACCTTGTCGGACCCCGCTTCCTAGGTGCTGAGGCAGTTCCTGTATAATGTCCGTGCTAAGCCCATGTATGACCTCTTACGGAGTTGGCTCACTCCTCCCTTCTTCCCAAAGAACTGGCAGGCTTCATGAAATATTATTAGCTTGGCTAATCGCCAAGGCCTACTGTAGTGCTGTGGTCGAAAGGTCGCGGGCGAGGAGAGCAGGCATTGCCGATTGGCTGTTTTATGCCTAGAAGTGATTCCCCGGAAGGCTTGTCCGGGGCATGCTTTCGCAACAATTTTGGGTTCGACATGCCTCCATCCATAGGTCGTAGTTCACGATGCACGTAGAATATAACGGTTCTGAGTTAACCCCCTATGCCCTCCATCCTATGCCTATGTTAATGTGATTTGTATAATATAATATCTGCAGCTCTTACATTCCCTTGAATGAGTACATCATTGGAATTGACAACCAGCTGAGACCTTATTCTTACCAGACACATGCTGGTATGCCTTCACTCACTTGCACACATACACTCAAATGCTTGTGCCCACATTGAGTCCCCCCTCTCTCTCCCTCTCCCTCTCCCTGCCTCTCCCTCCCTCACTCCCTCACTCCCTCCCTTCCTCCCTCCCTTCCTCCCTCCCTCCCTCCCTCCCTCCCTCCCCCTCCCTCTCCCCTCTCTCCCTCTCTCTCCTGTAGAAATACTTGGTGTCAGTCCAGACAGTGGCAGTATCAATGGTGGGACCACCATTACGATAACCACCAGTGTGAACCTGGACAACTACAAGGCTGAAGAAGTCCAGGTGTATGTAGGAGGTGAGGCTCTCTGTGTGATGTAACATGACATCATTTGATGTGTGTGTCATGGATTGTTCATCTCCACAGGTCGTGAATGTAAGAATATTCTACTACCTGGGAACGGCTCAGGTTCAATCCAGTGTACCACACCATCCCAGCCTCCCCTACTACCCTACTATCCAGGTAATACAGATTGGGGTATATTTCCACATGTGTTGTATACCACTTGTGTGTAATGGTCACATGTCAGGTGGACGAGGACTGCTGAGGGAGGTTTGGATTGGAGGTGACTACAGGAACATCGACAGATACCTCACAGAGCCTCGTTCTCAGCTCGTCTCCATACAGGACAAGGCATATCGTGATCACTCATATACCCGTGACTTTGGAGAGAGATATAACTTTATACAGCGCTACACTGGATTCTTCGTACCTCCCGTTACCTCTCTGTACACCTTCTCAATCCTTTCAGATGACTTGAGTCGGTGGTATATCAGTCCCTCCATGAATCCAGATGAGAAGAAATTGGTGGCATATGCCAATACTCGCACCTTCAACCGGTGGAACCGGTATGAGTCTCAAACCAGTGCACCAATGATGATGGAACGCGGACAATACTACTACATGGAGGTCTATTCAAACCATTATTTCGGTGAGTCATAATCCCTTGGAACTGTCTTGTTAATGAATATCATTGTGAACTTCAGGTGGATGGAACTTGGGTTTGAGTGCCAAGGTCCACAGTCTACCCTATACATCATACCCATACACTGGAGACAGGGAATCACAGAGGATACTGACAACATCCAATGTTCTTCAAGAGTCACATGTATGTCATGATGAAGTCATATGTATGTCATGCCGTATGTCACATGTATGTCATGCTGTATGTCACTCCTTCAGCCCTTTTCTTAGTCAGTCCCTCTTCCCTTTACTCTCTCTCATCTCCCCTTTCCCTCTCTCTTACTCTCTCTCTCTCTCTCTCTCTCCTCTCTCTCCTCTCTGTATATCTCCTCTCCTCCCTTCATCTCTACCCCATCTCTCCTTCTCTATCCTCATCTCCCCCCTCTCACCCTCTCTTCCTCTTTTCTCCCTCTCACCTACCCTCCTTTTCCTCTCTCCTCACTTCCCTTCTTCCTTGCCTCCTCTCCACTCCATCCAGGGTGTCTCACTAGCAGTCTCTCCAGCTGTCTACGATATTCAGATCCAGTACTCTAACACAGGAAGAATGATGATGTGTGACATCATCATTAATGTTGACAACCACATGCTTGTTCTCTATCCCGAAACAATGATCTCTGACCTCCAAACTATGCTCAATGCCATAGAAGCCATAAAGGCAGTAGGTGGAGTCGAGGTGGAGAAGAGGGAGGGGCAAACTGATAACAGAACTCTTTGGGTAATTTTCAGAATCCTCTTCCTGACAGGGGTGGGTATAAGCCACAGTGATATTCCTACCATTGATGTATCGACTGATGCCAACTGCTCGATACACTATAACATTACTGCCGGATTTGTACAGTTTCTGACCACACCCACTTTCCAAGTGGGTTTCCCACAAGACTCCCCGCGCCTGACACGCCCACTATCGGTAGTCAACACGACTGCCGAAGAACTTCGAACTGAGATGGAAACACTTCTGTCCTACGAATGCTCAAAAACTCTTCCACCCAATGTAAGTATCATTCTCCCTAACAAATTGTGACATGAGAAGGACTGCCTCGATCCTGTTGTTCACTGGTAGAACTCCATCTTTATTTCTCTCTCTTTCTTCTTTACTTTGGTCTCTGTTTGTCTATCGACTTACAGGTGTTGCTAGATCTGGAATATGAGGACGGTAGTGTGACAAGGAGTACAGCCTACTGTGGAAGGCACTCCTACGGCAATCCTGCTGTCATCTGGGAGGGGGACAGATACCATACTACTATATATACACATGTAAGTTATAGGATATTATTAACTGCTCCACAAGCAATGTTTGCTCAGTCAGCAGCTCAGTTAGTTAGGATCATGTCCCTCAACTAGCTCTATGAGATGGCATTTTAAGCTGTGCTCTGCTACTTCATCAAATATTTGAATCTCTCTCTCCCCTCCCCCTGCCCCTTCTCCCTCTCCCTCTCCCTTTCTCTCTCCCCTCCCTCTATGAGATGGCATTTTAAGCTGTGCTCTGCTACTTCATCAAATATTTGAATCTCTCTCTCCCCTCCCCCTGCCCCTTCTCCGTCTCCCTCTCCCTTTCTCTGCCCCTTCTCCCTCTCCCTCTCCCCCTCTCATCTCAACCCATAGGTGTGTTTTGCAATCTATAATAACCTGCCTGCCCTGAGGGCTACTGTCCACTATTACAACGAAGATCGCATTGGTGTTGATATCATCTTCGACCTCCGAACCTGTCCAGAGTGGCCCTCTTCATTTGACAGATCCTGGCATCACATCTGCATCAACCTCCACACTTGTCTCAGTGACTCTGTCGAGGGAGGACAGTTGTTTCAGGTGGAGAGACTACAATTTGATAGGGAACCATCCTGGGCGTGGGTTGATGAGGTGGCCATTGCAGCAGGACGTATCGAAGGTTTGATGTGCTACCTATTGCATGTGTGTACAGATCTAAAGTTGAAACTGAAACCAATCTCCTTGTGCAGTGATCCAAACTGCAGTCCCTGTCACACCAGGAGGAGTGAGGATCTCTGACGTGACAGTTACTGGCGAATACAACACACCTCCTACGCTCTTGGAAATTGATGCTTCTTCAGGAGTTGATCTTGAGCTTGATTTTGGTCCCATTCCCATGTTAATAGTGTCCACATTCCAAGTGAATTACATAGTTGAGAACTGCGTTTCAGGAATGTCTCTTCTCCAAGGGAACTACAACCAATTTGAATCATGGGATGTACTCATTCAGAGATTACAATCTGGAACACCTGGAGTAGGAGGGACCTTTGACCTTTCCTTTAGTGGGCGAAATATTCGAGGAATACCAGCTGACATTTCAAACAGCCTACTGGATCAGCTACTGGAGACCAACTTCCCAGATGAAGGAGGTACATACATACAGTACTCCCTTATGGAGAATGTGTAAGATCTTATACAAGAAACTGTTTTTTATAAGAAAATGCTATGTCTTATTAGCAAGCGTAGTGAGCCCTCCTAGTGATCTGAATGGACGAATTTATTTATATATGTGACGGGCACTGCACATACCATAATGTTGTATGTGCTTCTAATTTTGCATGTGCACTCTCCTGCCCGCCAACAATGTAAGTAACTTTCTATCTTATAAAAATTTTAAGGTGTAGGAGTCTTATAAGAGGTAAGATAGGGAAATTGTGTAAGAATTCTGTAAGCTTGTCCCATTACCATGTGTGAAGTGAATGCAGTGTTTGTGTGTGGAAGGGGGTGGAGTTTACATGTTCCATGCATCTCAGGATTCAGTGTGGTCTCGGGAGGAGGGTGCGAGGGGAGATGGTGGGACATCACGTGGGACACCAGGGGAGCCGATGTCCCATCCATGACGGTGGACGGGACCAACCTGACGGGAAGTTATCCCATGGTTACCGTGGTTACATTGATAGATGGAGGCATGTGGCTCCGCCCACTACGAGGTGACATGCTTCGTCTTCCTCAAGAATCTCCACAGGTTAGGAAACAACAAAAAAATTCACCAATTACATTTTCTTTGCAACATTCTGTTTACATATTATTATTATTCTAGGTGGAGGTGATCATCAATAGTATTCCATCTTCTTGTTTAAGTGAAAACTGCATATTAAATTTTTCTACTGAAGCCACACCCCTCATTGAATCAATATCTCCATCGTCCGGGCAACAAGGTACCACCATTACTGTATACGGCTCTGGACTACAAGGTAATAGTAGTGAAGGTGATGGTGTGAGGGTGTGGTTAGGGGGGGTGGAGTGTGTCGTTATAGCTGTAAACGACAGTGAAATCTCCTGTACTGTGCAAGAACATGCCGCAGGAAGTGTCAGGGTATCAGTACACGTTCCAGGAAGAGGGTATGCTGCAGTGAACGACTCCATTATCTGCTTCCGCTACCTCCTTGATGTGACTGGTGTACAGCCAGCCAGTGGAAGTACCAGAGGAGGAACAGAACTGACTCTCAGAGGCCGAGGGTTCCTACCTAGTCTCCCAGTCAAGTCTTCCGTGATTGGACCTCAGCTATCCAATGTGGCCTGGCTGGGAAATGGGTTTAGCTGGCCTGAGCTTCCTCCACTCCCTACCCTATGTCCACACCTCACAGACGATCTTGTCAACTTCACTGACGTGGTACTGTCAGACCACCACACTTTACAACAGATAATACTATACTCCAGACACGAAAATGCTGATCTTCAAGACCCAGAGGAGCTCCAGCTGCTACTAGCCAGTTTTTACAATGATTTCCCTCTCGGTGTATTTGTTGGATCAGCTCCATGTATCGTGACGTGGTCCAGTTGGACTGACCTCAGGTGTACTACCACACCCCATCCAGATGGTACAGTGAACATCACAGTTACTGTACTAGGAGAGACTGCAGTACTTGAGGGATATACCTATGACACTGAACTCACTCCATCAGTTTTTTCAATCGTTCCAGACTCTGGTCCAGTGTATGGGGGTACTCTCCTGACAATAGAGGGGAGAGCACTGTCAAATACCATATCTGTAATGATAGGAGGTGCTCCGTGTATGATTATATCACAGAATGATACATACATAGTGTGTAATACGACGTCTCACTACCCTTCCTCTCTACCTGTTATGGTTACCACAAGTCAGGGATTGGCAAGAGTTTCCATGGAGGAAACCAGTAGTGACAATGGAAGTGGTGATATCGATGGAAGTAGTGAAGGAAGTGGCGACCCATCTTTGACGCAGCTGTTCTTCAGGTATGAGTTGGAAGTGAATTCAATTGGACCTCTCCAGGGCTCCGTGCTCGGTGGACTGGTGCTCAATATCGGTGGGCGTGGTTTCCATCCTTCGCTTACCTCTGTTTTGATTGGTGGTCGTCAAGCAACTGTGACTTCGGCTAGTGAGACTGTAGTCCGATGTATCACCCCACCCCCCACACAGACACACACAGTCATCTTCAGTGACGAAGGATACAGTTTTGGTGAGTGAGAAGGAATAACTCTATAGTACCAATATCTGTATACTAACTCTGACTCTCTCTCTCTCTCTCTCTCTCTCTCTCTCTCTCTCTCGTGTGCAGAAAGTGGCTACCAGTTCTCATGGTCACCATCCAATACTGTGGTACAGCGTGGGGACACGGTCACCTGGGAATGGAATCTAGACCTCCCTGGATTTGCCGTAAATGTGTTCCAAACTCCCAATGCTGGTTCCAGTATCCGACTTGAGGATGGATTTGCTAGTGAGACCTCAAGCAATGGGGCATTTTCGTTCATGTTCACTCGACCCGGAACATTCTACTACGTCAGTGAACTAACACAGCAAATAATCATTAGGGGAATGGTGACTGTTGAAGAGGTTGCCTCACAGAGTGCTGAGATCAGAGTGACTGTGGACGGCTATGAGGCTGTGTATGTGCCAGAAGTGGGAAGCGGTGATGATGATGTTCCACTAGGGGAGGATAGAACCCGCAGAGCGGTAGATGAATGTGAAGATGATGTTGGTAGTGGAGGAGACGTTGAAACAGCTGGTTTTTCACTGGTGTATTCCATCTGTAGTACGCCATATGTGACCTCTGTGACCCCATTAATGGGTACTGCCCTCACTACGTTCACTCTCAATGGGAGTCTACTGACTCCACAACTGATGGAAGACGTGATTGTGGAGTTTGGTGGCTACCGTTGTGAAATATTGAATGGAACAGACACAGAAATAGTGTGCCAGTTCAGTACAGCTGCAATGCCACCCTCCTTCTCCCTCCTCCCACTCTCAGTGACTGTCTCTGGCTTAGGATATGCCAATATTGACATCGATCAAACTACCATCAGACTCCGCCCAGTCATCACATCCATTTCTCCTCGCTATAGTTCTACAGAGGGAGGATCTCATCTCTTCATCTCTGGCCGCGGCTTCCCACTTGAAAGTGACGTGGTAATCGTGATGCTGAATGACACGTCATGCAGTGTTGTATCACAGAGCTATTCAGTTGTAGAGTGTGTGACTCCCGGTGGCAACCCTGGAGTCCTGTCAGTCAATCTATTGCTGAACTCCTCAATGGGAGATCCATTTGAATGTAAGGTGGAGTCCGGATGTACCACTGTCTACTCAATTGAACACACGCCAGTAGTAGATGATGTCAGTCCAGTTACCCTTGTCGGTCCCGACCCCACTACTTTGGACATCAGTGGGACGCTGTTTTCAGATAATGTAACAGATAACATTGTGATGGTGGGAGGTTACAGCTGTGATGTCATATTTAGTAATGCCACCCTCATTCAGTGTTCTCTCGATCCACTGCCTGCAGCCAGCTATAGTCTGTCTGTGACTGTCTGTCCACCATATCCTACTGTTGACTCATACTGTCCTGGAAGAGCAAACGTAACGACTGCACACCTTACCAGCCCTGCTAGAATCACTGATGTCTCTCCTTCTCAAGGGAGTGTTGCTGGTGGTACGCACATCGCAATAACAGGACTAGGTTTCTCCACCGACATGTCTGAAGTCATCGTCACTCTGGGAGACAACGAGTGTGCCGTCACTTTCTCTAACTATACCTTAGTATCTTGCATTACCATGGCAACCTCTGCTGATACTTATGACGTAATAGTGACATCACACGGAACTCAGTACCCAGTAACTCATAATTACACCTTTTCAATGGAGATGACCCCCGTGGTGATGTCTGTTAGCCCTAGTAACGGGCAAGCTGGGACTAATGTAACCCTATCTGGCTCCAACTTGGGAGGTGAGTCTACTTCAATAGATATTGGAGGGGTAGGCTGTGTGGTACATGTCGAAGAAAGCAACGACACTTCTGTCATGTGTACTCTTGGAATCAACCTCGCTGGAGAACACAATATAAATGTCATGGTTGGTGGACTGGGAATGGCAATGATTCCAGATACCCTGACTTTCGATTACAATCTTGAACTGACGAGTTTCTTCCCGATGTCTGGAAGCTTGGCCGGAATGAGTTCGATTGTACTGGGTGGTTTAGGGTTTAACCCCACACAAGTGACAGTGTTAGTGTGTGACCAGTCGTGCCAGCTCTCTACCACTCCAGGAAGCCTCAGTGAAGTGGAGTGTATACTCCCATCAATGAGCTCCTCCAGCGAGACTCTGATCAACTGTGGTGTAGTGGTACTTAATATGGGTATCACTATGCAATTTAATGATAGTTTTACATACAGTAGTGAACTCACTCCGACCGTGACCAGCATCAATCGTACTCGCGGTGGAACCCAAGGAGGTTCCCGAATCCTTATCGAAGGGACGGGCTTTGATGGAGGAAACATTACTGTTTCTATTGCTGATATTGTATGTGAGCTTGTATCGTACACTGCTACTGAGATTGTGTGTGATACTGGAGCAAGTGGGAGGACTATACGTGCACAAGTAATGGTGTATGTTGAAGGAAAGGGTTTTGCACAATCGGAAAATATCACGTTTTGGTACGTTGATTTATGGAGCTCGCGTTTCACATGGGGAAATGATGACCCCCCACGAGAGGGGGAATTTGTGGTGATCCCCAGGGGACAAACATTGGTGCTGGACACAGTGACAGAAGTACTGGCCTATCTGCTGGTCCAAGGTGGGGAGCTGGTATTCGATGATGAAGCAGCAGATAACCAAGTCGAGCTACATACTCACGGTATGCTCATAACAGATGGAGGAAAACTGATAGTGGGAACAGAAGATGCGCCATTTGAAGCCAAGACTCAAATTGTCCTCTATGGAGACGTTCTCTCAACTGAAATTCCGGTGTATGGTGCGAAAACGCTAGCTCTGAGGCAGGGGTCTATTGATATACATGGAAAGCCATTGAAGATTACGTGGACCAAGTTAGCAGAAACAGCTAGTGCTTCTAGCACAATGCTTCGTTTGCAGGACGCAGTCGATTGGAACGTAGGTGGCAAGATTGTGATAGCATCGACTTCTTTCAGTCAACGTGAGAATGAAGAGCTGACCATCATGGACATTCAAGAAGAAGGGACTCTCCTCATAGTGGATCCTCCTCTGGAGTATGATCATATATCAGTGAAGCAGGTTATAAGTGGGAGGGAGATAGACACCAGTGCTGAAGTCGGTTACCTCACAAGAAATGTGGTGGTAAGGGGGAGTGTCAATGAAGAGTTTGTGTCAGAAGTATCGGCATGTCCGCAGGAGTTCAGGACAGGGCAGTTCCAGCTCCAGACCTGTTTCCTTGGACGGTTTGGGGACGAGACCCTCAGTGACCAATTTGGATCCCAGATCATGATCCACGCCCCGGAACAGAACAAAGGTGATGTAATCGGCCGATTCTCATACATAGAAGTTACTCACGCTGGTCAGGCCTTCCGACTGGGCCGGTATCCAATCCATTTCCATCTGAATGGAGATGTAAGTGGATCCTACGTCAGAGGCTGCAGTATTCACCATACCTTCAACAGAGCAGTCACAGTGCATGCAGTCAACAACCTACTAGTGGAGAACAACGTGGCCTACAACATACTGGGGCATGCTTACTTCTTGGAGGATGGCATTGAAGAGAACAACATCATTCAAGACAACCTTGGAGTGTTTGTGAGACCCTCCAGCAGCTTACTCAATGTTGATATCACGCCTGCTGTATTCTGGATCGTCAATCCTAACAACATTGTGAGAAGGAATGCAGCTGCTGGTGGGACACACTTTGGGTTTTGGTACCGACTTCCAGTAAATCCGACGGGACCCTCGTTTGATTCCACAGTGTTCCCACGACGTATCCCCCTGGGGGAGTTCACTGATAACTCCGCCCATTCCTTTGGTTGGTATGGCCTGTGGGTGTTCCCCGAGTACAATCCTGAATCTCCAGCAGTATTTCAGAACTTTTTGTCGTGGAAGAACGAACGAGGGGTGGAGTTTGCTGACGCTGGTGCACTACAGCTCCACAACAGTACTCTACTAGACAACAAACTGGCTGGGTTTGAAGCAACAGCACTGGCATCTTTTTGGGGAGGACCCCTCGTGAAGGACCTCCTTATAGTAGGTCACAGTGACCTAACTGCTGGGGACACCTCTTTCTGCACAGTTGCTGGCATCAAAACTCCCCACACTCCGTACCTCACAGTAGAGTCAGTGACTTTTGTAAACTTTGACAGGGACACTTGTACTTCTCTATCTGCTTGCTCACACTGCAGAGCCTTACAAGGTGGATTTGAAACCAGGTACAGTGATATTAAGTTCATAAACAGCCCCAGACTAGCCACCTGGAAATGGAGGCACGAGCACTACCACAGAGACCTTGATGGCACCCTCACGGGGACACAAGCCCACAGTATTATCGTCCCCACCTCTGAAATCCTCCCACCATCATGTACCCCACACCAAGCCTCGAGTTACGATTTTAACGGAAGTATCTGCCCAGGGTCTCTGGATTTTGTCCGATTTGCTCTCTATAGTCCGAGCCCCAGTAGCTTGAGGACACAGCAACTCGACCTCACCAATCCATATGGCACGACAACAGTAGATTATAAAAACGAGAGACTCCTTATTGGCAATGGCCACATGGCCCTGCTCCCAGTCAACGAGAGCTATTCCCTCCGATGGAACCTAGGTCCCATATTTACCAATACTTCATATCGTTTGTTACTGATAGAATTCGAGGATGATGACTATGTCTTCCTGGTGCAACCGTACCCCGAGCCACTGGACTTTATCACAGTTAATGGGAAAACTACTAATGTGAGTGAGTCAGTTCTGAGCAATCCTTCTGAGGCTGAGACTGGAGACTGGGTCAGTGATGAAAATAACAGCATTAATTACATCGTGAAGGGAGATGAAGATGAAAGGGTGGATGTGTTCTTCCAAACCTATACCTGTTTCTTCGAGGACTGCATCCCACCCCCTCCGCCCCCTCCGCCCACTCTGCCGCCTCCCATTCCTCCTGGACGTCCCGAAGAGACCCAGTCCTGGTCCAACGCAGCCATCTGGCCAGACGGTCAACTGCCACAACCCGGCCAAGATGTCTACATTAACTGCAATTGGTACCTACTGCTGAACACCTCCATACCCCGCCTTGGTACACTGACTATATGTGGTGTCTTGGAGGTGGTGGATGGGATGGACCACACAATAGAGGCTGATGTCATCATTATAACAGGAGGCCGATTGGTTGCTGGGTACCCAGATACTCCATTCAACAGCACGGTCACATTCCTTCTCCATGGCAACATGTCCTCACCGGAGGTCAGGTTTGACATCGGCCCCATTCTCGGGGCAAAGGCCATAGGGGTCTTTGGGGAGTTGATTCTCACGAGTGTTCCCCGAACCCCCACGTGGACAACACTGGGGGCCACAGTGGAAGAAGGGGGGATGGAAATTGTGCTGAGTGAAAGTGTAGACTGGGAAGTGGGAGACAAGATTGTTATCACTTCAACCTCTTTCGAAGGTCAACAGAGTGAAACTGCAACGATTGCTGCCGTGTCCGGTTCCCAAACAAGACTGACTCTGAGTAGCCCCCTTCAATTCCAGCATGTGCACGAGACACAGACAATTGGGTCTCGTTCCTATACACTAACAGCTGAGGTGGGTCTACTCACAAGGGACATCGTCATAACCAATGGTGACAGAGAAAGAGCAGATGAAGAGACATTTGGCTGCCGAGTACTTGTTGGAAATATTGTCAAAGACGGACAGACATTTGTTGGAAATGTTCAGATGGAGGGGGTGGAGCTAGATGGGTGTGGTCAACGTGGATATACAAATATATACGATCCTCGATTTTCTCTGGCTATTCTGAATATCAACGGACGAGATTCCTACATCCGTAGTTCCAGTGTACATGATGGCTACAATACTGGAATTGGTGTATTTGGCTCAAGTGGTGTACAGCTCTCAGACAATGTCATCCACAATACAGTCGGTAGTTCCATCTGGGCTGGAGGCTCTGATCTGGTAATAACAGGTAACTTAGCTTCATTGAGCCACTTTCTACCGACTTACAGAACTAGTTCTCGGGCCCAACCCATGGCCCCAGATTGGACGGCAAACTATGAGTTAGCATCGACCTTTAATCTCACTCTACGAAACAATGTTGCTGCTGGTGGTAATAAGGCTGGATTTCATGTCAATGGTGACTACTGTACTTCAGATGGTGACATGTTGCAAGTGGCAGACAACACTGCACACTCAACTCTACACGGAATCCACTTGGGCTACACAGATGGCCACCCATCGGGGTGTACTCATATCGCCCGCTTCACAGCACACAGCTGCTTCCACTACGCCATATTCAGCTACTGCCGAGCTGAAGTTAGAGTGAGTGAGGCTACGTTAGTCAACAACTACGCTGGTATCTTCGCTGCTGTAATTGGACCATCATCACTCAGTCACCAGTTAGGAAACAAGGAAGTTGTAATTGAAAACTCCCTCATCGTATCTGCAACACCTCAACTTGACTGTGACAGAGATTCCATTGTACCGTACACCTCGCTACATCCTCAGGCATTCCGTGGACTACGCTCACCCTTCAATGGGCACGTGGGTGTCATTATCCCTGCGTTTGTCTCCTCTCAAGGCCACAAGACTCTCTCGGGTTGGTTCAGCATAGCAGCCTATCCGGCTATCAGCGGAAGGACAACCATCCGTGATGTCACGTTTGCTAACTTTGGTGAACGCTGTTTAGGTCAAAAAGACACCCTCCTAATCACCCATGAGAGCTCCGAAGACTGTAACCATCCCACTCACCTTGAGGGAATATCCCACTACCAAAACAGTGCTGCTCTGAAATACTTCAACCACAAGCCAATTTTGGGCAGTATAAATCCTTCTGATTGTGTTGATATGGACTGTGATGGACTAAAGCACGTTCTCGTACGAGATGAGGATGGTACATTCCTAGAGACCGGAGGACTAAGTTCACTTGTGTCGATGGCAGAAATTGGCTGGGGGGAGAACGGTCCTCGTGGAATTGGAAACTTCCGAATTCCAAGAACCATGTTGGCTATTCCAGGTGGAGGGAAGGTGAATGTTTCAGTCGTATTTCCTAGACAGGGGATTGTCCGTGGTACAGGTGACTATGGCGATGAGTCGCAGTGCAGCTGGAATCCTGACTGGAATTCTTATCTCTGTGAGGACATTGATCACCTGATGATTGTCATAGAGAGTCTGGATGACGACACTGAGGTGAGTCATGTGACTGTCATATGACACTGGTCACTGAACTGTCACATAACTGTCACTGAACTGTCACATGACTGTCATGTGACATTCATGAGTCCTGGTTCAGGGGGTACAATTAAGCTGCAATGCTTTGTTTTCATACTTCACAAGTCAATACAATGGAACCTCTCTAATCAGGACACTACACAGGGCACTACACTAAGGGACACAAGCATACCTCACTACTGTCTAAAGAGTGTTAATCCAGTGTAGCTATAGTAGACACTCTGACTCTTCTCTGATATCACAGGTACGTCGTCTGTCTCCGGTGGGTCTAGCAGCTAACGGCTTCATCGATCTGTTGAATGGCCCCCAAGACAATGGATGGTGTGGTGGCTACACATGCCAAGAGAGAATCTCCACGTTTTTCGGGATCATTGCAGCTGGACTCAACTACACCATGGCACTGACCAGCACTAACCCACAGAACATGGCAATTCACTTGCTCAATGCGGACGACAGTCAAGCCATCGTCATAGCCGTTATCTACAACAGCCCCCAGAGACTGGACGTCTACCAGGACAGTCAGTATGTGGTACCAAACAATGCCATGCTATCGGGGAATGGGAACCTGGAATATCAGACTGGGGACCCCAGTGGATTTATCCCCACCTTGACCCAACCCCACGGGGCCAACTTCTACGATAGGGACAGCAAGAAACTGTACATTGTAGTGAAGGGAATGAGGCCCTATGAAATCCGCACTACATCAGTTATCCAGGTATGTGAAGATACATACACAATTTATACAGTGGAGCCTCTCTAATTCAGGAAATGTCCTAATTAGTGAGGTGTCCTGATTAGTGGGGTGTCCTGATTAGTGAGGTGTCCTGATTTCAGGAGTACAAATCTGGCATTTGGGACAACAGAGTGTGATTAGGTTTCCTCTATAAAAACAATTATGGAAGTCAACTCTACACACGAGAAAGAGAGAGAGAGAGAGAGAGATAGAGAGAGAGAGAGAGAGAGAGAGAGAGAGAGATAGAGAGAGAGCTAAGTTTTCTTCCTCTATGTCCATTAGGTGGGGCTCAATTTGGCGGTATCGGTTGAAGAATTTTTTGATAGTGATCGACTAGTTCAGAACCTGGCATTCCTCCTGGGGATTGATTCCAGCAAGATTCGTGTGGTCAACGTTGTCAGGGAAACTATCACCAAGAGGAAGCGGAGGCAAGAGATGCAACAGCTGAGAGTTGATTTTGAGATAGGGAATCCACCAACAGCTGCAGTTACCATGGAGCAAAGCAGCCTCTCTTTCCAGCAGCTGGAAGACCTCACAGAAATGATAGTGGATGTGATTCAAACTGGACAATTGACCTCTGACCTCAATGCTACCATAGTGAATGCTGTCATAATGGAACCGGAACCGGAACGTGAGGATCCAACTAATGGAATCCGTGCCACACCAGAAACAGGTGGTCCCCAACCTGGGAATGAGACAGTGGGACTTGAGACATTCTATGAAATGCAGCTGGAATTGGAACAGGAGACTGAGAATGAAACCAAACCATTGGTATTCACTATACCAACAAGACTGTCTGTGGAAGAAATTGGGATGACTGGTATGGAGGGGATGCCCCTGGCTCAGCAGCCAATCATTGCCATGTTTGATAATCTAGACTCCATAATTAGCAACCTGGGTTTGGAAGAGGCATGGCAAGTAAGAGCCACAATACAACAAGGACCACAGGCCGGGTTCCTCACCAATAACACGGCCAGCCTCATCAATGGTCGTGCTCAGTTCTCCGAACTAACCTTTAGCTACCCGGGAACCTACTACATCTTGTTTGAGACAGTGTTTCCCGACACAGCCGACTTCAGTGTAGCTGCACAACCAATAACCATACTACCTCGTAATCTAACCATAGAGATTGTCACCCAGCCAGGAGAGGGAAACACCACTTTCCCTCTGTATCCCTACCCCACTGTGGAGGTGAGGGATGATGGCATGGTACTGTCAGACCATGACTGGCGTAACAGCACCTGGTTTGTACGTGCCACACTCCAGAGAAGTAGTGAGACAGAGAACGAGACAGAGAGTCTGGAGACCTGGGAGGTAGAACTGAACTCTGGAGTGGCTCAGTTTACGGAATTAGAATTCACAGACCCTGGACGATACACTCTCCTTGTGTGTGTTGTCACACATCCTCCTTCTTCTCACGTCCCGCCAACAATAACCACCCAGGAATTTATCGTCTTTCAACACCCATACACAATATTGGAATTAATATTTGATGAAGACTATGACACAGTCATCGGTTCGGATGGAGAGTGTCTGGAGGAGTTTAAGGAATCATTTCTTGAAGTATTCTTGGAGACATATCCTTCACCTTTCGTTGAGATTTACAACGTCACTGTCAGTGAAAGAAGGTTCACAGTCTCCATCTTCCTCACTGCCAATAGAACTGAACACCTACAAAACCATGTGGAGATGGTAACAACCTCTAATGAAACACTCACTTTCAGTTTTGGAGGTTTGGATCTGTCGCCAGCTTTTATACTCACTATACCAACAAGGCTGTCTGTTGAAAGAGAATTAGAGATGAGTGGTATTGAGGGGAGGTCCCTGGCTCAGCAGCCAACTTTTGCCATGCTTGATGATCTAGGTTTAATAATAAACAACCTGGGTTTGGAACAGACTTGGCAAGTAAGGGCCACAATACAACAAGGACCACAGGGAGGATTCCTGACCAATAACACGGCCAGCCTCATCAATGGTCGTGCTCAGTTCTCTGAACTAACCTTTAGCTACCCTGGAACCTACTACATCTTGTTTGAGACAGTGTTTCCCGACACAGCTGACTTCAGTGTAGCTGCACAGCCAATAACAATACTACCTCGTAATCTAACCATAGAGATTGTCACCCAGCCAGGAGAGGGAAACACCACTTTCCCTCTGTATCCCTACCCCACTGTGGAGGTGAGGGATGATGGCATGGTACTGTCAGACCATGACTGGCGTAACAGCACCTGGTTTGTACGTGCCACACTCCAGAGAAGTAGTGAGACAGAGAACGAGACAGAGAGTCTGGAGACCTGGGAGGTAGAACTGAACTCTGGAGTGGCTCAGTTTACGGAATTAGAATTCACAGATCCTGGACGATACACTCTCCTTGTGTCTGTTGTCACACATCCTCCTTCTTCTCACGTCCCGCCAACAATAACCACCCAGGAATTTATCATCATTCAAAACCCATACACAATATTGGAATTAATATTCGATGAGGACTACAACACAGTCATCGGTTCAGATGAAGAGCGTCTGGAGGAGTTTAAGGAATCATTTCTTGAAGTGTTCCTGGAGACATTTCCTTCACCTTTCGTTGAGATTTACAACGTCACTGTCAGTGAAAGAAGGTTCACAGTCTCCGTCTTCCTCACTGCCAATAGAACTGAACACCTACAAAACCATGTGGAGATGGTAACAACCTCTAATGAAACACTCACTTTCAGTTTTGGAGGTTTGGATCTGTCGCCAGCTTTTATACTCACTATACCAACAAGGCTGTCTGTTGAAAGAGAATTAGGGATGACTGGTATTGAGGGGAAGCCCCTGGCTCAGCACCCAATTTTTGCCATGCTTGATGATCTAGGTTTAATAATAAACAACTTGGGTTTGGAACAGACTTGGCAAGTAAGGGCCACAATACAACAAGGACCACAGGGAAGATTCCTGACCAATAACACGGCCAGCCTCATCAATGGTCGTGCTCAGTTCTCTGAACTAACCTTTAGCTATCCGGGAACCTACTACATCTTGTTTGAGACAGTGTTTCCCGATACAGCCGACTTCAGTGTAGCTGCACAGCCAATAACAATACTACCTCGTAATCTAACCATAGAGATTGTCACCCAGCCAGGAGAGGGAAACACCACTTTCCCTCTGTATCCCTACCCCACTGTGGAGGTGAGGGATGATGGCATGGTACTGTCAGACCATGACTGGCGTAACAGCACCTGGTTTGTACGTGCCACACTCCAGAGAAGTTGTGAGACAGAGAACGAGACAGAGAGTCTGGAGACCTGGGAGGTAGAACTGAACTCTGGAGTTGCTCAGTTTACGGAATTAGAATTCACAGACCCTGGACGATACACTCTCCTTGTGTCTGTTGTCACACATCCTCCTTCTTCTCACGTCCCGCCAACAATAACCACCCAGGAATTTATCATCATTCAAAACCCATACACAATATTGGAATTAATATTTGATGAGGACTACAACACAGTCATCGGTTCAGATGAAGAGCGTCTGGAGGAGTTTAAGGAATCATTTCTTGAAGTGTTCCTGGAGACATTTCCTTCACCTTTCGTTGAGATTTACAACGTCACTGTCAGTGAAAGAAGGTTCACAGTCTCCGTCTTCCTCACTGCCAATAGAACTGAACACCTACAAAACCATGTGGAGATGGTAACAACCTCTAATGAAACACTCACTTTCAGTTTTGGAGGTTTGGATCTGTCGCCAGCTTTTATACTCACTATACCAACAAGACTGTCTGTTGATAGAGAATTAGGGATGACTGGTATTGAGGGGAGGCCCCTGGCTCAGCACCCAATTTTTGCTATGCTTGATGATCTAGGTTTAATAATAAACAACTTGGGTTTGGAACAGACTTGGCAAGTAAGGGCCACAATACAACAAGGACCACAGGGAGGATTCCTGACCAATAACACGGCCAGCCTCATCAATGGTCGTGCTCAGTTCTCTGAACTAACCTTTAGCTACCCTGGAACCTACTACATCTTGTTTGAGACAGTGTTTCCCGACACAGCTGACTTCAGTGTAGCTGCACAGCCAATAACAATACTACCTCGTAATCTAACCATAGAGATTGTCACCCAGCCAGGAGAGGGAAACACCACTTTCCCTCTGTATCCCTACCCCACTGTGGAGGTGAGGGATGATGGCATGGTACTGTCAGACCATGACTGGCGTAACAGCACCTGGTTTGTACGTGCAACACTCCAGAGAAATAGTGAGACAGAGAACGAGACAGAGAGTCTGGAGACCTGGGAGGTAGAACTGAACTCTGGAGTGGCTCAGTTTACGGAATTAGAATTCACAGACCCTGGACGATACACTCTCCTTGTGTCTGTTGTCACACATCCTCCTTCTTCTCACGTCCCGCCAACAATAACCACCCAGGAATTTATCATCATTCAAAACCCATACACAATATTGGAATTAATATTTGATGAGGACTACAACACAGTCATCGGTTCAGATGAAGAGCGTCTGGAGGAGTTTAAGGAATCATTTCTTGAAGTGTTCCTGGAGACATTTCCTTCACCTTTCGTTGAGATTTACAACGTCACTGTCAGTGAAAGAAGGTTCACAGTCTCCGTCTTCCTCACTGCCAATAGAACTGAACACCTACAAAACCATGTGGAGATGGTAACAACCTCTAATGAAACACTCACTTTCAGTTTTGGAGGTTTGGATCTGTCGCCAGCTTTTATACTCACTATACCAACAAGGCTGTCTGTTGAAAGAGAATTAGGGATGACTGGTATTGAGGGAAAGCCCCTGGCTCAGCACCCAATTTTTGCCATGCTTGATGATCTAGGTTTAATAATAAACAACTTGGGTTTGGAACAGACTTGGCAAGTAAGGGCCACAATACAACAAGGACCACAGGGAGGATTCCTGACCAATAACACGGCTAGCCTCATCAATGGTCGTGCTCAGTTCTCTGAACTAACCTTTAGCTACCCTGGAACCTACTACATCTTGTTTGAGACAGTGTTTCCCGACACAGCCGACTTCAGTGTAGCTGCACAGCCAATAACAATACTACCTCGTAATCTAACCATAGAGATTGTCACCCAGCCAGGAGAGGGAAACACCACTTTCCCTCTGTATCCCTACCCCACTGTGGAGGTGAGGGATGATGGCATGGTACTGTCAGACCATGACTGGCGTAACAGCACCTGGTTTGTACGTGCCACACTCCAGAGAAATAGTGAGACAGAGAACGAGACAGAGAGTCTGGAGACCTGGGAGGTAGAACTGAACTCTGGAGTGGCTCAGTTTACGGAATTAGAATTCACAGACCCTGGACGATACACTCTCCTTGTGTGTGTTGTCACACATCCTCCTTCTTCTCACGTCCCGCCAACAATAACCACCCAGGAATTTATCGTCATTCAAAACCCATACACAATATTGGAATTAATATTTGATGAAGACTACAACGCAGTCATCGGTTCAGATGAAGAGCGTCTGGAGGAGTTTAAGGAATCATTTCTTCAAGTGTTCTTGGAGACATATCCTTCACCTTTCGTTGAGATTTACAACGTCACTGTCAGTGAAAGAAGGTTCACAGTCTCCGTCTTCCTCACTGCCAATAGAACTGAACACCTACAAAACCATGTGGAGATGGTAACAACCTCTAATGAAACACTCACTTTCAGTTTTGGAGGTTTGGATCTGTCGCCAGCTTTTATACTCACTATACCAACAAGGCTGTCTGTTGAAAGAGAATTAGGGATGACTGATATTGAGGGGAGGCCCCTGGCTCAGCACCCAATTATTGCCATGCTTGATGATCTAGGTTTAATAATAAACAACTTGGGTTTGGAACAGACTTGGCAAGTAAGGGCCACAATACTACAAGGACCACAGGGAGGATTCCTGACCAATAACACGGCCAGCCTCATCAATGGTCGTGCTCAGTTCTCTGAACTAACCTTTAGCTACCCTGGAACCTACTACATCTTGTTTGAGACAGTGTTTCCCGACACAGCTGACTTCAGTGTAGCTGCACAGCCAATAACAATACTACCTCGTAATCTAACCATAGAGATTGTCACCCAGCCAGGAGAGGGAAACACCACTTTCCCTCTGTATCCCTACCCCACTGTGGAGGTGAGGGAGGATGGCATGGTACTGTCAGACCATGACTGGCGTAACAGCACCTGGTTTGTACGTGCCACACTCCAGAGAAGTAGTGAGACAGAGAACGAGACAGAGAGTCTGGAGACCTGGGAGGTAGAACTGAACTCTGGAGTGGCTCAGTTTACGGAATTAGAATTCACAGACCCTGGACGATACACTCTCCTTGTGTCTGTTGTCACACATCCTCCTTCTTCTCACGTCCCGCCAACAATAACCACCCAGGAATTTATCGTCATTCAAAACCCATACACAATATTGGAATTAATATTTGATGAGGACTACAACACAGTCATCGGTTCAGATGAAGAGCATCTGGAGGAGTTTAAGGAATCATTTCTTGAAGTGTTCTTGGAGACATTTCCTTCACCTTTCGTTGAGATTTACAACGTCACTGTCAGTGAAAGAAGGTTCACAGTCTCCGTCTTCCTCACTGCCAATAGAACTGAACACCTACAAAACCATGTGGAGATGGTAACAACCTCTAATGAAACACTCACTTTCAATTTTGGAGGTTTGAATCTGTCGCCAGCTTTTATACTCACTATACCAACAAGGCTGTCTGTTGAAAGAGAATTAGAGATGACTGGTATTGAGGGGAGGTCCCTGGCTCAGCAGCCAATTATTGCCATGCTTGATGATCTAGGTTTAATAATAAACAACTTGGGTTTGGAACAGACTTGGCAAGTAAGGGCCACAATACATCAAGGACCACAGGGAGGATTCCTGACCAATAACACGGCCAGCCTCATCAATGGTCGTGCTCAGTTCTCTGAACTAACCTTTAGCTACCCTGGAACCTACTACATCTTGTTTGAGACAGTGTTTCCCGACACAGCCGACTTCAGTGTAGCTGCACAGCCAATAACAATACTACCTCGTAATCTAACCATAGAGATTGTCACCCAGCCAGGAGAGGGAAACACCACTTTCCCTCTGTATCCCTACCCCACTGTGGAGGTGAGGGAGGATGGCATGGTACTGTCAGACCATGACTGGCGTAACAGCACCTGGTTTGTACGTGCCACACTCCAGAGAAGTAGTGAGACAGAGAACGAGACAGAGAGTCTGGAGACCTGGGAGGTAGAACTGAACTCTGGAGTGGCTCAGTTTACGGAATTAGAATTCACAGATCCTGGACGATACACTCTCCTTGTGTCTGTTGTCACACATCCTCCTTCTTCTCACGTCCCGCCAACAATAACCACCCAGGAATTTATCGTCATTAAAAACCCATACACAATATTGGAATTAATATTTGATGAGGACTACAACACAGTCATCGGTTCAGATGAAGAGCGTCTGGAGGAGTTTAAGGAATCATTTCTTGAAGTGTTCTTGGAGACATTTCCTTCACCTTTCGTTGAGATTTACAACGTCACTGTCAGTGAAAGAAGGTTCACAGTCTCCGTCTTCCTCACTGCCAATAGAACTGAACACCTACAAAACCATGTGGAGATGGTAACAACCTCTAATGAAACACTCACTTTCAATTTTGGAGGTTTGGATCTGTCGCCAGCTTTTATACTCACTATACCAACAAGGCTGTCTGTTGAAAGAGAATTAGAGATGACTGGTATTGAGGGGAGGTCCCTGGCTCAGCAGCCAATTTTTGCCATGCTTGATGATCTAGGTTTAATAATAAACAACCTGGGTTTGGAACAGACTTGGCAAGTAAGGGCCACAATACATCAAGGACCACAGGGAGGATTCCTGACCAATAACACGGCCAGCCTCATCAATGGTCGTGCTCAGTTCTCCGAACTAACCTTTAGCTACCCGGGAACCTACTACATCTTGTTTGAGACAGTGTTTCCCGACACAGCTGACTTCAGTGTAGCTGCACAGCCAATAACAATACTACCTCGTAATCTAACCATAGAGATTGTCACCCAGCCAGGAGAGGGAAACACCACTTTCCCTCTGTATCCCTACCCCACTGTGGAGGTGAGGGATGATGGCATGGTACTGTCAGACCATGACTGGCGTAACAGCACCTGGTTTGTACGTGCCACACTCCAGAGAAGTAGTGAGACAGAGAACGAGACAGAGAGTCTGGAGACCTGGGAGGTAGAACTGAACTCTGGAGTGGCTCAGTTTACGGAATTAGAATTCACAGACCCTGGACGATACACTCTCCTTGTGTCTGTTGTCACACATCCTCCTTCTTCTCACATCCCACCAACAATAACCACCCAGGAATTCATCGTCACTCAAAACCCATTCACAAGGTTGGAGTTGATATTTGATGAAGACTATGACACAGTCATCGGTTCAGATGGAGAGCATCTGGAGGAGTTTAAGGAATCATTCATTCAAGCATTCTTCGAGGCATTTTTCTCATCTATCATTGAGAGCTACAACGTCACCATCAGTCGAGGAAGCATCATAGTCTCCATCTTCCTCACCACCAAGAGACCTCAAGACCTACGGAGATATGTGAATATGGTAACCTCCTCACCCAATGGAACTCTCAGCTTTGACTTTCAAGGAATTGAGCTCTCACCATCCTCTATTGAAATGGACCCCTCGTACCCCATTGATATTCCTGAAGATTCCAAAGACGAACTGACTCTCATACTGATGAGTATCATACCTGCTGGCAGTCTTCTCCTCCTCATTCTCATCATTATTCTGGTAGCAACCATCTGCTACCGTCGCCAGCGAAACACTAAGACTTTCAAGGTATATATTTTTTGTGCACACACACACAAACTACTATTTATCTAGCCTCGTTGACTCATACCCTCGTACCCAGGCTCTTTCTGATGGGAGAGAAAAGCCTGGGTAGAGCCTGGGTACAAGGCTACTGGTTATCTAGCCTCGTAGCCTCATACCCTCGTACCGAGGTTCTTTCTGGGGGGAGGAAAAGGCCTGGGTAGAGCCTGGGTACGAGGCTACTGTTTATCTTGCTCTATACTCTGTGTTACAGCTGCCCAAGGCAGTAGGTGTGACCACTAAAAAGAGAGGAGAACAAGAAGGGAGGTATGTGCAGCACAACGTAGGAGCCATGGGATTTGAAGGGGATGACGTGCAAGATTTCTACCTGGAGGAGGCAGAGAAGCAATTGAACCCATCACCAACGACCACATCTTTCCAATCCTTCGAGATGAAGGAAAGAACTGGGAGTTATGTCAGCACTCATGTAAGTGAACAACTCCAAAAAAAACTTAAATCTGTATCTTTTTTACGTATACGACAGCACCCATATAAATCAAATGCACAGTTAGTAGAATATACCCCAGAATACTGAGACTTGGAAGGCTTCTCAGTGGTGTATGCATTGCAACCTCAGCCATACACAAGGTGACAGTCTCATACACTGTTAGTGGGTAGTTCATACACCACGGAGAAGCCTTCCAAGACATAGTCGATCTTGTGATACAAACCAGTTACACCAATACCCACTTGGAGGTTTAGTGATACACTACTTGGGCTCCTAGTGTACACACACTAAACCTCTTTGTGGCTATACTGTAACCTTAGATTTTTCTAGAAAACATTTTCAGGGGGGTAAAATCAGGACTTCCTAAAATTGAGGGGGCTAGCCTTGTATCGAGACTGTCCTGTGTTTTTGTATGTAAAGGATGAATTGATCATAGCCCATCTCAGGGGGGCAAAATCACTTTCAGGGGGGCGAATTGCCCCCCTTGCCCCTCCCCTAAAAAACCCTGACCTGGTCCTATAAATATTTTTAAAATTTTGTTCTATTTCAGCATGAAGCCATCACAAGCAGTAAAGAGATTGCCGTTCCAGGAGGCAGTGTGTTCGTGAACCCATCGGTGGGAGAGGAGGGGCCCAGGTATGTTACCATAGAAACGACCAAGGAGGCACCAAAGGGTAGTATCGGTGAGCTCGGAAAAGAAGTAGACGAGATTCTGACTCGCAGCAGTGACTGAGGAGTGGTGATAGAGAAACAAGACTCATTTGAGTATAATTATATGTACCACTGACCACAAATATCACTTATTTTATTTAGTATGCATACCATCTCTTATTTATTCCTTGGTGTGTTTAGTATATTTTATTCCCATTTTATTCCCACAAGTAGATTACAGTTTGTGAAATATATTGTTAGAAGGCAACCATCTCTTATTTATTCCTTGCTGTGTTTAGTATATTTTATTCCCATTTTATTCCCACAAGTAGATTACAGTTTGTGAAATATATTGTTAGAAGGCATATTATGTGGTGTGAGGAATAATGTACACATTAGGACTTAGGAGAAGGTAGACGTTATAACATGGAATGATGATCGAGATGTTCAGTCAATTTTCCGTCGTTTCAGTGAGGGTTTTTCAAAAATCTGTTTAGTACCACCTCTTTTTCCCATGAACTTGACTGCCAGGGGAGTGGTCTGCGACCAGGCACTGTCAAACTACAGAAAAGAAGTGTACACAACGAGCACTGGTAAAACTGTTCTAGGGGTTTCTGCGGTCCTGTTTATTGAGGTGTCCTTATTTCAGGGGGTCCTAACTAGAGGGGTTCCGCAAGTCTAATACACTGAGACAGGTCAGGCTCCGAAGTTCATCTGCAGGGATATGAGGAGAGAGGGGGAGGGAGGGAGGGAGGGAGGGAGGAAGGGAGGGAGAGAGGGAGAGAGAGAGGAGGGAGAGAGGAGGGAAAATTAGTGTGCATCCTCTGCCAAGAGACTGAATTGACAGGGAATGGCCAACATATTCTTATAAGGTCGCGCACTCATCTCTGGAATGTTATTACACACCATTCAATGTACAGACAGTAGTAGCCACAGCAGTGCTCAGTTCTAAAAAAAGTCATTTATCAATGAAAGTACTATGGCAAAACCATCGGTGCATTGAAGATAAATTCCTCAGAGATGATGCACAAGCGTATGACGTTACTTTGAAACCCCGCCTCTCTTCAATAACGAAAAATAGAGAGTAGATACAGTCCCAGGCACACAGAAGGCTAGAGTTCATGTGTTCCAGGTAGTGTTTGGTGTCCTGTTAGGCTTTTGAAATGTATAAACATCTGCTATTGAAGGAATGAACTTTGGATCACTGTGATAGACCTGGTGACTTTCACGGTAAGCAAATGATGCCATAACTTTTGAACGAAGCACACACACACACACACACACACACACACACACACACACACACACACACACACACACACACACACACACACAGTACTTCAACATACACGCATTGCCAGCACAGTGCGAGGTCATGTACATACATGTACAATACATCCACTAGCATCTAAACAAGAGCCGTATAAACACATAAGGTAGAAGGCACTATTTTGGGATAGTTCAAAATCAATACATGTTGCTATATGTACTTCTTGATATTGCACACCTCTGTTTTGCTCAGATCCAAAATTGGAGACTTCTCATCCTTGCATTTACTGATCTTCTTCTTCACGTCCTATCAAAAGTGAAACGAGTATATAGTAAGCTCATAAATATAGTAACGAGAATCACACTTTGCACGTGTGGTTGGGGACTTACTGACGGTGGACCTTTCTTGTCTCCAGCCTTCTTTATGCTCGTGACCTTAGCTTTCTGCTCCTCTCCGTCCTCGCTGGGTGGCTCCTTGACTCTGACTTCTTTCTTACTTCCAGGCTGCTTCTTCCCAGCGGCTGTCGGGTCTGCATCAGCAAAACGAGTGCGCGGCGCGACACCTTCATCTTCTTCTTTGGTTCCGTCGGCAGCATCGTCGGCGCCCTGCCCCTTGTTGAACATTTTTTGTGCGGAAAATCTTAGCCGCCATCTCGACTCTGGTCCAGTCGAGCAAGACGTCAAAGAAGTGAGTGTTATAGGAGACAGAGCGACCCGCCTAATAAAAATATTGAAAAAGTTGATTTAAACCATGTTTATTTAGAGCAGTTAAGATTCGGATACGCATGCGCAAAGTGAAATAGCATGTGGGGGCTGGGCTGGTGCAAATATAAGCGTTCACATCGGATCTTCACTCTATCAAATTTATCATCATGGATAGACGGGGCATATTCTTTGCCTCGTTCTACATGTGCTTATTTTTACCTGCCGTCCTTGGACAGCTGAAAACGTCGGAAAAACAGTATCTTTTGGATCTTCACAATGAGCTTCGCGGAACTGCTGGCGGCGCTAACATTGTGCAAAGTGTGAGTATGTACATTTTCTATGTGCAAAATGTGAGTATGTACATATTACTTGCTTCTATTGACTAAACGTACTTAATAATAGCAGTTATGTAATTTATCAAATTATGTACATATATGGATTCTCCAGAAATGGGATGAGGAGTTGGCAGAGACTGCCCAGGCCTATGCCGAGGAGTGTCACTTTAGTCCCAACCCCTCAGTTACCACTCAGAGTGGAGTACGTAGAGGAGAAAACCTAGGCTACACTCATGGCACCAGTCTTCTCGAAGGAGCTGTGCAGACACTGCAAACATGGTTTCATCCTGATGATTCCAGATATATTCAGGTATACCTTCATCATACCATACATACTGTAGGACTCTTACTGCAACTGCAACTAAACCAGCCTACATACACCTACATACACCTACATGCTATAGCAGCTATCAAATGTAGCAGTAAGTACAAAGGTGTGTGTAATGTAACACATACTAGGGATCTGGTGTTGGGTGTCAGATACTCTGCAATACCTGGATTGGAATGTAACAATATATATGGTTATTGTGAAGTTTGATACCTTGTAAACTTCCAGACTGTGTAGGTCTGAGTATTTCCTCTGTAACTATTCATGCTGAGAGAACAGTCGGGAACTTAATAAATTTGTCCCTCTGCAGCTGTAAATTGAGCTGCTTCCAATGAACATGTAGAAATACTTCAAACCACTTTGATCTGTCATTATGTTTGTTTAAAAAGCCCTGTGCTAATGTACCATACACCCTATACTTAAAGTCCTGTAAGTGATTAAGAAGTGAATGTTTAGCTCTACACTTCACCCATCATAAATGATTTCATCCATAATTTTATAGTATTCTAAACTGTAGTCCTCATATCATAATTATCCTACTCATAGCTGTGCAATATGTTAACACCATACACCCTCTTAATTCCCACAGCTCTATGTAGAATGAAGAATATGCTAGTACTACTGGTTTAGAGTACTCCAGTAGTTGTAGCAGGGACTCGTACTTAGTTAAAAATTGGGCCACTTTCTGTAAGGCCCACTTTCTGTTAAGTATGACTCCTTAAAAAATACTTTTGTGAAGGTGGTCTCTCTTTCTCCAGGCTGTGTGGTGGAATGTCACTGCTATTGGTTGTGGTAGTTACCAGTGTCCCCGGCTCTCGTTATCAGGCGGAGAACGTTTTGACAATGTCTCCTTTCATGTGTGCTATTACATCACTGTGTACATTGCGGGTGTGTCTCCATTTGTAAGAGGAGATCCATGTTCTCACTGTCCTGGCAGCCATTCCAACTGTGATGTGAATGGCTTATGTGGTAAGCCAGTAACAAGTACTGACTATAGCACTCACTGATTCAACTGACTATACTGATACAAGACAAATAATTTTAGTCAAGCTTCTTGTTGTTTTAGGCTTCATTACAATAATACAATTAACTAGCTATATTTCAAAATGAAATGAAAGGCTACTTTTTTTCTCTCCAACAGCCACATCCTCTGCTCTGCCAGTGGTCCCAGATGACACCACAACCACCGCCCCTCCCGTTAGGAGTAAGTTAACAAGCGTATCTCTGACAGGAGAAGGGTACTGATATGGCCGCCTAAGGCAATGTGACTGCTACTGTTGTCTGATGACACAAACATTATATGTACACATATCGATATAGACTTATTGTCAACAAAATCATGTGACACTATCCCAATGTTCAACTGGCTCTCCATTATGTAATGTAGGTTTTAAGAACGGTATTCTGTACACATCCTGCAATTTTCCACATAGGGAAAAACTATTTCAACCACTGTAATGCTAGTAATTTGCATAGTTCTGAAAATCTGTTTGTTTGACACTCCCATGTATACTCCATATCCCCTACACCCTTGGGAAATAGGCATAGTTTACCTACTTAGTACTTGCCTTTTTTGTTGTAATCCATGCATTTTCCACGTGCATATGCAGACGTTGTAACCTCTCATATTATATGTGGGGGGAGGGTCTAGAGTTAAGTCGTAGCTAGTTTTATTGTTTGCAGAACTATCAGCTCCAGTTACAGGAAGCTTCTTTGCATGCCCCAGTAATCCTCTTAGCTGGTTAAGGAAGATCTGTGGCAGGCGATAGCTGTAGTGCACAACCCTGTATGGTTTTCATTGCATTCCCAATCATGTGATACTTGTAGAATGTTATGTGATATATAGTCACAACAAGATCATGGGACAGAACATGATCCAGTGATGCACCAATAGCAGTAGCCTAAGGTTAGTATATCCAATGAAGTGTGGCAATAGAAACAACCATTACTTTAAAGAACACTAGATTGTGTCATCTAACTATCTATACTGGCATGATCTGTAAACACTTCAAAACAGACCCCAGATGGCCCACACATCACTTCATTCTTAGATTACATGGCCCATGACTCTGTGACATGTAATGAATTAGTGGCCAATGAAGATGTTCATGCTCTGTCACTTCTTTGGGATGTTGACTGTAATTAACCCACACTGTGCATTCCTGGAGTGCATTAAGATTGGCTCAAGGCACTCTGTTCCTAGCAGCTAAATAATCAATTAGTGTGGTCCACCCATCATAATTAGTGTGGTATATCACTTGCCTTCAGCTATGTTCAGGGTACATAGTCTACTAATTGGACTACCAGTTCATTCACTCTCACTCATATTCTTATCTTTAATTGCCGTATACACAGGGGTAATCTACAGAGACCCTTGGCTAGGTAGTGTTGGTGGAGGCACCAGACTAACACTTTTTGGGGAAGGTAGGGCAATACGTGCATGAGTGCTCAGAGGTTTTATTATTCCTGTTTCCTTTGTCTTCTCCTCCCTCCCTCTCTCCCTCCCTCCCTCCCTCCCTCCCTCCCTCCCTCCCTCCCTCCCTCCCTCTCCTCCCTCTCTCCCATCACAGGTTTCAGTGGTAATCAACACTCTGGAGCAAATGAAGTCTATTTCAGATCGGGCAACACCATCTTTCCCTGTGACGTGGAGCCCTATTACTCCACCACAACGCAGATAATCTGCATTACTAGGTACGCAAGATATAAACACAATTGCACATAATTTGAGTAGTGAACTCCACAAAGAAGATATCAGAACTCATTACTACTGCTTTAGATAGTCCAGCTAACATGCTACGTAGCCCAGACCTGCCATCCATCACACATTGAGCATGGAATCCATGCATAAAGACATACCCACACATCCTCACACGCCTGGCTGACAGCATTATGATTACTTTCATGGGAGCATGGATTTGTCTTCTTATATGTGAAATAAACAATGATGGCGATTGTTAGAGTTAGAAACCAAGCAGAGAAGTAGTTCTAAAGAGCAAGAAAGTAACTAATATACAGCACTCAAACCTAATTTGCTAGCTAGTTCATGGCTGTTCCCAGGGGGATTCGGGGGGTTCAGACAAACCCCCCGCAACAGGAGAAGGTCTGCTTTTACTTGTAGTAGCTGTATGCACACTCCATGGGATCCACGCATGACCGCACCTTCTCTAAATGCTCAATTTGCAATTAATTGCAAAACACGCGACCACGTAAGTGTAGGCTAATGCGTGGTATACATCATGTATACATGTAGAGATGTACTTGTGTCCGACATGGGAAGTCGAGAGCAGTGACAAAGACACTGAAAGCGTGCCTTGGCCAGTTGCCAGAAATTAGTATCAAGTATTAGTTAGAATTAATTAGTATCAAGTATTAGTTAGAATTAATTAGTATCAAGTATTAGTTAGAATTAATTAGTATCAAGTATTAGTTAGTATCAAGTATTAATTAGAATTAATTAGTATCAAGTATTAGTTAGAATTAATTAGTATCAATTTATTTTCGAAACTGCACCTTCGGAGATTGGAGTTAGATAGCCTATGTTTGTTCATGCACAGCTACAATCATACATGTACAATAGAGCCGGTGCAAATCCTAAAGGCACTCACTTAAAATCACCCATGAGGGTCCACATTGTTGCAAAAAGACCCCATAAAATCCTGGAAACAGCCAAGTAGTTACATCATTTTCCAACTTAATTTGCTAGCACCTTTACCTAATTTCATTGCCCATTCCAAGAAGCAGTTGGCAGGTCTGATGGCCTCACACACAGTGCTCTCCACCAAGTGCCTGGCTACAATACTACACTACGTATCTCTTTAACTATTGCTCACAGAGAATCACCAGAGAGGGTACAGGGGCGGTGGTCACTGGTGGTGAGGGTGAGAGATGGAGAGGGAGCAGAGTGGGAGGATGTGGACACTTCCTGTGGAAGCTGCAACTTTAACTATAGATTTTCATGGTCTCCAAGGATAGAGAGCCTTGAGCCCTCCGCTGGACAGCCCTGTGAGAAAGCCCTACCTTCATTAACGGGGACACCCCTCTAATCAGAACACCTAATTAAATACACACTCTTAAATGTGTAGTTTTCAAAGCCTGAAATCAGGACACCTCACTACTCAGGACATCCCATCAGGACACCTCACTAATCAGGACATTCCATCAGGACACCTCACTAATCAGGACACTTTCCTCTCCATATATACCTCATACAGTGTATTAATTCTATGTGTGTTTTCTGCAGCCTCTCTACTGAATATCAATGGAAGGATTTTCACCGTTTCTTTCGATGACACCTTCGAGGACCCTCCTATCGACATCATCACTCGTCTGCTGGTAGGAGGAAGGTTGTGTGACCATCTCAATGACGATGGAAATCTGTAAGTCCGATATTTGGGCTAGTTGGATGTTCATGTATGGTGGTGTGGTCCTACAGATATGGAGCACAGCTAACGAGTAACATCAGAGGTACCGTCACCTGTCGCACTAACACATCCAATATCATTGGTAAGTTGGCCTTATACACACACTTGACAGTACAGTGATCTCACTATATTATATGTCCATCCAGATTCCATGAATGTCAGTCTTGTACTTGAGACTTACGGAAGGTAATAGGATCTTGAAATTGATATGAACTTATAATGTTAATCATAGCATGGCCTAAAATATTGGGGGACTAACTACACACCACAGAGTTTAGGACTATGCTCGTATAGGCACAGTGGCTTGCCTGAGGCCTCACATGACTGGAATACTGGGGAGTTCTGCCCCCTTAACAAATTATTGGGGCGGGGGGGTTACCCCCCTATGCCCTCCATCCTATGCCTATGTTAATGTGATTTGTACAATATAATATCTGCAGCTCTTATATTCCCTTGAATGAGTACATCATTGGAATTGACAACCAGTTGAGACCTTATTCTTACCAGACACATGCTGGTATGCCTTCACTCACTTGCACACATACACTCAAATGCTTGTGCCCACATTGAGTCCCCCCTCTCTCTCCCTCTCCCTCTCCCTGCCTCTCCCTCCCTCCCTCCCTCCCTCCCTCCCTCCCTCCCTCCCTCCCTCCCTTCCTCCCTCCCTCCCTCCCTCCCTCCCCCCTCTCCCTCTCTCCCCTGTAGAAATACTTGGTGTCAGTCCAGACAGTGGCAGTATCAATGGTGGGACCACCATTACGATAACCACCAGTGTGAACCTGGACAACTACAAGGCCGAGGAAGTCCAGGTGTATGTAGGAGGTGAGGCTCCCTGTGTGATGTAACATGACATCATTTGATGTGTGTGTGTGTCATGGATTGTTCATCTCCACAGGTCATGAATGTAAGAATATTCTACTACTTGGGAACGGCTCAGGTTCAATCCAGTGTACCACACCATCCCAGCCTCCCCTACTACCCTACTATCCAGGTAATACAGGTTGGGGTATATTTCCACATGTGTTGTATACCACTTGTGTGTAATGGTCACATGTCAGGTGGACGAGGATTGCTGAGGGAGGTTTGGATTGGAGGTGACTACGGGGACATTGATAGATACCCCTTAGAGCCTCGCTCTCAGCTCGTCTCCATACAGGACAAGGCATATCGTGATCACTCATATACCCGTGACTTTGGAGAGAGAAATAACTTTATACAGCGCTACACTGGATTCTTCGTACCTCCCGTTACCTCTCTGTACACCTTCTCGATCCTTTCAGATGACTTGAGTCGGTGGTATATCAGTCCCTCCATGAATCCAGATGAGAAGAAATTGGTGGCATATGCTGATATTCACACCTCCGGCCAGTGGAACCGGTATGAGTCTCAAACCAGTGCACCAATGATGATGGAACGTGGACAATACTACTACATGGAGGTCTATTCAAACCAATATTTTGGTGAGTCATAATCCCTTGGAGCTGTCTTGTTAATGAATATCATTGCGAACTTCAGGACCATGGTACTTGGGTTTGAGTGCCAAGATCCACAGTCTACCCTATACATCATACCCATACACTGGAGACAGGGAATCACAGAGGATACTGACAACATCGAATGTTCTTCAAGAGTCACATGTATGTCATGATGAAGTCATGTGTATGTCATGCCGTATGTCACATGTATGTCCCGAAGTCACTCCTTCAGCCCTTCTCTTCCCCTATAAAATCAGTCCCTCTTCCCTTTACTCTCTCTCATCTCCCCTTCCCTCTCTCTTACTCTCTCTCTCTCTCTCTCTCTCTTCCTCTCCTCTCTCTCTATATCTCCTCTCCTCCCTCCATCTCTACCCCATCTCTCCTTCTCTATCCCCTCTCTCCCTCTTCTCTCCCTCTCACCTCCCCCCTTACCTCTCTCCTCACTTCCCTTCTTCCTTGCCTCCTCTCCATCCCATCCAGGGTGTCTCACTAGCAGTCTCTCCAGCTGTCTACGATATTCAGATCCAGTACTCTGACACAGGAAGAATGATGATGTGTGACATCATCATTAATGTTGACAACCACATGATCGTTCTCTATCCCGAAACAACGACCTCTGACCTCCAAACTATGCTCAATGCCACAGAAGCCATAAAGGCAGTGGGTGGAGTCGAGGTGGAGAAGAGGGAGGGGCAAACTGATAACGGAACTCTTTGGATAATTTTCAGAATCCTCTTCCTGACAGGGAAGGGTATAAGGCACAGTGATATTCCCACCATCGATGTATCGACTGACGCCAACTGCTCCTTACACTATAACATTACTGCCGGATTTGTACAGTTTCTGACCACACCCACTTTCCAAGTGGGTTTCCCACAAGACTCCCCACGCCTGACACGCCCACTATCGGTAGTCAACACGACTGCCGAAGAACTTCAAACTGAGATGGAAACGCTTCTGTCCCACGAATGCTCAAAAACTCTTCCACCCAATGTAAGTATCATTCTCCCTAACAAATTGCGACATGAGAAGGACTGCCTCCTGTAATTCACTGCCAGAACTCCATCTTCTTTTCTCTCTTCTTCTTCACTTTGGTCTCTGTTTGTCTATCGACTTACAGGTGTTGCTAGATCTGGAATATGAGGACAGTGACGATGATAGTGTGACAAGGAGTACAGCCTACTGTGGAAGGCAGTCCTACGGCAATCCTGCTGTCATCTGGGAGGGAGACAGATACCGCACTAGTATATATACACATGTAAGTTATAGGATATTATTAACTGCTCCACAAGCAATGTTTGCTCAGTCAGCAGCTCAGTTAGTTACCTTGTTCTGGGATCATGTCCCTCGACTAGCTCTATGAGATGGCATTTTAAGCTGTGCTCTGCTACTTCATCTAGTATTTGAATTTCTCTCTCCCCTCCCCCTCCCCCTTCTCCCTCTCCCTCTCCCTTTCTCTCTCCCCTCCCTCTCCCTCCCTCTCCCTCCCTCTCCCCCTCCCTCTCCCCTCCCTCTACCTCCCCTCCCTCTCCCCCTCTCCTCTTCCTCTTCCTCTCCCCCTCTCATCTCAATCTGTAGGTGTGTTTTGCAATCTATAATAACCTGCCTGACCTGAGGGCTACTGTCCACTATTACAACGAAGATCGCATTGGTGTTGATATCATCTACAACCTCGGAACCTGTCTACAGTGGCCCACTTCATTTGACAGATCCTGGCATCACATCTGCATCAACCTCCACACTTGTCTCAGTGACTATGATCAGGGTGGACAGATGTTTCAGGTGGAGAGACTGCAGTTTGACAGGGAAGCAACATGGGCGTGGGTTGATGAGGTGGCCATTGCAGCAGGACCTATTGAAGGTTTGATGTGCTACCTATTGCATGTGTGTACAGACCTAAAGTTGAAACTGAAACCTATCTCCCTGTGCAGTGATCCAAACTGTGGTCCCTGTCACACCAGGAGGAGTGAGGATCTCTGACATGACAGTTACTGGCGAATACAACACACCTCCCACGCTCTTGGAAATCGATGCTTCTTCAGGAGTTGATCTTGAGCTTGATTTTGGTCCCATTCCCATGTTAATAGTGTCCACATTCCAAGTGAATTACACAGTTGAGAACTGCGGTTCGGGAATGTCTCTTCTCCAAGGGAACTACGACCAATTTGAATCATGGGATGTACTCATTCAGAGATTACAATCTGGAACACCTGGAGTAGGAGGGACCTTTGACCTTTCCTTTAGTGGGCGAAATATTCGCGGAATACCAGCTGACATTTCAAACAGCCTACTAGATCAGCTACTGGAGACTAACTTCCCAAATGAAGGAGGTACATACATACAGTACTCCCTTATGGAGAATGTGTAAGATCTTATACAAGAAACTGTGTTTTTTATAAGAAAATACTATGTCTTATTAGCAAGCGTAGTGAGCCCTCCTAGTGATCTGAATGGACGATTTTAATTTATTTATATATGTGACAGGCACTGTACATACCATAATGTTGTACATGCTTCTAATTTTGCATGCGCACTCTCACGCCTGCCAACAATGCGTAGCATTAAACTAGTAACTTTCTATCTTACAAAAATTGTAAAGTGTAGGACTCTTATAAGAGGTAAGGTAGGGAAATTGTGTAAGAATTCTGTAAGCTTGTCCCATTACCATGTGTGAAGTGAATGAAGTGTTTGTGTGTGGAAGGGGGCGGAGTTTACATGTTCCATGTATCTCAGGATTCGGTGTGGTCCCGGGAGGAGGGTGCGAGGGACGATGGTGGGACATCACGTGGGACACCAGGGGAGCCGATGTCCCATCCATGACGGTGGACGGGACCAACCTGACGGGAAGTGATCCCATTGCTACCGTGGTTACATTGATAGATGGAGGCATGTGGCTCCGCCCACTACGAGGTGACATGCTTCGTCTTCCTCAAGAATCTCCACAGGTTAGGAAACAACAACAAAATTCACCAATTACATATTTCTTTGCAACATTCTGTTTACATATTATTATTATTCTAGGTGGAGGTGATCATCAATAGTATTCCATCTTCTTGTTTAAGTGAAAACTGCACATTCAATTTTTCTACTGAAGCCACACCCCTCATTGAATCTGTATCTCCATCGTCCGGGCAACAAGGTACCACCATTACTGTATACGGCTCTGGACTACAAGGTGATAGTAGTGAAGGTGATGGTGTGAGGGTGTGGTTAGGGGAGGTGGAGTGTGTCGTTATAGCTGTAAACGACAGTGAAATCTCCTGTACTGTGCAAGAACATGCCGCAGGAAGTGTGAGGGTATCAGTACACGTTCCAGGAAGAGGGTATGCTGCAGTGAACGACTCCATTGTCTGCTTCCGCTACCTCCTCGATGTGACTGGTGTACAGCCAGCCAGTGGAAGTACCACAGGAGGAACAGAACTGACTCTCAGAGGCCAAGGGTTTCTACCTAGTCTCCCAGTCAAGTCTTCCGTGATTGGACCTCAGCTATCCAATGTGGCCTGGCTGAGAAATGGATTTAGCTGGCCTGAGCTTCCTCCACTCCCTACCCTGTGTCCACACCTCACAGACAACCTTGTCAACTTCACTGACGTGGTACTGTCAGACCACCACACTTTACAACAGCTAATACTATACTCCAGCCATGACACTGCTGATCTTCAAGACCCAGAGGAACTCCAGCTGCTACTAGCCAGTTTTTACAATGATTTCCCTCTCAGTGTATTTGTTGGATCAGCTCCATGTATCGTGACGTGGTCCAGTTGGACTGACCTGAGGTGTACTACCACGCCCCATCCAAATGGTACAGTGAACATCACAGTTACTGTACTAGGAGAGACTGCAGTACTCGAGGGATATACCTACGACACTGAACTCACACCATCAGTTTTTTCAATCGTTCCAGACTCTGGTCCAGTGTATGGGGGTACTCTCCTGACAATAGAGGGGAGAGCACTGTCAAATACCATCTCTGTGATGATAGGAGATGCTCCGTGTATGATTATATCACAGAATGATACAGAAATAGTGTGTAATACGACGTCTCACTACCCTTCCTCTCTACCTGTTATGGTTACCACAAGTCAGGGATTGGCAAGAGTGTCCATGGAGGGAAGCAGTAGTGACAATGGAAGTGGTGATATCGATGGAAGTAGTGAAGGAAGTGGCGACCCACTTGTTCCTTCTTTGACGCCGTTGTTCTTCAGGTATGAGTTGGAAGTGAATTCAATTGGACCTCTCCAGGGCTCCGTGCTTGGTGGACTGGTGCTCAATATCGGTGGGCGTGGTTTCCATCCTTCGCTTACCTCTGTTTTGATTGGTGGTCGCCAAGCAACTGTGACTTCAGCTAGTGAGACTGTAGTCCGATGTATCACCCCACCCCCCACAGAGACGCACACAGTCATCTTCAATGACGAAGGATACAGTTTTGGTGAGTGAGCAAGGAATAACTATGTAGTACCGATGTCTGCATACTAACTCTCTCTCTCTCTCTCTCTCTCTCTCGTGTGCAGAAAGTGGCTACCAGTTCTCATGGTCACCATCCAATACTGTGGTACAGCGTGGGGACACGGTCACCTGGGAATGGAATCTAGACCTCCCTGGATTTGCCGTAAATGTGTTCCAAACTCCCGATGCTGGTTCCAGTATCCGACTCGAGGGTGGATTCGCTAGTGAGACGTCAAGCAACGGGTCATTTTCATTCACGTTCACTCGACCTGGAACATTCTACTACGTCAGTGAACTAACACAGCAAATAATCATTAGGGGGATGGTGACTGTTGAAGAGGTTGCCTCACAGAGTGCTGGGATCAGAGTGACTGTGGACGGCCATGAGGCTGTGTATGTGCCAGAAGTGGGAAGTGGTGATGATGATGTTCCACTAGGGGAGGATAGAATCCGCAGAGCGGTAGACGAATGTGAAGATGATGTCGGTAGTGAAGGAGACGTTGAAACAGCTGGTTTTTCACTGGTGTATTCCATCTGTAGTACGCCATATGTGACCTCTGTGACCCCATTAATGGGTACTGCCCTCACTATGTTCACTCTCAATGGGAGTCTACTGACTCCACAACTGATGGAAGACGTGATTGTGGAGTTTGGTGGCTACCGTTGTGAAATATTGAATGGAACAGACACAGAAATAGTGTGCCAGTTCAGTACAGCTGCAATGCCACCCTCCTTCTCCCTCCTCCCACTCTCAGTGGCTGTCCCTGGCTTAGGATATGCCAATATTGACATCGATCAAACTACCATCAGACTCCGCCCAGTCATCACATCCATTTCTCCTCGCTATAGTTCTACAGAGGGAGGATCTCATCTCTTCATCTCTGGCCGCGGCTTCCCACCTGAAAGTGACGAGGTAATCGTGATGCTGAATGACACATCGTGCAGCGTTGTATCACAGAGCTATTCAGTTGTAGAGTGTGTGACTCCCGGTGGCAACCCTGGAGTCCTCTCAGTCAATCTATTGCTGGACTCCTCGATGGGAGATCCATTTGAATGTAAGGTGGAGTCCGGATGTACCACTGTCTACTCAATTGAACACACGCCAGTAGTAGATGATGTCAGTCCAGTTACCCTTGTCGGTCCCGACCCCACTACTTTGGACATCAGTGGGACGCTGTTTTCAGATAATGTAACAGATAACATTGTGATGGTGGGAGGTTACAGCTGTGATGTCATATTTAGTAATGCCACTCTCATTCAGTGCTCTCTCGATCCACTACCTGCAGCCAGCTATAGTCTGTCTGTGACTGTCTGTCCACCATATCCTACACTTGACTCCTACTGTCCTGGAAGAGCAAACGTAATGACTGCACACCTTACCAGCCCTGCTAGAATCACTGATGTCTCTCCTTCTCAAGGGAGTGTTGCTGGTGGTACGCACATCGCAATAACAGGACTAGGTTTCTCCACCGACATGTCTAAAGTCATCGTCACTCTGGGAGACAACGAGTGTGCCGTCACTTTCTCTAACTATACCTTAGTATCTTGCATTACCATGGCAACCTCTGCTGATACTTATGACGTAATAGTGACATCACACGGAACTCAGTACCCAGTAACTCATAATTACACCTTCTCGATGGAGATGACCCCCGTGGTGATGTCTGTTAGCCCTAGTAACGGGCAAGCCGGGACTAATGTAACCTTATCTGGCTCCAACTTGGGAAGTGAGTCTACTTCGATAGATATCGGAGGGGTAGGCTGTATGGTACATGTCGAAGAAAGCAACGACACTTCTGTCATGTGTACTCTTGGAATCAACCTCGCTGGAGAACACAATATAAATGTCATGGTTGGTGGACTGGGAATGGCAATGATTCCAGATACCCTGACTTTCGATTACAATCTTGAACTGACGAATTTCTTCCCGATGTCTGGAAGCTTGGCCGGAATGAGTTCGATTGTACTTGGCGGTTTAGGGTTTAACCCCACAGAAGTGACGGTGTTAGTGTGTGACCAGTCGTGCCAGCTCTCTACCACTCCAGGAAGCCTCAGTGAAGTGGAGTGTATACTCCCATCAATGAGCTCCTCCAGCGAGACTCTGATTGACTGTGGTATAGTGGTACTTAATATGGGTATCACTATGCAATTTAATGGTAGTTTTACATACAGTGGTGACCTTACTCCGACCGTGACCAGCGTCAATCGTACTCGCGGTGGAACCCAAGGAGGTTCTCGAATCCTTATCGAAGGGACGGGCTTTGATGGAGGAAACATTACAGTTTCTATCGCTGATATTGTATGTGGGCTTGTATCGTACACTGCTACTGAGATTGTGTGTGACACTGGAGCAAGTGGGAGGACTATACGTGCACAAGTAATGGTGTTTGTTGAAGGAAAGGGTTTTGCACAATCGGAAAATATCACGTTTTGGTACGTTGATTTATGGAGCTCGCGTTTCACATGGGGAAATGATGACCCCCCACGAGAGGGGGAATTTGTGGTGATCCCCAGGGGCCAAACATTGGTGCTGGACACAGTGACAGAAGTACTGGCCTATCTGCTGGTCCAAGGTGGGGAGCTGGTATTCGATGATGAAGCAGCAGATAACCAAGTCGAGCTACATACTCACGGTATGCTCATAACAGATGGAGGAAAACTGATAGTGGGAACAGAAGATGCGCCATTTGAAGCCAAGACTCAAATTGTCCTTTATGGAGACGTTCTCTCGACTGAAATTCCAGTGTATGGTGCAAAAACACTAGCTCTGAGGCAGGGGTCTATTGATATACATGGAAAGCCATTGAAGATTACGTGGACCAAGTTAGCAGAAACAGCTAGTGCTTCTAGCACAATGCTTCGTTTGCAGGATGCAGTCGATTGGGACATTGGTGGCAAGATTGTGATAGCATCGACTTCTTTCAGTCAACGTGAGAATGAAGAGCTGACCATCATGGACATTCAAGAAGGAGGGACTGTTCTCATTGTGGATCCTCCTCTAGAGTATGATCATATATCAGTGAAGCAGGTTATAGGTGGGAGGGAGATAGACACCAGTGCTGAAGTCGGTTACCTCACAAGAAATGTGGTGGTAAGGGGGAGTGTCAATGAAGAGTTTGTGTCGGAAGTATCGGCATGTCCGCAGGAGTTCAGGACAGGACAGTTCCAGCTCCAGACCTGTTTCCTTGGACGGTTTGGGGACGAGACTCTCAGTGACCAATTTGGATCCCAGATCATGATCCACGCCCCGGAACAGAACAAAGGTGACGTAACCGGCCGATTCTCATACATAGAAGTCACTCACGCTGGTCAGGCCTTCCGACTGGGCCGGTATCCAATCCATTTCCATCTGAATGGAGATGTTAGTGGATCCTACGTCAGAGGCTGCAGTATTCACCATACTTTTAACAGAGCAGTCACAGTGCATGCAGTCGACAACCTACTAGTGGAGAACAATGTGGCCTACAACATACTGGGGCATGCTTACTTCTTAGAAGATGGCATTGAAGAGAACAACATCATTCAAGACAACCTTGGAGTGTTTGTGAGAGCCTCCAGCAGCTTACTCAATGTTGATATCACGCCTGCTGTATTCTGGATCGTCAATCCTAACAACATTGTGAGAAGGAATGCAGCTGCTGGTGGAACCCACTTTGGGTTTTGGTACCGACTTCCAGTAAATCCGACAGGACCCTCATTTGATTCCGGAGTGTTCCCACGACGTATCCCCCTGGGGGAGTTCACTGATAACTCCGCCCATTCCTTTGGGTGGTATGGCCTGTGGGTGTTCCCTGAGTACAATCCTGAATCTCCAGCAGTATTTCAGAACTTTTTGTCGTGGAAGAACGAACGAGGGGTGGAGTTTGCTGACGCTGGTGCACTACAACTCCACAACAGTACTCTACTAGACAACGAACTGGCTGGGTTTGAAGCAACAGCACTGGCATCTTTTTGGGGAGGACCCCTCGTGAAGGACCTCCTTATAGTTGGCCACAGTAACATAACTGCTGAGGACACCTCTTTCTGCACAGTTGCTGGCATCAAAACTCCCCACACTCCGTACCTCACAGTGGAGTCGGTGACTTTTGTAAACTTTGACAGGGATGCTTGTACTTCACTATCTGCTTGCTCACACTGCAGAGCCTTACAGGGTGGCTTTGAAACCAGGTACAGTGATATCAAGTTCATAAACAGCCCCAGACTAGCCACCTGGAAATGGAGGCACGAGCACTACCACAGAGACCTCGACGGCACCCTCACGGGGACAGGAACCCACAGTATTATCGTCCCCACCTCTGAAATCCTCCCACCATCATGTACCCCACACGAAGCCTCGAGTTACGATTTTAACGGAAGTATCTGCCCAGGGTCTCTGGATTTTGTCCGATTTGGTCTCCATAGTCCGAGCCCCAGTAGCTTGAGGACACAGCAACTCAACCTCACCAATCCATATGGCACGACAACAGTAGATTATGAAGACAAGAGGCTCCTTATTGGTGATGGCCACATGGCGCTGCTCCCTGTCAACGAGAGCTACTCCCTCCGATGGAACCCAGGTCCCATACTTACCAATACTTCGTATCGTTTGTTACTGACAGAATTTGAGGATGATGACTATGTCTTCTTGGTGCAACCTTACCCCGAGCCACTGGACTTTATCACAGTTAATGGGAAAACTACTAATGTGAGTGAGTCAGTTCTGAGCAATCCTTCTGAGGCTGAGACTGGAGACTGGGTCAGTGATGAGAATAACAGCATTAATTACATCGTGAAGGGAGATGAAGATGAAAGGGTGGATGTGTCCTTCCAAACCTATACCTGTTTCTTTGAGGACTGCATCCCACCCCCTCCACCCACTCTGCCACCTCCCATTCCTCCCGGACGTCCCGAAGAGACCCAGTCCTGGTCTAACGCAACCATCTGGCCAGACGGTGAACTGCCACAACCCGGTCAAGATGTCTACATTAACTGCAGCTGGTATCTCCTGCTGGACACCTCCATCCCCCGCCTTGGGACATTGACTATATGTGGTGTCTTGGAGGTGCTGGATGGGATGGACCACACAATAGAGGCTGATGTCATTATTATAACAGGAGGCCGATTGGTTGCCGGGTACCCAGATACTCCATTCAACAGCAAGGTCACATTCATTCTCCATGGCAACATGTCCTCACCGGAGGTCAGGTTTGACATCGGCCCCATTCTCGGGGCAAAGGCCATGGGGGTCTTTGGGGAGTTGATTCTCACGAGTGTTCCCCGAACCCCCACGTGGACAACACTGGGGGCCACAGTGGAAAAAGAGGGGACGGAAATTGTGCTGAGTGAGAGTGTAGACTGGGAAGTGGGAGACAAGATTGTTATCACTTCAACCTCTTTCGAAGGTGAACAGAGTGAAACTGCAACGATTGCTGCCGTGTCCGGTTCCCAAACACTGACACTGAGTAGCCCCCTTCAATTCCAGCATGTGCACGAGACACAGACAATTGGGTCTCGTTCCTATAAACTAACAGCTGAGGTGGGTCTACTCACAAGGAACATCGTCATAACCAATGGTGACAGAGAAAGAGCAGATGAAGAGACATTTGGCTGCCGAGTACTTGTTGGAAATATTGCCAAAGACGGACAGATATTTGTTGGAAATGTTCAGATGGAGGGGGTGGAGCTAGATGGGTGTGGTCAACTTGGATATACAAATACATACGATCCTCGATTTTCTCTGGCTATTCTGAATATCAACGGACGAGATTCCTACATCCGTAGTTCCAGTGTACATGATGGCTACAATACTGGAATTGGTGTATTTGGCTCAAGTGGTGTACAGCTCTCAGACAATGTCATCCACAATACAGTCGGTAGTTCCATCTGGGCTGGAGGCTCTGATCTGGTAATAACAGGTAACCTAGCTTCATTGAGCCACTTTCTACCGACTTACAGAACTAATTCTCAGGCCCAACCCATGGCCCCAGATTGGACGGCAAACTACGAGCTAGCATCGACCTTTAATCTCACTCTACGAAACAATGTTGCTGCTGGTGGTAATAAGGCTGGATTCCATGTCAATGGTGACTACTGTACTTCAGATGGTGACATGTTGCAAGTGGCAGACAACACTGCACATTCAACTCTACACGGAATCCACTTGGGCTACACGGATGGCCACCCATCGGGGTGTACTCATATCGCCCGCTTCACAGCACACAGCTGCTTCCACTACGCCATATTCAGCTACTGCCGAGCTGAAGTTAGAGTGAGTGAGGCTACGTTAGTCAACAACTACGCTGGTATCTTCGCTGCTGTAATTGGACCACCATCACTCAGTCACCAGTTAGGAAACAAGGAGGTCGTAATTGAAAATTCCCTCATTGTATCTGCAACACCTCAACTTGACTGTGACAGAGATTCCATTGTACCGTACACCTCGCTACATCCTCAGGCATTCCGTGGACTACGCTCACCCTTCAATGGGCACGTGGGTGTCATTATCCCTGCATTTGTCTCCTCTCAAGGCCACAGGACTCTCTCAGGCTGGTTCAGCATAGCAGCCTATCCAGCTATCAGTGGAAGGACAACCATTCGTGATGTCACGTTTGCTAACTTTGGTGAACGCTGTTTAGGTCAAAAAGACACCCTCCTAATCACCCATGAGAGCTCCGAAGACTGTAACCATCCCACTCACCTGGAGGGAATATCCCACTATCAAAACAGTGGTGCTCTGAAATACTTCAACCACGAGCCAATTTTGGGCAGTATAAATCCTTCTGATTGTGTTGATATGGACTGCGATGGACTAAAGCATGTTCTCGTACGAGATGAGGATGGTACATTCCTAGAGACCGGAGGACCAAGATCACTTGTGTCAATGGCAGAAATTGGCTGGGGGGAGAATGGTCCTCGTGGAATTGGAAACTTCCGAATTCCAAGAACCATGTTGGCTATTCCAGGTGGAGGGATGGCGAATGCTTCAGTCCTCTTTCCTAGACAGGGGATTGTCCGTGGTACAGGTGACTATGGCGATGAGTCGCAGTGCAGCTGGAATCCTGACTGGAATTCTTACATCTGTGAGAACATTGATCACCTGATGATTGTCATAGAGAGTCTGGATGATGACACTGAGGTGAGTCATGTGACTGTCACATGACACTTGTATGATGTTGTACAGTCCCTAGGTCACTGAACTGTCACATGACTGTCATGTGACATTCATGAGTCCTGGTTCAGGGGGTACAATTAAGCTGCAATGCTTTGTTTCATACTTCACAAGTCAATACAATGGAACCTCTCTAATCAGGACACTACACTATGACACCTACACTAGGGGACACAAGCATACCTCACTACTGTCTAAAGAGTGTTAATCCAGTGTAGCTATAGTAGACACTCTGACTCTTCTCTGATATTACAGGTACGACGTCTGTCTCCGGTGGGTCTAGCAGCTAATGGTTTCATCGATCTGTTGAATGGCCCCCAAGACAATGGATGGTGTGGTGGCTACACATGCCAAGAGAGAATCTCCACGTTTTTCGGGATCATTGCAGCTGGACTCAGCTACACCATGGCACTGACCAGCACTAACCCACAGAACATGGCAATTCACTTGCTCAATGCGGACGACAGTCAAGCCATCGTCATAGCCGTTATCTACAACAGCCCCCAGAGACTGGACGTCTACCAGGACAGTCAGTATGTGGTACCAAACAATGCCATGCTATTGGAGAATGAGAACCTGGAATATCAGACTGGGGAGCCCAGTGGATTTATCCCCACCTTGACTCAACCCCACGGGGCCAACTTCTATGATAGGGACAGCAAGAAACTGTACATTGTAGTGAAGGGAATGAGGCCCTATGAAATACGCACTACACCAGTTATCCAGGTATGTGAAGATACATACACAATTTATACAGTGGAGCCTCTCTAATTCAGGAAGTGTCCTAATTAGTGAGGTGTCCTGATTAGTAAGGTGTCCTGATCAGTGAGGTGTCCTGATTAGTGAGGTGTCTTGATTTCAGGAGTACAAATCTGGCATTTGGGGCAACAGAGTGTGATTAGGTTTCCTTTATAAACTATGACACTCAACTCTACACACAGAAGACAATCGAACCATGATTATAAGAAGTGATTGCTAAGTTCCTTCCTCTATCACACAGTACAGTAGTACTGTGTATACAGGGATTGCTATTTCCTTATTTACTTGTTTCCATTAGGTGGGGCTCAATTTGGAGGTATCGGTTGAAGAATTTTTTGATAGTGATCGACTAGTTCAGAACCTGGCATTCCTCCTGGGGATTGATTCCAGCAAGATTCGTGTGGTCAACGTTGTGAGGGAAACTATCACCAAGAGGAGGCGGAGGCAAGAGATGCAACAGCTGAGAGTTGATTTTGAGATAGGGAATCCTCCAACAGCTGCAGTTACCATGGAGCAAAATGACACCACATCTGACAATGGAACTACCTCAACTCCGACCACACCCACCAGCACCAACACTTCCTCCCTCTCTTTCCAGCAGCTGGAATACCTCACAGAAATGGTAGTGGATGTGATTCAAACTGGACAATTGACCTCTGACCTCAATGCTACCATAGTGAATGCTGTCATCATGGAACCGGAACCGGAACGTGAGGATCCAACTAACGGGACCCGTGCCACACCAGAAACAGGTGGTCCCCAACCTGGGAATGAGACAGTGGGACTTGAGACATTCTATGAAATGCAGCTGGAATTGGAACAGGAGACTGAGAATGAAACCGAACCATTGGTATTCACTATACCAACAAGACTGTCTGTGGAAGAAATTGGGATGATTGGTATGGAGGGGATGCCCCTGGCTCAGCAGCCAATCATTGCCATGTTTGATAATCTAGACTCCATAATTAGCAACCTGGGTTTGGAAGAGGCATGGCAAGTAAGAGCCACAATACAACAAGGATCACAGGCAGGGTTCCTCACCAATAACACAGCCAGCCTCATCAATGGTCGTGCTCAGTTCTCCGAACTAACCTTTAGCTACCCTGGGACCTACTACATCTTGTTTGAGACAGTGTTTCCCGACACAGCTGATTTCAGTGTAGCTGCACAACCAATAACAATACTACCTCGTAATCTAACCATAGAGATTGTCACCCAGCCAGGAGAGGGAAACACCACTTTCCCTCTGTATCCCTACCCCACTGTGGAGGTGAGGGATGATGGTATGGTACTGTCAGACCATGACTGGCGTAACAGCACCTGGTTTGTACGTGCCACACTCCAGAGAAGTAGTGAGACAGAGAACGAGACAGAGAGTCTGGAGACCTGGGAGGTAGAACTGAGCTCTGGAGTGGCTCAGTTTACGGAATTAGAATTCACAGATCCTGGACGATACACTCTCCTTGTGTCTGTTGTCACACATCCTCCTTCTTTTCATGTCCCACCAACAATAACCACCCAGGAATTTATCGTCACTCAAAACCCATACACAACATTGGAGTTAATATTTGATGAAGACTATGACACAGTCATCGGTTCGGATGGAGAGCGTCTGGAGGAGTTTAAGGAATCATTTCTTGAAGTGTTCTTGGAGACATATCCTTCACCTTTCGTTGAGATTTACAACGTCACTGTCAGTGAAAGAAGGTTCACAGTCTCCGTCTTCCTCACTGCCAATAGAACTGAACACCTACAAAACCACGTGGAGATGGTAACAACATCCAATGAAACTTTCACCTTCAGTTTTGGAGGTGTGGATCTGTCGCCAGCTTTTATACTCACTATACCAACAAGGCTGTCTGTTGAAAGAGAATTAGAGATGAGTGGTATTGAGGGGAGGTCCCTGGCTCAGCAGCCAATAATTGCCATGCTTGATGATCTAGGTTTAACAATAAACAACCTGGGTTTGGAACAGACTTGGCAAGTAAGGGCCACAATACAACAAGGACCACAGGGAGGATTCCTGACCAATAACACGGCCAGCCTCATCAATGGTCGTGCTCAGTTCTCCGAACTAACCTTTAGCTACCCGGGAACCTACTACATCTTGTTTGAGACAGTGTTTCCCGACACAGCCGATTTCAGTGTAGTTGCACAACCAATAATGATACTACCTCGTAATCTAACCATAGAGATTGTCACCCAGCCAGGAGAGGGAAACACCACTTTCCCTCTGTATCCCTACCCCACTGTGGAGGTGAGGGATGATGGCATGGTACTGTCAGACCATGACTGGCGTAACAGCACCTGGTTTGTACGGGCTACGCTCCAGAGAAGTACTGAGACAGAGGGTGAGACAGAGAGTCTGGAGACCTGGGAGGTAGAACTGAGCTCTGGAGTGGCTCAGTTTACGGAATTAGAATTCACAGATCCTGGACGATACACTCTCCTTGTGTCTGTTGTCACACATCCTCCTTCTTCTCACGTCCCACCAACAGTAACCAGCCAGGAATTTATCGTCACTCAAAACCCATTCACAAGGTTGGAGTTGATATTTGATGAAGCCTATGACACAGTCATCGGTCCAGATGGAGAGCGTCTAGAGGAGTTTAAGGAATCATTTCTTCAAGCATTCTTCGAGGCATTTTCCTCACCTATCATTGAGAGCTACAACGTCACCATCAGTCGAGGAAGCATCGTAGTCTCCATCTTCCTCACCACCAAGAGACCTCAAGACCTACAGAGATATGTGAATATGGTAACCTCCTCACCCAATGGAACACTCAGCTTTGACTTTCAAGGAATGGAGCTCTCACCATCGTCTATTGAAATGGACCCCTCGTACCCCATTGATATTCCTGAAGATTCTGAAGACAAACTGACTCTCATACTGATGAGTATCATACCTGCTGGCAGTGTTCTCCTCCTCATTCTCATCATTATTCTGGTAGCAACCATCTGCTACCGTCGCCAGCGAAACACTAAGACTTTCAAGGTATATATTTTGTGTGCACACACACAAACTACTATTTATCTAGCCTCATGGACTCATACCCTCGTACCCAGGCTCTTTCTGATGGGAGAGAAAAGCCTGGGTAGAGCCTGGGTATGAGGCTACTGGTTATCTAGCCTCATGGACTCATACCCTCGTACCCAGGCTCTTTCTGATGGGAGAGAAAAGCCTGGGTAGATACTGGGTATGAGGCTACTGGTTATCTAGCCTCATAGCCTCACACCCTCGTACCCAGGCTCTTTCTGGAGGGAGGAAAGAGCCTGGGTAGAGCCTGGGTACGAGGCTACTGGTTATCTAGCCTCGTAGCCTATCCAGGCCCTTTCTGGGTGGAGGAAAGAGCCTGGGTAGAGCCTGGGTATGAGGCTACTGGTTATCTAGCCTCGTAGCCTCATACCCTCGTACCGAGGCCCTTTCTGGGTGGAGGAAAGAGCCTGGGTAGAGCCTGGGTATGAGGCTACTGGTTATCTAGCCTCGTAGCCTCATACCCTCGTACCCAGGTTCTTTCTGGAGGGAGGAAAAAGCCTGGGTAGAGCCTGGGTACGAGGCTACTGGTTATCTTGCTCTATACTCTGTTACAGCTGCCCAAGGCAGTAGGTGTGACCACTAAAAGGAGAGGAGAACAAGAAGGGAGGTATGTACAGCACAACGTGGGAGCCATGGGATTTGAAGGGGATGACGTGCAAGATTTCTACCTGGAGGAGGCAGAGAAGCAATTGAACCCATCACCATCGACCACATCTTTCCAATCCTTCGAGATGAAGGAAAGAACTGGGAGTTATGTCAGCACTCATGTAAGTGAACAACTCCAAAAAAACCTTAATTCTGTATCTTTACATATACAACAGCACTCATATAAATCAAATGCACAGTTAGTAGAATATACCCCGCAAGACTGAGACTTGGAAGGCTTCTCAGTGGTGTATGCATTGCAACCTCAGCCATACACAAGGTGACAGTCTCATACACTGTTAGTGGGTAGTTCATACACCACGGAGAAGCCTCCCAAGACATAGTCGATCTTGTGATACAAACCAGTTACATAATACCCACTTGGAGGTTTAGTGATACACTACTTGGGCTCCTAGTGTACACACACTAAACCTCTTTGTGGCTATAATATTATTGTAACCTTAGATTTTTCTAGAAAACTTTTTCAGGGGGGTAAAATCAGGACTTCCTAAAATTGAGGGGGCTAGCCTTGTATCGAGACTGTCCTGTTTTTGTGTATGTAAAGGACGACTTGATCATAGCCCATCTCAGGGGAGCAAAATCAATTTCAGGGGGGCGAATTGCCCCCCTTGCCCCTCCCCTAAAAAAAAACTGACCTGGCCCTATAAAAATGTTTTAAATTTTGTTCTATTTCAGCATGAAGCCATCACAAGCAGTAAAGAGATTACCGTTCCAGGAGGCAGTGTGTTCGTGAACCCATCGGTGGGAGAGGAGGGGGCCAGGTATGTTACCATAGAAACGACCAAGGAGGCACCAAAGGGTAGTATCGGTGAGCTCGGAAAAGAAGTAGACGAGATTCTGACCCGCAGCAGTGAACTGAGGAGTGGTGATAGAGAAACAAGACTCATTTGAGTATATATGTACCACTGACCACAAATATTAACCCTTATTTTATTTAGTATGCATACCATATTCCTTGCTGTGTTTAGTATATTTTATTCCCATTTTATTCCCACAAGTAGATTACAGTTTGTGAAATATATTATCAGAAGGTATATATGTAGTGCGAGGAATAAGGTACACATTAGGACTTAGGAGAAGGTAGACGTTATAACATGGAATGATGATCGAGATGTTCAGTCAATTTTCCGTCGTTTCAGTGAGGGTTTTTCAAAAATCTGTTTAGTACCACCTCTTTTTCCCATGAACTTGACTGCCAGGGGAGTGGTCTGCGACCAGGCACTGTCAAACTACAGAAAAAAGTGTAAACAATGAGCACTGGTTCTAGGGGTTCATGCTGTCCTGTTTATAGAGGTGTCCTTATAGAAGTGTCCATATTTCAGGGAGTCCTAATTAGAGGGGCCCCTGCTGTCCTGTTTATAGAGGTGTCCTTATTTCAGGGGGTCCTAACTAGAGGGGTTCCTGCTGTCCTGTTTATTGAGGTGTCCTTATTTCAGGGGGTCCTAACTAGAGGGGCCCCTGCTGTCTTGTTTATAGAGGTGTCTTCTTCCCAAGGATCCAGGTTAGAAGGCACACTCTACAATAGATGTACCCTTCACCATTATACCATACCTGTGTTGTGTCTTGGTCCACTAGATGGGTGTACTTGGTACGACCAGCTCGCCCAAAGTCCTTGACCTGCATGACCTTTGGTAGGACTGTCTTATCAAAGTGATCTTCAAGTGTTGCCTCGGTGAAATCACGTTTCAGCACCTCATCCTCCTCATCCTGAAGATCATTGTACACACACACACACACACACACACACACACACACACACACACACACACACACACACACACACACACACACACACACACACAATACACATCACAAAAAGCATTATTGGTAGCATAAATATAGTAACAAGGGGAACCTCTGTAATCAGGGACAGAAGAAAGTGACCTGATTAGTAAGTTGTCCTCGTTGAATGGGTTAGCACTATTTCGGATCAGTAAATGGTATTCTACACACTGAGGTGTCCTCATTTCAGGGGCCCAGATCACACTAGCAGCAAGAACTTAGAGTAAACTGCATATTTCTCTCACTGACCAAGTAAAAGACTCCTCTGTGGTAGTACTTCTGAAGGAATTTGTACTTGCCCTTCTCAGCTTTGTTGGTGACGATTCGGGGGTTAAGTCGCAACTCGGCCCTCCTTTCTTCTTCAGTCATGTTGCGCATTCTCTCCAGCTCCTCTCTCTCCTTCTCAATACTGTGTGTGTAAGTGTGTGTGTGTACAAGTCACAAGTCTCCCCATTATCACTGTGTCACTGATGCTTCTTACCGAAACATGATCAAAAGGAGGCCACTTACCAACCAGCAAACTACTTATTTATACATTAAATTTTGGGGTTCCCAAAGGGGGACAAAATTTAATGCCCCCTTGCTTCCCCTCCGGAGTCCCAATAAGAGGAGGTACATGGCCTCCACCTACAACTCACTTTTCTCTCTCTTCACGGTCTCTTTTGATTCTCTGAAGCTCTCTGACCTTCCACGCCTCGTACTCCTCCTCCTCGTTCTCGTCGTCAGTGTTCACCACTCGGTCCACTGAGCTGACGTTCTGCTCCACTGCTAGCTCTGCAGCCACTGCATCAGCCACCAGCTAGAGCCACATACCACACAGGGGAGTGACAGATAGTATACAGTGGAACCCCTCTAATCAGGACACCTCACTAATCAGGACGCTTCACTAATCAGGACACCTCACTAATCAGGACACCTCACTGACGAGGACGCCTCACTAATCAGGACACCTCACTAATCAGGACACCTAACTATTCAGGACACCTCACTAATCAGGACGCCTCACTAATCAGGACACCTCACTGACAAGGACACCTCACTAATCAGGACACCTCACTGACGAGGACACCTCACTAATCAGGACACCTCACTAATCAGGACGCCTCACTAATCAGGACACCTCACTGACGAGGATGCCTCACTAATCAGGACACCTCACTAATCAGGACGCCTCACTAATCAGGATACTTTCTTCTGCCCCAAGGGTGTCCGGATAACTCTACAGACAGGAATGGAACTCACCCTCTGGGATTCTCGCTTGCGTAACTCCTCCTGCCTCTTCTTCTCCGCCTCAATCTGTTCCTCTCTCTTTTCTACCTCCTCTTTCTCTCTAATAGTGACCCTGTCCATCCTGTTGGGATTCAAGACCAGTATCAGACTAGGGAAACAGCTGGCTTTCCTTTGACTTACTTCCGTACAAACACAGGTTTGAGTCTTGGTCCCAGCTCATCCTCAGAGTCACTGTATTCCTCATACTCAGATGACTGCAGAGGACATATGACAGCACAAAGTAAGAGGTATAATTGGTCGCAGGTGCTCATTGCCTACCTCTTCACTCTCACTCTCTTCCTCCTCCTGGACGTCAAGCACATCTTCTTCCATTGCCTTCTTTCTAGCCCTCTCTCTCATTATCGCTCTCCTGCGCTCCATCCCTTCTTCATCTTCTTCTCCAGATTCACTGAAGACAACAGGTTAGTACATGAAGAATACTGCAGATGGTTGGATACACATGCTGAGAAAGGCTCACCTTTCACTACTGCTGGGGGCAATATGGTGGACATGTCTCATTCTTCTAACACCCTCCTCCTCGTCTTCCTCATCTTCCTCTGCTGGTGCTGCTTCGTCTCCCTCACCTTCATACACAATCTCTGGTTCTGGAATGTGACGTCTGACCCAGTAGCATGTGTGTGTGTGTGTGTGTGTGTGTGTGTGTGTGTGTGTGTGTGTGTGTGTGTGAGTACATAATTGAGTTGTAAATCATTCACTCTAACTGTGCTTACCTTCCACTGTCACCTCCAGCACGTCTCTCTCTCAATCTTCGTAGTCTTGGATCGTCTCTCCAATCTTCCTCTTTCATCTCTAATTCAATCGCCCCCACCTCTCTCCCCTCCCCCTCCTTCCCACCTTCTCCCTCTCCCTCCCTCCCTCCTTCTCCCACCACAACAAAGCCTCCCTCCTCCTCCTCACTGCTCTCCCCGGAGCTGTCGTCAGGCGCGTACTCGGGCCGGCGACCGCTAACATATCTCGTGACTTTCACCTTTTGCATGCTAATCTCACCTACATTTAGACAGATGTGCACATAAACAACGCATTCCTATATTCTCCCTCCCTCCAGACAGAGCATGGCTGACAGGAGCCCTCAGTAGGTTTCACTAAGAGCTGTGGGAGAATAGATAGACCTACCTTTCTCGTTGACTACTGGTACGGCTCCAGCCGTAGAGCGGATCAAGTTAGGCAGAGACGACGCCATGGTTCCTTATTGCAGAGACCGTGCAGTTGAGGAACAAGTTGCTCTCCTTACTGGTTATACGCACTATTTTACTCTAAATAGCGCACAACACGTAACAACGCTTCCACGACGCATGCGTTTACGGTAGCGTTACGAATAAAAGATGATGATGATGACGTTAATTATGACAGGCGTGTGTGAGGAGGAAGTGATGAAAGTGTCAGTTGGAACACTGTGGACTGGAGCTCTTGTCCACTCTTCTGAAAAGTAAACACACAACACAGTAGCCTCGGTTCCCAGGCCTTCCCTTTATACACATAATCCAATTTCAAATGTCTCTCTCCCACACAACTAAATAATTGCATGTATCAGGGAAGTCTTGGGAACTGAGGCTACAATACAAGAGAGTAACAACAAGTAAGATGAGCCAACCACACACCTTCTCTTGCTGCACTGATCTGTTAGAGAGTCAGGATCACTTTCCCCTTCGGAAGAGGAAGAAGAAGAGTCGCTGGAGGAAGAAGAAGGGAGACCAGTGTCACGTGATAGGTCCACAGAGTCTGCTACAGTTGCAAGGTCTGGTCGAAGTTCCTGACAAGGGAAACAGACAGCAAGTGACAGGGTGAGGTTGGCTGTAAATAGATCCCTGAGTTCACCTTCAGAGCTCCGTGCCACTTATTGGAAAGTTTTGGTCGGCTTTTAACAGTCCTGGTCCAGACTAGAGGGAAATTGGTCACGCTGCAAAAGTTTTGTGTGACAGCTATGCTGTTGTCCAGGTTCAGAACCACATGCCACCAGCCGCATGGAACGAAGACTGTCTCCCCTGGACACTGTAATATCTCCAGCTGCAGAGAATCTTCATATCACAGCAGCACAACTCTGATTTGTGTTACTCACTGGTTTATATTCACAGGGCCAGGATGGCAGCTGGGTTCTTGGGTAGACATGTACAAACCAAGTGATGGCTTCGTTGCGTTGGTTTCCACCAACCCCGGGGGGCACTTTTAACATATCTCGAGGGGTCTGTGGGGGGAAGAGAGCCCACCTGGAGAAGTAGGTGATGTCCCAATTAATTCACCATTGAAATTTGGAGTGAGTCTGCCTACCGCTTGTGGCCTCTTACGACAGCATTCCATGCACTAGTTCCAAGGGGGTCGATATGAATTCCGGTCCCCGACCTCGCGGGGCCCATTACAAACCATCGGTATGGGGGTCGTTTGTCTTCTCCTGCATACTGGAACAAGTCATCACGAAAGTATTTCGGAATGACATAGTCTTCTCTTAGTCCAGAGAGTTTACGGTGCTGTGTGTGTGTGTGTGTGTGTGTGTGTGTGTGTGTGTGTGTGTGTGTGTGTGTGTGCATGGGAAAACACACACAGAGATACATTTCTTTAAAAGAAAAATATCAGCTTCTAAAATCTTCATCATATGAAACACAAGGTGAACACAGTGAATTTTGGGCAAGCAGAGCTAGCTGTGACAATGGGCTAGTATGTACATATTGGGCTGGGAATGGGCATTCAGTCTCAGCGAGGGGAAGTTATGTATGACATATGGGACCAAGTTGTAATTAAGATCAACTTTCATTACGTAACTCACCTCTCCAAATGAGCCATCAAATATGTAGAGAGGGGAGTCATCCTGACTAGTGGACATGTAGCGAGTGAAGTACTTCATCTTAAGTTTAACAGAGTAGCCATCGTTGTCTTCTCCACACTTGAACCTCTGGTTGTGGTATTTCTTAGCCAGTCGCTGCACAGTATAAGTAATTAACTCAGCAATGATGTCAGTTAGTACATTTAGTACCTCAAGTGTCCATTTCTTGTTTGCTTGCCAGTCCAACTGTGCATTAGTGATGACAACAGGTAGACCTGGAGCTTCATAGGTAGCAATGAACTGTTTCTCATTTACCTGTGTGTGTGTGTGTGTGTGTGTGTGTGTGTGTGTGTGTGTGTGTGTGTGTGTGTGTGTGTGCCCGTGTATGAGAGAGAGAGAGAGAGAGAGAGAGAGAGAGAGAGAGAGAGAGAGAGAGAGAGAGAGAGAGAGAGAGAGAGAGAGAGAGAGAGAGAGAGAGAGAGAGAAGTGGCAGACTTGTGAGCCAGTCATTGTGTGCAACGGGTGCCTCAGACCTACCTCCAAGTAGTTGATACGAGGACAGTTGTCTGGTACTAACTCGTAGGCCAGTGGAAAAGAGACAGCATAGCCTAGTCTCGTCCAGCCCAGTTCTCCCTTCAGTTCTGTAAACAAAGTTGTGTGAGTTTATAAGCTTACGTGTTAGCGGAATGGTTTAGCTCACACGAAAGTAGTGACGTATTGCGCTACTCTCTTACCTGGTCTTGCTCTTGCGCGAGCCTCCTCAACCTTCTGTCGGCTCCTATCATCAAGGGAGTCCATATCTGCACCTAGAAGCTAGACCTCTGACCTCCGGGACTATTCCACGCGCGCGCTTGCGCGAGCCCACGTGGAGTAAACAGGGCGTGGTACTCAGCAGTCAGCAGATGTCGGAACAAGAAAATAACAATTTCAGGGTACACAGCTTATAAAAACACATAAAAATACTTTACAACAGACAATCAGTAATACATGGAAAGATAATATATGCCTGATTAGGCAGGGAATTGTATGGTGATGTCATAATGATATCATACATAATAGGAGCATGAATGATTCGTAACATGGTGTGCAAAATGTGTCTCCAAGTCTCCATTTGACTTGCAGTGGTTGGTTGCTGATATGTGAGTCTCGGTCCTGCAAACAGAGAACAACACTATCTGTTACTTTTTACTAAAGGCACACGTTGCTGACATCACAACACTTACACACTGGATGGGAGGCGTTTTTTAAATACTCTTCGGCGGTGGACCAGTGAGATGACCACAATCAACAAAACAAGAACTAAAATGAGGAATGATGCACCAACTCCAATTGATGCAATATCAAATATAGCAAGCCTGGAATCATCCGAGTTTGTGCCTTGGTCGATGTGTGAATCGGAAGTGGTGCTAGGATCAGTTCTGTCAGTAGGTGGTTGGGAGGTAGTTACTTCTACATTGGATGGGTCAGAAGTGGTGATAAGGTCAGTTCTGTCAGAAGTTGGTAGAGTGATAGTCAGTGGTATGTCTGTTGGTGGTGAAGGATCAGAAAAAGCGGATGTAGGGGTGCCTGGGTCCGTTGTGTCAGAAGGTGGGGACTGAGAGTGTGTTGGTTCATTAGTTGGAGTTACTGTAGAGTATGTGGTAACTGTGATGAAATGGTAGTCAAGTGATGATGAGGGGGTAGGTGTGGAGGTAGGTATGGATGGTAAGGAAGAAGAGAGAGATGGTTCAAGGAAGAGATGAGAATAGTGAGGAGAAAACCGGCCTGGAAGGAGGAGAGGGATAAAAAAGAGAGGGAGGAGTGAAGGAAGTGGTGATAACATACATAAACAGTCAGTGGGAATCAAGAGTGTTCAGCAGTTTTCATTGATCTTGCAATCTCAAATGCGTGAAGCGATACACACATGCATGAAAATTCCTTTGAATTCTGCACATGTGCACTTCTGTGTATGTTGGTTTATGATTGCAAGATCTTGAAAAATTCCTGTACAACAGTTGCACAACTATGACACAGAATGTGGTTTCACTTACCACATGTACTGATACATTCTTCCTCTGTCTCAAACATGTTGTCGGGTACTTCCTCGCAGTTAAAAAACCTAATTCCATTACATCTCTTCTTGTCCGCACGATACACCCACAAATCAGTTGGCTGAGTAGAGCCACAGATAAAATTGTTGATGGGAAGTGCACAAATCTCTTCTGTGTGTGTGTGTGTGTGTGTGTGTGTGTGTGTGTGTGTGTGTGTGTGTGTGTGTGTGTGTGTGTGTGTGTGTGTGTGTGTGTGTGTGGCATGTGCGCGCGCGTGTGTGTGTGTGTGTATTGGTGTATAAGGTTCAAAAATGAAGCATATAGGGTAGGGTGCCAAGAGATTACTCAACATTTATGGAGTGACAACTAAACAAGCTACAGAGGTTCTTTAATCAGATCAGAGAGTTTTGGCAACCTTAAACGATCAGTAATAAGTGGATATATGATGTAATGATTGACACACAATTCTCAGTGTTACAACACCAAATTAATGCACTGAAGTGCAGAATCCTTGGTGCACATGCATAAATCTTTGAAAAAGCACACGCGCCACTGAAACGTGTTTAACGGGAAGTATACAGAGGATTTGTGGGCAAAAGACGGAGACAGAAACTCACTGCCTTACGTTGAGTCGTATTCCAGGTAGCATTTAGACTACTGTTAGCTTTGAGGTTTAGAAGGCTCCACCGTAAAAAAATTGTGCAGAATACCACTGCAATATCGCTGTAGGTACGCCAATGAAGCGTTTATGGCGAAATTCCCACAAATCATCTGATCTGCATCGCCTGTTAGGTATGCTGTATCGTTTAGGGCACGAATAAACATTCGAGAAGTGAGTTTGGGCACTAACACACAGACAGACAGACCCAACTACAGTAACCCTTGCTGCACATGTGCGTCAAGGGTTAACTACAGTAACCCTTGCTGCACATGTGCGTCAAGGGTTAACTACAGTAACCCTTGCTGCACATGTGCGTCGAGGGTTAAAAATAAACACACACATACCTGGACTCAGAGTTGGAGGAGAGGTAACAGTGTTGGTTGGTGCTGGCATTTCTGTCAAGCAAGAATTGGCACAAACAGTTGATATTTAACACACATCAATCATTACTATATATACCGCTCTACAAACAGGAACCTTGACCACATGACTCCACAATTCCTACTCTGGCCCCTTACTGGTGGTTATCTTACTAGTCTATGGACCACAGTTGTTATAAGCTGGCTTTGATATCTGCAAGCTGTTTACCTCTGGAACTTGGCAGAGCTTCATTACAGTTGCAGATTGTTACACTATACACTATACACTATATATAGCTCATTATATTACCAACTCTCTTGTTATTACATGTCTAGCCATTTGGTATACAGTGGAACTCCTCTAATCAGGACACCCTGATATGAGGACACCTCAATAAACAGGACACTTTTAGCTGTCCCAAATACCATGTTTGTGTACAATTTAACCCCTGAAAAATCAGGACACCTCGGGACTCTTTCTTCTGTCCCAAGGGTGTCCAGATTAGAGAGGTTCCACTGTACCATATTGTGTCTCACACACACAATTAGGTAATTATAATTTCACTGTTACAGCATATGGCCTTTAAGATTAGTTTTGTCTTCAGGAGCACAATAATTAACTCAGGTCCCCAAATTGATAATGTCCAACAGCAGTAACATCTTGTAGCAGGCCAGGAAATGCCCCATGTTAGAGGCCAGGAATCACAACAAGAGTGAGATTACATAGGACAATCAATGTACTGTTTACACAAAACAATAGTGTTTTAAGAGAGTTGGAGTAATGGTTGGCTAATCAGTAAACCAAATATGCTAGATTGCTTGTTTATCATTTAGCATGATCTTTTAATTGTATCTGCCCAGATTTGCAGCAGACTTCTTGCCTTCACCACAGGTTACTGCAGCAACCCAGCATTTGTGCCAAAAAGAGCACTTAGAGGGATATGAATTCTGAGAAGAAACACACCAGTGACTGACTCCAAACATCTATGTACTCCAAACTAACAGAGGTCAATTATAGAAATTGGCTACAGCTTCTGTTGTCTATGAAACAGCCAATACTACGGGTATGCATACCATCAAAGGCTGGTACACCTGTTGCTGCTCAGACTACAGATTGCATGCAAAGTGTTCACATCGTGCTCTGCTTAAAAAGGTGTGCTTATGAGTTGGTACCTAAATAGGTTGTTGGCAATTAGTGTTCTAATTGAAATGAATGTCTCATTAGGTAATCTTTTCTCTAATGAAACAATGACTCTTCATGTATATAATTACAGACCCTTTTTTCAATGTTAAAGAAAGGGCAGGTCAGCCCAATTGTTTCATTCTCTCTACAAATTTTGGAAAGCAGAGTAGGGAGGGCCAATGGGTAGAATGCAGTTCTATTGAAGGCCATGGCAACCAATAAAACAAAGCACATTTTCTGCATTTCAGAAATCAATTATGCACACAAAACATCCCATTGTGTTTTATTCATACACAACATCGTGCACTTAATGCTCAGATGAATGGTGTGTGTGGGAGATATACATTGGGAATTGAAGTGGTACGTGATTTAGAGGAACTGAGTATCCACTACATGCAGTAACACTTGACCGGTACATAATGTTTTCAACACAGTCAAAGAAAGGTACTGCAATATCAGTTGAGTGTAGAATTATATCCCTCAGTACTGTGAATTCCAATTAGCTGTCTACAAACAAGTATATCCCAACCCAGGAAACATTCTCTCCCTCCACCAACCTACAAGTAATGAATACATTGCCACCCATTCTGAAAATAAGCCAGTGAGTAATTAAGGCTATCACAATATTGACTTCAGATACTGAGTAAAAAACAGTCTCAGTGGTATCGAAATACCTCCTCCTGCATTATATATATGTGACAGGTTTGAACATTGGCTGATTGGTGGATAAAAAATCTGACTTATTCACAGTGTTTGTTCTTACCAGGCTGACATGTTGCCATACACTCCTCAATAGAAGGGAATATGTTGTCCCCCTCGCACCCCCAGTCGAACATATGCATGCACGGAACCACTGAGCTCCTGTTGTAAAAATATGCAAGTCCATTGAATGATTCTCCATCACAGTTTGGGGATGGTGGTGGTTGATGGCAAAATGAAGGTATTCCATTTGAAGTAGGAGCACAGAGGAGTACAATCATGAGGATGAAATAAGGAGGATACACAGTCACAGGGTATGGGTACAATCTTCTGCACTGGCTCCTTGAAGACATCTTGGGTCCATCAGTGCTTTGCGAAGTGTTTTTCACTTGGTGCAATTTCTGCAAGCCGCTCTCGTTCGCGTACTCATACATATCTGAAAAACGAGGATGTTGACACGTTTAGACCCCAAAAACACAAACCGTCTAACGCAACAAAATGTAGCAGACGCAAATATGGCTTGCAACATTCACAAATATGGTTGCACTACAAATGTTCGGTGAGGTATAGTATCTATGGTCGCACCATTGCACCCGTATCTATGTACATATGCTTACACAGCATTTTGCAAGGGAATACACAGACTCGATCGGCTACATCTACAAGCCATGCCGACCTTACCGGTTACGATGCTCTTCTTCGTGTAGGTGCGCGCAATAGCTGTGTCTGTCCAAGACGCTGTAGGCTGCGCAACTTGCCCTAGAGGGTAGCACAACTATATACTTTCACTACTCCCCACCCAGGCACTTGTAGTGCATCTTGCAAAGCTCAAAGAGTGATGAAATGTGACGTTTTGGTTTCGTATGCGCATGCGCAGAGAACCAGCTGCGCTGCTGCAAAATGAAATGGTGGAAGAGAAGAGTTACTCCCTCCCGGATAACTGCAGAAGACAGCAGTGGTGTTTATAAAACCACCGTAACTAAGTCTGCTGAGTATGTCACTAACACTGTTGGGGGTAGCTAATTTTTGAGAATGCATAGTCTGCAGACACTGTGGGGGTTCAGTAGTGGCACTGTTTCTTGTGGTAGAAGCTAATTAATTACTTCCGCTGCATTTCTCATGGCTCCACTGGGATAATTAGTCAATCTGTAGATGTGTTCAGGTATTGGCTACTGAATCTGGTATACCTAGAATTGATTTTTAAGGTTCAAGGGTAAAAGCCAGAGTTTGATGACCACCTCATTTTTCAGAGTGGTCCCTGTTTAATTGACAATCTAGTTGACACATGCTGCACAGTTTAACCAGTATCAATACTTCAAAGACTGCAAACAACCTGTTCCTCCAACTTCAAACGGAGCTGCTGTTCACTACACATTCATTAACTTGTGATCACTGTTCTGTATGCAGGAAATTGAGATGTTCAGTATTTATGACAGACACACAAGAGGTAGGTGATGAATATTAATTTTCCATGACATCAAAGCCACCAAACATACATGTATAGTTATATGCATGGTTTCTTTAGGGGGAGGGGAGGGTGAGAGGAGGCATTTGCCCCCCTTAAAAATGTTTTGCCCCCCCCCTTAGGTCAAAGAGACCGTCCTCATATACTGCCAGATGTGTTTTTATGTTACCCCCAAGATTTCTCGTATGTGCGGTTCACCCCCCTTGTCAATAACCCTGATAATTTTATGTACCTAATAATTGGTGAATAGAGCAAGCCACTTAGTCAACTGGTTGGGGGTAATTATTACGATTGACCCTGCATATAACACTCATAAGGCTACCATAGCATTACTGCCATCCCACCCACAATCATGGGCAGAGCCACACATACATGTACACACAGGCAAATCCTTACCATCTGTTCCTCCCTCACCTGAGGAACATAACTTACCATGACCTCTGCATATTTATTGCACAATTCTAATGGGACCCAGGGGTGCCTGCATGCTACGTGGAAACGTAAAGCCAGCTAGGTGGGTTCATTCTGCTTGCCCTAAATGCTTTCCATTCACTTAGTAATACAATAATAGTGGCTACTATGTAGGTAGGGGGGATCTTGGGCATGTCATCACTATTAATTTTTTTGGCATCTGGCATATGGTATAGCGACCACAACTTCCCTTCACACACTACGTACTATAAATACTGGCACGAGTGCCCCTAATGTATATATTGGCTGTGTGTGTGTGTGTGTGTGTGTGTGTGTGTGTGTGTGTGTGTGTGTGTGTATGTTGTGTGTGTGTGTGTGAGTTAAGAGCCCGGATACCCTGTAGCCTCGTACCCAGGCATTCAGAAGGAGGCTAATGGAACTTCTTTTTCCCCTCTCCCCGAATGCCTGGGTACGAGGCTAGGATACCCTGAAGCCAATAGGACTCGCCCCAAGATACAAGCTTCTCAACCCAACATCTCAGGACACCCTGAAATCAGGACACCTCACTAATCAGGACACCCTGAAATCAGGACACCTCACTAATCAGGACACTTTGTTCCATCCCACTGTGAAAATGCCAATGCCAATGATATTCTATACACCCATTCCAATATTCCCCTACACCGATGTTTCCAGTCCACTAACAAGGAGGAGCAGAATGTGTTCAGTTTCAGTGACATTGTCGATGAAGACGAGAGATCCCTCGAGCGACGAGTGAGACATGTCTTTGTTGGCTGGTTTGTGGAGAGTGTCCCCTTCAGGTACAGGTCAGGTGATTGTCACATGACATCATGTGATCCACTTCATAGGATAGCTATGTTGCTGGTAATACTACTCAACTGTGTCGTGATAGGAATACAGACAGACAGGTATCTGGTGAGTAACGATGATGTCATAACAATTGTCCTTCAACAGGAGACATACTGATAATTCCAGGAGGATAACTATGGCGCTGTTTTTCTGGCATTAGACAAGTTCTTTCTGACAATATTTGTGATGGAGATACTCGTAAAGTGGTACAATGACTTCCTTGGCTTTTGGTGGACGGGATGGAATATATTTGACTCCTTCATTGTGGCTGCTTCAATCCTTGGACCAAGTGAGCCGGAGTATACATTTGCATAGTAGCTCTAATCCAGGCACAGCGAGGTTAAAATGTCCATAAATATGACATTGGTAGTAAAAGGTGTCCTGTGTCCATATATCAAGGCCCTAATTATAGGGGTTCCCCGTAATTAAGACTGTAAAATATACTTCTATAAAATTTAGGTTTGACATTTTTGAGTGGTTCTGGAGTGCTACGTATCTTACGTGTGTTGCGTGCTCTGAGAAGTCTGAAGAGCATCAGTGCACTTCACGGACTTCAGATTGTGGTACATACTGTCATTCACTCCATACCAGGTGTGTAGGGAGGGAGGGAGGGATGGAGGGAGAGAGAGGGAGAGATCAGTGAATGGTACATACAAATGTACTCTCATACCAGATGTGCAGATAAACAGGAAATCATAAGTAACATCCAAAGCATTATCATCTTTGGCCTTGTGCCCAGGATTGTGACTTCACCTCAAATTCTGCCAACAAATTTAAGTTTGTTTTTACTGTTCGTGATATTTCAGACATGGCGAACATTGTAGCACTGCTACTGATCAATATGTTCATTTTCGCCATTGTTGGGCTGTCCATATTTGGAGATAACTGTCCACAACACTTTGGGACTCTTGGCTCAAGTGAGAATCAGATGAATCATAATTACCAGGGTCATCCCCTCCTGTGATGATGTTTCAATTTCAATATCGTTTGTAGGTATGTTTTCCCTCTTCGTCTGCGTCACTCAGGACGGGTGGATGGGAATAACTGAAGAGCTGCAGGTAATGCCATTGTATCTTACTAATAATACTCATGAAGCTACCACAGCATTTCTGCCATCGACCACGCACCCACAATCATGGGCGGAACCATACACACATACATTTAAAGACAAATCCTTACCATCTGTTCCTCCCTCACCTGAGGAACAGAACATTTGCCCCTCAACTCCAGCCAGCTGCAGATCCTCACCCAAGGACTGAAGTTGACTTGGGCCCAAGTCATCACCGTACGGTTTTTGTTTTACACACATCCCAGACATCTACAACAGGGTTTAATCCAAGGGGGGTGCAGGGGGGCAAATGCCCCCCCAAGGATTTCAGCTGCCCCCCCAAGCATATGATGCAACGATCAGTCTCCTGCCCTGCCAAATGTGCCCCCCCAAGTTTCTACAATTATTAATTTTGCCCCCTCAAGGACGCATGTCTAGATTAAACGCTGTACAACATATTCCTCCATTGCATCTTACTACCAATGGATGTTGTTTCTTCTCTCTCTCCAACTAGCAATGCGGTTACTTTGAAGTGGGAGCCATTTACCTCATCATATTCATCACAATTGGAGCCTTTGTGTTTGCTAACCTTGTTGTTGCTGTTGTTGTCACAAATTTGGTAAGAGCTGCTGGGTAGGAGTGTGCTGTGGACAGCTTGTGTGTACAGTCATACCCACACTGTTGGTATATGGTGACACCACTGCCAAGTAGAGCAGGAGGAGCACTTAACATTGGAGTGTATAAGGATGGGAAGAGGAACTAGCGCTTGCCAAGTGGCACAATACCTTAGTGATGAGCCTACTGTTTGTCTAATTAAGGTTTGCATACCTTGTTACAGGAATGGGCCATAGCAGAGCAGAAGGATATAGAACACAAACAAAAGCCCGAGAAGAAATGTGCAGTGGAGAAGATTCGTACTGTGGATGCCCACCACATCCTTCGTCGGCTGGCGCAGCAGCAAATGCCTCTCCAAGTACCGCAGCCTCTCTTGCACACACATTCTCTGGAGAACTATTTCTTGATGCTGTCAGCGCTGGAGGATAACCTCGTGGAGTTCAAGGCCCTCTGTGATCAACTGACTGAGGTAGACTCTATCTACATGTGAGTACAGTTCAGTGGTCACTCTCTAATCGGGTCCCCTGAGGACACTCTGATGAACAGAATGCTTTACTGTCCCCAAATATCATGTTTGTGTACTTTTCTGAAATCAGTACACCTCACTAATCAGGATACCTCACTAATCAGGACACCTTACTAATCAGGATACCTCACTAATCAGGACACCTTACTAATCAGGACACCTCACTAATCAGGATACCTCACTAATCAGGACACCTTACTAATCAGGACACCTTCTGATCAAGTACTGTATCCTCTGATCAGATCTTGCAGGAAGTCCGTACTCTGGCCTCACTGGACGACATCAGTGAAGACGATATATACCAGTTGGGGGGCATGTCCGGAAGTCATGTACCCAGCACCTCGACCCAATCAAAACAGGCTCCGCCCACTACCAGGGAGAAACGTTTCTACAGCTTGGTACAAGAACTACTTGTATTGATGGGGCCACGATAACTGGACACACTTGGGACAGAAGAAAGTAGTGAGGTGTCCTGATTAGTGAGGTGTCCTGACTAGTGAGGTGTCCTGATTAGTGAGGTGTCCTGACTAGGGAGGTGTCCTGACTAGTGAGGTGTCCTGATTAGTGAGGTGTCCTGACTAGTGAGGTGTCCTGATTAGTGAGGTGTCCTGATTAGTGAGGTATCCTGACTAGTGAAGTGTCCTGATTAGTGAGGTGTCCTGACTAGTGAGGTGTCCTGATTAGTGAAGTGTCCTGATTAGTGAGGTGTCCTGACTAGGGAGGTGTCCTGACTAGTGAGGTGTCCTGATTAGTGAGGTGTCCTGACTAGTGAGGTGTCCTGATTAGTGAGGTGTCCTGATTAGTGAGGTATCCTGACTAGTGAAGTGTCCTGATTAGTGAGGTGTCCTGACTAGTGAGGTGTCCTGATTAGTGAAGTGTCCTGATTAGTGAGGTGTCCTGACTAGTGAGGTGTCCTGATTAGTGAGGTGTCCTGACTAGTGAGGTGTCCTGATTTCAGGGGTTGACTAGCATGGTATCTGGGACAGCAAAAGGTGTCTCCATTTCAGAGGGACACATGAAAACTGCCTCTATATATCAATCAGTTAGCACTCTTCACTTCACAGCCCTCTGTGGTAGCATGAGGTGTGATCAGCCTGTGTTAAAATGTCATTTCTGTCAACATGCTGCACGTGCAGGTGACGTGCATGTACATATGTACTTTCAGCTGGCATGTATGCAATGTTGATGGTACATGTGTTGATGTGGGCATGTTGGTAGTGACCAACTTGGATACAACTGCATGTCTGTCATTTGTCGTCTACATAGAGATATTTACTCATACAAATCAAGAAGAATTTGACTTGCACACTCGAGACACATCTGCAGAGTACAGCAGTGTGTGCAGTCATTATGAAAGAGGACACACAATTTGTACACTCTCACTCCAGGTGAACTCAGGTGATGCTCTATCCCAGCTCATCTCGATGAACTCCCACCGGCCGCCAGCAAGAAGAGGGTCCTGTCGACCCGCCAACATGAATACGTTACTTGCCCAACTTGCCGGTAACTATCATGACTACACTCCACAGAATGCCTCAGGGCTACTTCCCCTCGGTCGAACAAGCAATACCTCGATTTGAGACGACATACGTGTCAGTCAGTTAAACATGCAGTCAATTAGACAGCTATATTATATAGCGATGTGCATATCACAGGATTACTGTTTAATATTCGTCATAAATTACACATCTTAAATATATATAAAATGACTCTGAATTCTAAACTAAACTACCCACAACAGCTCTGAGGGGCACACAGAGAGTTCCTTAGCTAGACCGAGGGTGGGGGTGATGCAGCTGCCTCAGTAGGTGTAGTCCTCCCTTCTTGCCTTCTCTCCCGGCTCCTTTTCTCCTTGCTTCGCCTCTCTTCCGAACAACCTCGGACTTTGAGCTTCGGCGACGCTCCCAGTTAGCGTGCAGTTCTTCACTACAGGATATTGGAAGTGTGGAGAGAAAAGCAATTAAGTGGGGTGGAAGGGGTAGTTCCTTTAATCTGCGTCGTTTGGATGGGCCAAGATTTTTCCGGATGATGATCCTGCATGTGTGTTGTAATGACCACACTTTACCTGTAGGGAAGAATGGTGAGAGAGAGAGAGAAAGAGAGAGAGGGAGGGAGGGAGGGAGGGAGGGAGGGAGAGGGTGAGAGAGAGAGGGAGGGAGGGAGGGAGAGTTTTGCTTTTTATGGGACAAGAGCAAGTACAGGTTTTTCATATAACTCACCTGATGCACTTTCTATCACATTGTGGCACACGTGCACATGAGATGCCAGCTCCAGTGGTGACCTGGTGTTATTAACTCCTTCCACACCCACTGTTCCTTCCTTAACCCCTTCACCACCATGAATACTGGCACCGTAGCATAGCAACAGCTCACATGCTTCCTTATTTCCATGAATGATTGCTTGGTGTAAAGGGGTAAGCCCCTGGTGATCAGTAGCATTAACGAGGGCAGAAGCATCCAACAGTAACATCATGATATCCAGGTGCCCTCTGGAGGTACAGTGATGAAGAGGAGTCTCCCTCCATACGTTAGTAGGACATGGATCATGGCCACTCAGTAGCAGCATCAGTACCTAGTGAATGAAGTGCTAACTCTCGGTGCAGTTTCATTATGAATGATATAATTGTGTTGAGCTGAATGGTGTATGTACAAACTGTAGCATGTGTATATAGTGATTGAGTTAAGGTTGGTGAAACTAGGAAGGAATGGGTGTGATTGGCAAGAGAAACGAGCCCACTATGTATCTGAAAACATAACAGTTACTGGCCTTGCCTGCTCCGCTTGCCCACAATGCCACTAGTTAAGTTGGCTAGTGCATAGGCTAGGAGTTGGACAAGCCACAGAGATTAGACAATACCTTTGTCTAATTGAATGCAAGTTTCAGTGATTTCAAACGGGCTATTTTAGAACAAGAGGTGATGTCATACTCCATCAGGACACCTGCCTCAGAGTGTCCTGGTTGGTGAGATGTTCCAAGGTACACCTTGGCCTCCCTACCTGGTCATAGCTCCCAGTGAGGCAGGCTGTATGAAGGGTAGTGTCCTTATCTCTCTCGGCAGATCTCATCACTGATTTTGGCAGATAGACTTGAGGGGTGAGGGAGAGATGATGGGGGTCTGGGGCCTGAGGGTGAGGTTGATGGGGGTCAGGGGGCTGAGGATGATGGGGGTCTGGGGCCTGAGGATGAAGCTGATGGGGGTGTAGGGGAAGTGGGTCAGGTGCCTGAGGATGAGGTTGACAGGTGTCTAGGGAAGGTTGGTCAGGGGCCTGATCGGAGTCTGGGGGAGGGGGGGAGGGGGCCACAGGGTCAGAGGCTGGGTCCAGATCATAACCTGCTGCTTCTGCCATCTGAAAGAGTAGTGGAGAGTCCTTTCAATACACATACAACTTACATGTAGGCCAAAGGCGCCCCGCCCTTTTGGCGGGAAACTCGCGGGTTGACCTCTGTACTTTGAACCCTCGTGCAGATAATTCACTCGTGGAGGATGGCTAAGCGCAAAGCCGAGGCACCAGGCCCTGCTGAAGAAAGTGACTTGCTCACCATTAGACCTCTGTAAGCCGCCGTCACGCTATAAGTAATACTGTACCTTAGTGTGCGTGTGTATGTGACCACTAATATTGTAGGGGTGCAGGGCAGGAGGTTGGACGGTCCTGCATCATGATGGAGTTCAAGGGAAAGAAGATAATGGTGAGGATTGTGATACTCTCTCCTCCTCTTTTCCATATCTCCCCCTCTCTTCCTCCCTCCCTCTCCCCCTCTTCCTCTCCCACTCTTCCCTTCCTCTTCCCGCTCACCCTCTTCCCTCTCCCCCTCTTCCCTCCCTCCCTCTCACCCTCCCCCTCCTACAGCTGGACTGTGGAATCCATCCAGGCCTCTCTGGAATGGATGCTCTCCCCTACACAGACATGATAGATGCTGAGGACATCGATCTTCTCCTCATTACACAGTGAGCCACAGTCCTCCTCATACCTCCAGAGGCTAGGATAATAGGCCCCTCTGCAGATGGTCCTAGTTGGCTAGGTGGACTCACACTCACCTACTCTAACTAGTCCCACTTCATGTTGTCTCTATCTCATTGCCTCACCCTCGGCGACCCCTCATACATAAGTACAGTGGATTTCAGTTCATTCGAACATGCGTATTCTGTGTAGCGTCTTGCACAGAGCTTCACAGAAAGTATCAATACCAGTTATGGGCCTCAGCAGGTTCCAGATCGTGGTGTTTCCATGGAACTCTAATGCATGGGAGTAGTATCACGGGGGCCTGTGCCCTCCCCCCCCCCCCCCCCCCCCAATATTTTAGAAGAGGGGGCCCAGCTCACTCAATAATTACCCAGCTACTTTTAGCAAGCATATTCAATCCAGTAGACAGTAAGAGTTACTGGTCAATAGACAAATTGGTCGGGTTTGCCCCTCCCCCCTCCCAATATATTTTATCTTCCTACTCCACTGCACTGCAACAGTCGTGCTACATTCATGGAATACACAATGTTTGAACAGAACTGAAATCCACTATACTTGTGAGTGGAGTTCTTTCGACATGGCATGCCAAGGAGACCTAGGGACTGTTTTGATTCCCACGTAAAGTGATCATAAAAATTTTCATCGGCTAGTAAATTTCAATTTTTAGTGTTTCTTTTTCTGTACAGTTTTCACCTAGACCACTGTGGAGCCCTGCCGTGGTTCCTTGAGAAGGTGAGGGCTGGTCACAGTCCAGTATCTTGGTACCTGGTATGTGACCTCACTGTCTCTCCAGACTACTTTCAAAGGACGTGTGTTTATGACCCATGCTACCAAGGCCATCTATCGCTGGCTGCTATCAGATTACATCAAAGTCAGGTAGGCAGCTGTTTCTACCTCCTCCCTCTCTCTGTCCCTTCATACTTCCTCTCTCCTTCCCTCCCTCTCTCCTTCCCCTCTCTCCCTCCCCTCTCTCTCTCTTCCCTCTCTCTCTTCATCCCAACCTCCCCTTTCCCCCCTCCCTCTCCCCCTCCCTCTTCCCCTCCCTCTCACCATTTTACCCAGTAACATTGCAGCCGACCAAATGCTCTACAATGAAAAGGACCTTGAAAAGTCCATGGACAAAATTGAGACAGTCAATTTCCACCAGGTATATATCAAGTCCTCTGTGGACTGGGTGGCCCTATGAGGTCCTCTTGGACTGGATAGTAGGATTTCAATGGAGGTGGCAGGGGCAAAAATTGGCATGAAAATTGGAGGGCCTACTACATTGGGGAGTAATTGTGTACAAAAATAGGTCCGGGGACCTGTGGTGATTTTAGACCCCCGAGGGCCAAGTGCTGTATGTTTTATAGTTTTGTAAGTTGGTAGTGTGTAAGTTCCAAGGGGGCAAGATTCTAGTAAGGGGGCCAATGCCCCCTGCCCCCCTAACTGGGTCCCTGTAATGTAAGTTCCAAGGGGGCAAAATTCTAGTAAGGGGGCGATGCCCTCTGCCCCCCTAACTGGGTCCCTGTAATGTAAATTCCAAGGGGGCAAGATTCTAATAAGGGGCCAATGCCCCCCGCCCCCCTGAGTTAGTCCCTACATTGTACATGTACAGCTACATGACAGCTAGTACATGGAGGTGTGTCCTGTTCCCATTCCATTCCAGGAGGTGGATGTGAATGGTGTCAGGTTCTGGTGCTACAATGCCGGTCACGTTCTGGGTGCTGCCATGGTGATGATGGAGATAGCCGGAGTCAAGATTCTCTACACCGGAGACTTCTCCCGAGTCGAGGACAGGCACCTCATGGCTGCAGAGATTCCTCCCATGTCACCTGACCTCCTCATCACAGTGAGTGTGACATCATGTGATGTCATCTATGATGTCATTATTATGTCACAGGAATCTACATATGGAACACATATACACGAAAAAAGGGAAGTGCGTGAAGCTCGTTTTACAGGTAAGGAATTTTCAGCTACAAATGGAGTTACAGTAGTGCAAGTCATTCTGCAGGCACTGTTCATGACATCGTGGCTCGTGGTGGCCGGTGTCTCATTCCTGTATTTGCACTCGGCCGTGCACAGGAACTGCTTCTGATCCTGGATGAGTACTGGGCCTCCCATCCAGAGCTTCACGACATTCCCATTTATTATGCCTCATCTCTTGCCAAGAAATGCATGGCTGGTGTGTGTGTGTGTGTGTGTGTGTGTGTGTGTGTGTGTGTGTGTGTGTGTGTGTGTGTGTGTGTGTGTGTGTGTGTGTGTGTGTGTGTGTGTGTGTGTGTGTGTGTGTGTGTGTGTGTGTGTGTGTGTGTGTGTGTGTGTGTGTGTGTGTGTGTGTGTGTGTGTGTGTGTGTGTGTGTGTGTGTGTGTGTGTGTGTGTGTGTGAAGTATTGTCCATTATCTCCAGTCTACCAAACGTACATTGGTGCCATGAATGAGAGCATTCGACGTCAGATTGCCATTTCAAATCCATTTGTATTCAAGCATATTTCTAACCTCAAAGTGAGTGAAATTGCGCACTATTAATGGGTCTGATTTTTATAAGGTATATGTATACCCCACCCCCCGGGGTTTAAAATTCTACCCCCTGGCCTCCTCAGAATATTGATCAATTTGAAGATGTGGGTCCATGTGTCATTATGGCCAGTCCTGGCATGATGCAGAGCGGCCTCTCGAGGCAGCTGTTTGAGGCCTGGTGTACTGATAAGAGAAATGGAGTCATCGTCGCCGGCTACTGTGTAGAGGGAACTCTGGCTAAGGTGGTTGAGTAACTCGTTAACTTATGTCATTTCCTGTCATGTGACTTCCTGTCTTGTTTAGCTGGTCTTGTCTGAGCCATCAGAAATAGTGACAATGTCAGGCCAGAAACTGCCTCTACGAATGTCAGTAGGTATATGTTTGTTAACACATAATTAGAAGTTCCATGAAATAATTTCTTTCCTTCTTTTTATTAGACTACATATCTTTTTCGGCACATACGGACTTTGAACAGACGAGTGAATTTGTTCGAATTCTCAAACCACCACATGTGGTCAGTGCAACAAGAATCATATTTCTGTTGTAACATATAGCAGGGCAGGGTTTCATACAGAATTATCCCTCCCCCCCATCTTCAATTCTCCCCCCCCCCCCCCCCCCCCCCCCCCAGAAAACTTGATAATTTGTAATTTGACTGTATCATGCAAACTCATACATGACGCTGTGGCAGTGCCCCACAAACTTCTCCCCCCACCACCACCACCACTAACAAAACTATGGAGGGACAATAGACTGGGTTGGAGGGGGGGGGGGGAGAGTTGGGACTAGAGAGGGGAAGTCTGTTGAGTTTGACTGGTGATTGTAAGCCGGGAGGGCAAAATTGCTTTCAGGGAGAGGGGGCGAATTGCCCCCCTTGCCGCCCCCACCCCCCAGAAAACACCTGATATAGTGTGTGATTGAAGCTTCTCTGTCGTACCAACATGTTAGGTATTAGTACATGGAGAACAGAATGAGATGGCCAGGCTGAGGGCTGCTTTGGTTCGAGAGTACGAGGACAATGAGGTGTGGTTTGATTGACATGTGATTGTCACATGTGGTCACATGACTCTTGTCCTACAGGACGTCAGCATGGAGATCCACAGTCCCCGCAACACACAGGCCGTAGAGCTGTACTTCCGAGGAGAAAAAATGGCTAAAGTTAGGAGATACTAGTAATCTTCCTGAAGTCAGTAAAAGTCAGTAATCCTGTGTGACAGGTAATGGGGTCACTGGCTGCAAACCCTCCAGAGGAGGACCACAAATTATCAGGAGTTCTGATTAAGAGGGGCTTTAATTATCACCTCATTGACCCCTCTGACCTCTCCAGTAAGTGTCACGTGACAGTCACATGACCTGTTAGTGACGTGGACCTTCGCAGGCTACACTGAGCTGACTACCAGCAGTATCCAACAACGACAGATGTTGAAATTTCAGCCTCCCTTTTCCCTCCTCACTCACTCTCTGCACCAACTCACCTCTGACACAGAGTCAAAGATGGTACACGGGAAGAAGGCTGTTACAGTAAGCACCATCAGATATTGTGTGATAGTCATGTGATGGTCATGTTATAGTCATGTGATAGTCATGTGATGTCTCCAGGTGTTTGGTGGTGCTGTGACTGTGATTCATGATGATGTCACTGAGACTGTTTCCATTGAGGCAAGTCACATGACTACCATATGACTGCATTACCTACAGCACATGATCATCACTTGCAGTGGGATGCAGACAGTGTGACTGACATGTATGCTGATGCAGTCCTGTCGGTGATCTTGCAAGTCACGGCTAATCCACACTCCCTGCAAGGTGTGTGTGTGTGTGTGTGTGTGTGTGTGTGTGTGTGTGTGTGTGTGTGTGTGTTTGGTGAGTGTACCTATCTCACTGTTAGTAAAAGTCAAGGATGAAGTGAAGGCTAAAGACAAATTCCCTGACAGGTAGTCTTCCGACCCCCTACCATGTACCACGTCCTCCGATACTGCCCTGCCTCCTCCCCCTCCCCCTCCCACCTTTCCTCCTCTTTAGAATGCTGAAACTGATGCGTGAGATGTTTGGTCCTCAGCATGTCAACTGGTGGAGCAAAGACCAGCAAAAGATTGCCATTAAAGCTGATCAGAGCATTGCCATCCTAGACCCTCAGTCACTGGTGTGTGTGTCTCTCTCTTTTAGTGTATGACTTTACTCCTTCCCTCTCTCTGCCTCCTCCCTCCATCTCCCTCTCCCCCCTCCCTCCCTCCATCTCCCTCTCCCTCCCCTCCCCCTCCCTCCCCCTCCCTCCCCCTCTTGTACAGGTGGTGAATTGTGAAGATGACTCACTCAACCATCTAGTAACCATGGCAGCCAAGAGACTACACACTTCACTGTCTAAATAACAATACTAATGACATCACACAAAGTCACATGACAATCACATGACAATGTTTTATAAAAGTATAAACCTACTATATTAACACAATTGAGCATACAATTTTTAGTGCTATAGAAAAATAGTTGGGAGCTAGTTAAAAAATATGGACAACTCTCTAGCTATTCATAGAAAAATATAGTTACATAGAAGTCTTCATTTCAATGTCATACTTCTGTGCAGCACTAACAATCTGGGGAGGGGGAGAGAGAGAGAGAGAGAGAGAGAGAGAGAGAGAGAGAGAGAGAGAGAGAGAGAGAGAGAGAGAGAGAGAGAGAGAGAGAGAGAGAGAGAGAGAGAGAGAGAGAGAGAGAGAGATTACACAAGTAAGTAAGAGTACTACACACATACTTGGTCAGATTATTGATGAGGTATGTACTTGACAATTTCTACTAGGCTGGTAACCATTACGTTTACCCTTACCTTCTTCAGGTCAGCAGCTGCATTTTCTCGGCAGGTCGTGAGTCTATCAGCTAACAGGGTCAGAGTACAACTCATGTATCCATAGTGCTCCATTGTCTGGTGGATCTTGCGGGAGGTGGCACCTGTCTCCTGGAGGTGTGTCTTCAGGTCATCACGGTGACCACCACACCCTCCATAGGCCTTCTTTAGCTGTGAGCCACAGAGAGAACAAGTAATACACTGATAGAGAGACTACCTTGTGAGAAATGGTTGTTTCTTGATGTAACCAGTATTGGCATTACGTCGTTATGATGTAATGTAATAATGTAGTGGTAGGAGGAAAAGTGGGCTTGAACCAGTGACTTGAGTTAGTACCTCAATGCTCTGCCAACTGAGCTAAGAGCTCAGGTGACAGTAAGAGCCACTGGTTTGAGCCACTTCTCCTCCTGAATGGATTAAGAGAGAAGCCTAAAACCTGCACAACCCAGGTATGTGCAGTACTGTGAGGAAGGCAGGAAGTACCTCCCACTGTAGTGAGTGATATGTACGTACCTCGACAGTCAGGCTCTCTCCACCTACTATGACTGCCTGTATGGCAGTGTTGAGATGGTTAAATGACGTCACCATGGCAACCAGAGTCTGCGGGGGGTGGGCATCACTTGGAATACCGACTTTGTACACTTGGGTGGCTTCAGACTGAAGGAAAAAGGGGAGAAGATCATATCGTCTCTCACACACAGTGGCGACCCATACCTTCCCTATTACGTCCAGGAAGATGGCGACATTCGATGCCTTGGCTCTGGCAGCCATGAGCTGGACACAGTCACTAATCTGAGCCTGTGGGAACAGAAAAAATCTATATTAGTGATGAATTCTGGGCCAATTAGAGTGTCCTGTTCAGTGAGGTGTGCTGAGTATCAATGCTCATGAATAATTCATGAGGGATGGTCTTACATGCGGCCCATGTCCACATGCTTCCTTGAACATGGCAAGAGTGAAGGTGTAGTCTTCGGTCATATCCACAGCCTTGCGGACGTGAGGTTGGCTGGCCTGGAAGATGGTGTCAATGGCCGGGAAATTGACAGAGAAGGTGGCAGGGTACTGTAGGAGGGAGGGAGGGGGGGAGGAAGGGAGGGACAATCTTATACGTGGCCACACACACACACACACACACACGCACGCACGCACACACACAATACCTCTCTGCTCTTCCTAGTCTTGAAAGTGGCCTTCCCTGTTTTGGGTGTGGCTCCGATGTAGTCCATGATTCCAACATGGACAAAGATGGAGGCATTCTCGAGAGGACTACCACTGCAGGTGAGGTGGATATGACGGTAACCTGAGGGGGGAGGAGGGAGAGAGGGGGGAGAGGGAGAAAGGGGAGATAGGGAGAAAGAGGGAGAGAGGGGGGATAGGGAAAATGGGGAGGAGGGAGAGGGGGGAGGGAGAGAGGGAGAGAGAGGGAGGAGGGAGAGAGAAAAAAGAGTAAAGCTCCAAGTTAACACCAGGTCACCATTTCTCTACATGCCATGAACCAACAAACCTGGTAGGATACTCTCCAAGGGGGCAGAGTATTGGCCAATGAAATCATCAATATTTGGCCCCCAGTCCTCGTCCATCACCTTAAACCTGATGTAGGTATAGTCCGGAGCCTGTACCACAAACGAGAAGGTATGGTTCCAGACTGGGTTGAATCCTGGACATATATGAGAGTGGCATTAGACGAGTGTGTGTGTGTGTGTGTGTGTGTGTGTGTGTGTGTGTGTGTGTGTGTGTGTGTGTGTGTGTGTGTGTGAGAGAGAGAGAGATCAATCTCACCATTGTCTTGTACTGTCTTCGTCTTAACCTGGTGCTGGTCCTCAGAACGACCGAACGTGTTGATAACAATATAGGGGTCGATGACCTCTCCAGTTTTACTGCCCCCCGGGGTTTGGGGAGAGTCTGGCCACTAATCACCTGTAGGGGGGGAGGGGAGGAGCATGCAGTAGCAAGGTGGCCACCTCATGTAGTAGCACTGAGTGCTGATCAGACTCACAGTTATGGTGTACAGCTTTGGATTCAGTCCAGGCATGACCTTACCGTGGAAATCAAATCGAGACAGCTCTAAGGGTGGAGAAAAAGATATCGAAAGTGAAACTGAAATTGATTGTGTGTCTCACCTTCTCTCTGTGCTCTGGGCTTGAGGATGTAGCCAGAGCGACCATTCTGTTGGAATTTCCCGTCATTTAGATCCATGGACACGTCCTGCGTCTGGTAGTTCAGAGCCACTGGAGGGAGGAGTAAAAAGTTTGTTAACCTTACTTCACTGTGTACACACATTAGCCCCTCACTACTTATAGAGAGATGCACAAATTGGCCAACATCCAACATTACTGCCAAGCGAAGCGAGCCTACCTAGTCCTACAGCTGGCATGGGATTGGCCCTGGGATTGCCCACGTGCTGCATGCAAACGTAATCAGCCTTGCCTCTTCCGCTCACCATCAATGCGTAGCATTCAACTAGTAACATATGCTTATCCTCACAGACAATACAACACAACTTCCTCGGATGCCCCACAACACATAAACTGAGGGGCCCCTCTAATTAGGAACAAATTATTTTTACAACCCTGAAGCCAGAGTGGTTCCTGTTGACTTCAGGATGTGGGAATCAAATTAACTCTGTAAGGTATTACTCCAAGAGAGTGGAGTACCCACCAATCTGGCAGCCACTGTTCCACATGTCCACAGGGTTGTAGTTACTGGAGTCGACCCGGCGACCAGAGGGGTAGATACGACTCAACTGCTTCTTGTTGTACACCATGAACGAAGTGGAGCTGTTACGTGAACTGTGTTTCACAGCCGACGATTCTCCAAATGAGGACATCTGGTAGAATTTTCCTGAGAGAGATACAGAATGCCTTATGCCACACACTGACGGCCAGGTGGCGGGCGTTGAAAACACATCCATATTTTTGGCCTATTTTCTAACTCTGACCCCTTTGTCTATCCATCAGAGTTACAATACAGATATGCTTGTTTATCTTATCAGATAATCTATAGAGATAAGGTAATAGAGTGAGGTCATTGGTGGGGACATACCTTCTTCCCCCCAGTCATCAAATCCTTTGAAGTGTACTGACTGCACATAGTTGATACACTTGGAGAGCCTGGTGGACAGCTTCACCTTCTTCTTGGGCTGAAGGGAACATAGGATATACATGAACCCATTGTAAGAGAGAACCCCTTTAATTAGGACACATTGTAGTGGTCACTTTAAATAGTACAAAGATTGCAGCTGTTTGTGATACATTTCAACCCCTTAGGACAGCTCACTAATCAGGACACCTTACTAGTCAGGACACCTTAGGGGAGAAGGGGTAGAGCTAGGGAACGAGGGGGAGGGAGGGAAGGAGGGAGGGAGGGAGGGAGGGAGGGAGGGAGGGAGGGAGGGAGGGAGAGAGGGAGCAGGACCATTATATCTCCTACCTTCCCTGAAGCCACAGTTGGCCTCTTCTTCCTGAAGCTGAAGGTCCTCGTCCTGGGTCTAGGCTCATCCAGTAAGGCAGCTGTTGCCTCCTCCTCTGACTTCTGAAAGAGATATACAGGAGAGAGGGGGTACAGTGAGGTACAGAAGTTATGATACCATCTTACTAGCCTACACATACACAACAATTGGTGGCCTCCATTCTCTAATAACTGATGGTCTAGGGGTAATTAGACACCACATTCTTGGACACTTTATATATAGGAACTAAATACCTTCTCTGGGGCTGGTTCTGTGGCTTCAGCCTTGGCTGCCTCCTCTCCCTCTCCCTCCTTCTTCCCTGCCTCTCCCTCTCCCTCCTTCTTCTCTGCTTCTCCTTCTCCCTCCTTCTTCCCAGCCTCTCCCTCTCCCTCTCCCTCCTTCTTCGCAGCCTCTCCCTCTCCCTCCTTCTTTGCAGCCTCTCCCTCTCCCTCCTTCTTCCCTCCCTCTCCCTCTCCCTCTACTATAGGTTGACTCTTTTCTTGGGAAATGTTTGATGTGTCACAATCAGCAGCTTCATCTTCATCAGACACTTCGCCATCGTCTTCATCTTCCTGAGCCGAACTCAATTTCTTTCCCTTTAATGAGGTGTGCGTGTGTGTGTGTGTGTGTGTGTGTGTGTGTGTGTGTGTGTGTGTGTGTGTGTGTGTGTGTGTGTGTGTGTGATGGAGGAGCTACAGTTCATCTTCTGTCACATAACCTACCAGAACTACAAACTCACCTTAATGAGGATCTTCCCCTTGAGAGACTCCGGCGAGGGGAGACAGTTCTCCTGCTCCCCTACGGGATGTTTGCACAGCATGTCCCCAAAGATGTCCTCGAAGTACTCCGCCATCTTAGTCTGCTGTGGAATGGAGCAATGGTTCTCGATGGACAGAATCACCGGGTACCTAGAGAGAGAGAGAGAGAAAGGACAATGGTCACCCTCCCTCATCACCTTGTCCTCTATTCAAACTACATTTCAAACCCTCAAAGGCCACCCCTCAATGATCTAACAATATATCCATTGTGGTTCCATTTGGACTTACGGAGAGACAGAGAATGCGTGTTCTTTGATAGCTGCTATCACGTCTCTGAACAGGATCTTGGAGGTGAGGGTGTGGCCGTGATAGATGACTGGTTCTCCATCATCCCCATCCCAGCAGTCCACTGTAGGGGAGACAACATTGCACATGAAGTGCGGCCAGTTGCCTTGATTTGAGTGGTAGTGCCCTGCCAAGCTTGGCAGCTCAGTTGGTAAGAGCATATGCAGAGTGACCTAGCCAGCTGAGCTGCCTCAGGTAGTTCAGTTGTCACAAGCACCTCCTTCCCTCCCACCTCCCTCCCTCCCTCCCCCCTAGAACAAACAGCGTCATCCAACCAAAGTCAGCTCATTTTTCTTTGAAAGTTTTGGGTAATATGTGTTAGCCCTAACCATGTCGTGTATGTTATTGTGAAAACATGATATACACGAGCTTTGGGAGAGTGATCAGCTCTTTAAAAACAGTCTAGTATACTCAAGGTGTGTGGGAGATATCAAAACAAAGGTGTAGGGCAAGGATTTGGCTCACATTCCACACAACGACATCCTTTCTGGAGAGCTCTGATGTAGGCCTCCACACTTGAGGGTCCGCGTAGCTGGTCTTCAAGCAGGTAACTAAGAGGAGGAGGGGGGAGGGAGGGAGGGAGGGAGGGGGAGGGAGGGAGGGAGGGAGGGAGGGAGGGAGAGGGGAGGGAGGGAGGGAGAGAGGGAGGGAGGGAGGGAGGGAGAGGGAGGGGGAGAGAGGGAGGGAGGGAGGGAGAGAGGGAGGGAGGGAGGGAGGGAGAGAGGGAGGGAGGGAGGGAGGGAGAGAGGGAGGGAGGGAGGGAGGGAGAGGAGGGAGGGAGGGAGGAGGGAGGGAGGGAGGGAGGGAGGGAGAGGGAGGGGGAGGGAGGGAGGGGACAATAAGAGGTGATAGGGTGAGAGAGGAGAGGCAATGGAGGAATGTACACAACACAAGGTGCCAATAAAGATGACCTCAAAGTGTTGAAAGGAATGTATCGAAGGTGTAATGTAAAACTAGTTCCTATAAATAGGCTCCCTGTAAATAGTAACAGAGAGAGAGAGAGAGAGAGAGAGAGAGGGAGGGAGGGAGGGAGGGAGGGAGGGAGGGAGGGAGGGAGGGAGGGAGGGAGGGAGGGAGGGAGGGAGGAGAGAGAGAGAGAGAGAGAGAGAGAGAGAGAGAGAGAGAGAGAGAGAGAGAGAGAGAGAGAGAGAGAGAGAGAGAGAGAGAGAGAGAGTTGAGGCATACGTGTTGTGTGATGATGCTATGTGGTAGTGAGACAATGGCTGGGTCATATCTTGGTACACAGCTCGATGATGAATGTTGAACAGGTCGTTCTCAGGACCCAGCAAGAAATTTGTGAACCCTATAAGGAACAAAAGGTGTAGTGTCATCTGTGCCCCATCCTCTGCAAACTGGAGTTCTCCCTTACCATCAATGCTCATTAGTCCCTCAAACTTCCCCTGGTCGGTGGCTTCATATTGCCCAATGAGTTTTGTGCAGTAGTCTATAGTAGCATCCTCCACACCTGTATACAGTGACATTAGACTGCAGTCACACACACACACACACACACACACACACACACACACACACACACACACACACACACACACACACACAGGGTTCACTCCTCACCTTGTTCCAACTGGAGGAACTTCTGCAGGTCTTCTGCAGTCAACCATTCATTCTTGGATGAGTAGAGATGGAACAGCCGCTTCACCTGTATATGTATAGATCATGTGACAGTCATGTGACAGTCATGTGATATTGTCACATCATGTGACTCACCTCAGGACGAGTGGCCAACTCCTTGAAGAGACCACAGAACTCTTCAAAGTCAAGTCTATGATCTGAGCCCTCCGTGTCTGCCGCCTACAGGTCACATGACATACACATGACAATCATGTGACACAAGAACACGCGGCTACACACCTCAAACTTTCTCTTGATGACCTTCTTAGAGACACCGACATTCAACTTCCTCATCATGGCAATCACCTCCTTGAGATCGAGAGTGCCGTCCCCATTGCGATCGGCATCCTCAAATAGATCACGCAACCACCTTATGTGCAAAAAGGTTTAACTGTTATAGGATCTCAATGGGTTAAAAGCATTAATTATATTCATGACAGGTGGATTGTGGAGTGTTCAATATTAATATTCATTCAGTGTTAGCTATACCCATTACATCATGAATTATATTTATCTCCACTTAGTTCAGAGAGTGATAGTGATTAAGGAACTAATGGACTCACTACATCACTCCCTCTTTATCCCTCCCTCCCTCCCTCCCTCCCTCTCCCATCCTCCATCACTCCCTCCTTCTCTCATCCTCCCTCCCTCCTCCATTTTATTCATCCACCACAAACCACACAAGCCTACCATGTACACGTACATCTCTTACCTCTCTCGAACCCTGGAGCGCTGGGCACCAGTATCTGAAACAATCATAAGTTAAAGTTAATCATTCATTGAGCTGATGCAATAAAGCAAGCTAATTAACAATCCATTAAGACCTGAATTGATATACTAGTATACATAGCTGGCTAAATGGCCCAGCAATGGCCCAACAGACACACCAGTAATCGTACACCACTCTACTAGGTGGTCTATCTTACTGTGGAATTGGACTGAATATTAATCATATTTCTGCAGAAATTGGCCCTACCCATTTCTTTGATGAGTGTCCCCAGCCCAGTCACCCATGCCTCGGCATCGGAATGAGACAGGGCTACCAGATCAAGGTTAACATGTTTGCCTCCGTCCAAGTACACGATGGAGAAACACTTGTCTTGTTCGGAATTGTCTCGAGCTGCTTTAAATGTCTCTGTGGATCGACCACGACGGATTTCCTTAATCTGTTTGATGGCAACTGGGAGAGAGGAGGGGGGAAAGGGAAGAGGAGGGAGAGAGGGGGGAGGGGGAGAGAAGGGGGAGAGGGGAGGGGAAGGGAAGGGGAGGGAAAGAGGAGGGGGGAGGGGAGGGAAGGAGGGGAGTATTCAAGTGAACACAGTCTCATTCACTCATCAGGTGTCAACCAACTCATTTGTCAGACAACACCCAGCTATTGTCACCCATAGCCAATAAAGTACATTCTTTGTACCACACTCCATAGTAACAAAATGCCCTGATAACATTTTGGACACAACACCCCCTCAAAATCCTACCATGAACTATTCTATCACCATAGTAACAGTGAAGACCACTCCCTAGCTACTCACTCTATCCTAAACACATGCATTATAACCTACCTACTTGCCCAAAGGGATTACAGATCCTGTTTTAGGTGCAGGAGACATACATTAAAACTCACTTTTTGCTCGGCTTCCCTTCTTAATACGAGAGTTCCACAAGATTCCCAGCAGGTCACTGTCTAGTTTATAAATCCTGGGATAGGACTTAGATTTCCTAACTTTCTGGAAATCGGTTCCAATCTGCATCATCTGGAGGTACTCTCCAACTGCAGTAGCAGAAATCAGGTGAAAATGACATTGGAATTGTCTAAAAATACTGGTGGGTGGAATTATTTTTGAAACAGAGAGTAATTAGTTCTGAGAATATTTGTGGGATGAATCAACACCCCCAGTTAGCTGGAAGGGGAAAGTGTGAAGGAATGCCATCTAGATACTAACAACTGAGAATTTTTTTACTCCCAGAGGTGTCCAATGTCCACTGAAGCCACATATTGCACATTCCACTTGGCCACAGTTGCACTTCAATCCCTACGTGCACATTCTGTCATCTATCCTATGGTTAGGTACACATGGCTACACTTCAATCCCCATGTTAAAAAACAGACAGAGAATCACTATGTTAACTACCAGCATGGTTAGTGCAACAGCTTCATCCATGTTAATATTTTAGAACACTTCATCTCTGCACCTGCTTACTAGTTAAAGCTGTCATGTTTGTGGATGGTAGAACTGTGATGGTGTCAATACAGTTGCCAGCAGTATTTATTTTATGGTGGGGAAGGGGTTTGGTGATAGCTTCAAAAATGTGACAAAACCTGTTTATGACTGTCGCTTTACTCTACTCTACAACCAGCTCAACTCTCCTTTAGAACTTTTACTCACACCTTTCATAGGATGGGCAACATACCTAGCCTTTAGGGAAGCTTTCTCAGTAATGAATATTGAATAGAATGCCTCAGCTGCATGCCAAGTGACTAATGACTGAATCAACCGTGCCAGGCCTATCTGGAGCTGAAGATAAATAAGGCCGGAGTGGACTAAACTCACTGTGAATGGGAACGCCAGGAAGAGGAGACGCAGGTCTCTCTGGCTCTACGTCTTTCTCGCCCTGCACAGTTGCTGCTGTTGCAGGCTCGGGTTTCGGTGATTCATCTTTTTTTCCTAAAATATGAAAAACCTGTTATCTATTGATCCTTTCGACATTTAAAGTACAGTAGCTGCGTGGTTAAAGATAACACTAGACGCATTTCAAGTTGTTTGCCAACGGCAAGCTTCTTACCTCCCGTTTCCAGCTCGTCCTCAGAGCCGCTATCATGTTTGCCCTCGTCTTGCTGTTGCTCCGCGTCACCTGCTGTCTCCTGTGCTGCGGGGTCCGGCGTTCCGTCGTCCGCTGCCGTGTCGTCAGCTGGCACGTCGTCTGCTGGCACGTCAACTTCAACCGTCACAACTTGTTCGTCGGAGTCAGACATATTCACAATAATCTTTCTTTTTTTGAGCCTTCGTATACGTCCTTGAAGCGCTGGAGCAAGCAACAATTGTGCACTAGCGTGCGATTGTGAGCAACCGACCTTGTCTCATAAAAAAACGAGCTCCACCTGAAATTGATACCCCAATTGTTACGTAATATGACGCTTACGCGCGCCGCGTAGGGCGCGCGAGATTTGGTTTGCATTTGGAACGCGAACAACTATCAAAGATGGAAAGTAACCGTAAAAATAGAAGCGGGTTCAAGCCACCAATCAAAGGCAGCAATGCTTCATCTAAGACACACAGCTACTTGACTAACACAATGGATAGAGTGTGTCATACTGTGTTATCCTACTGCAGTGAGGGAAATGCAGAAGACCACTATGACATGGACACACAATCTCTGAGCATGTTCAGTGGAGAAAGAAAAGCAGCAGGAAATGAAGAGGCTATTGGAGAACTGGATGACCTACTGTTTCAGCTGGATGACCCATTTTCTGACACACACTCCAGTGAAAAATTGGATGACCCATACAGAGTATTTGATGACTCATTCTCCCTATCTGGTACCCATGAATCACCAGTGATATCCCAGGAGGCTACCAGTGATGAGCAGATAGTTCCAGGCTCCCCTCCCTCCAAGTGTCCAGAGCTTGATGGTAGGGAAGGCAGTAGGGGCAGGGGACGTAGTATGGAGACAGAACAAGGAGAAAGTGATGGCCTGTTTCCAAAACGACAGTTCAAAGTACCTGCTAAATCAAGCCGCCATTACAACCTAGACCTTCTACCGAAACACTACAGAAAAGGCATCAGAAGGAGCACCACTGGTGGAGCCAAACTGAGTGTCAATTGGGCTGGCAATGTATCTGTTTTGAGGGACTCGAGCAGAGAGAAAGCAGGTGGAGGGGAAGAGGCGGCACCAATGGGTGTCTATGAAGTTCCCCTCTCGGCTGGAGACTACAGAGAGAGCAGTAAACCAGGCAGGTCTAGAAACAATCAATCTCTCTTAAGACCAGATATCTCTCTCAGGAGCAGAACAAAAGAAGAACAGGCAAGCCATAGCTAATACTCATTGTGTAGTTTATACATTCTTTATTACAGCTCTCCATTGACTTGGAGGTTTTGGAAGAAATCTCTAGAGCTAGAGCCGAGATCAGAGCCTTGAGAGACAAGTACGCTGTGATGATATCGTCACGTGACACTGCATCCACCCTCCCCCATCACCAGTCTCACCACTCACACTATAAACCACCGCTACAAGTGAAAGTAGTGGCAAAAACTGTTTGCAGGTGATAGCCAACTATGTGTAGTAAAACAGTGACAATCAGTTATTCCATATAAGAAGTGAAAATACAAACACGAAGGACTTATCACACTCCAATCACATTGTTAATAGTTGTAACTGACTACAAATCATTCTTGTGGGTCTGTAAACTTTGACCTCCGAACAAAGAGAGGAAAAGGTCATTCCTGTAAAGATAATGTGTTAAATCTTTACTTGTAAGAGACTAAATGCATGGTGGTACATACCTGGATGTATGGGTCATTGTTCCCCTCTCAACTGGTGCCATAAACCCAACTAACTTAGGGTGAACATTATACCTGCAGTGAAGTAGCGGGAGAGGGAGGGAGGAAGTAATGAGAGAGAGTATGGAGGGAGGGAGCTAGGAGAAAGGAGGGGGATAGCCTCCAGGATCAGAAACTAGAGCTGACATTGAACCACACAGGACAGAGGTTACCTTATCTTACGACCCTTGCTGGCTTTGGTGTCGACCTTTTTCTTGGCCTTTGACCTCAACTTTTGCAATGCCAGCCACTGTCGTCCCATGGCCACAGGATCAGCTGTCTCAGTGTAGTTCATCTTCCTCTCAATCAGATCACGAAGAAGCTGCACACAGAGTCAGAAACGGATGATGTATATATGCCCACATACCACACTAGTCATACATTTAATACACACTTGATGATAAAAGTCATCTTCATCGTAAATCTCCTCATCATGTAACTTCAGGTGACTGTCATGTAACTTCAGGTGACTGTCATGTGACTTCAGGTGACTGTCATATGACACCTCCTCCCCTGCTTCCCCATCCTCCTTGCCCAGAACATGATAAACTGACCTCTTCAACTGTGTACGTTTAATAAGACGGTCTTTGTCTTGAAGCACCTGCACATATATGTCGACATCCATTAACAACAACTGGTACAAAGTACACTTACATGTTTAATCTGTGCCAGAGTTGATCTGTCCACCTGAACAAATGCCTATAGAGTGTGAGAGAGGGAGTGTGTGTGTGTGTGTGTGTGTGTGTGAGTGTGTGTGTGAGTGTGTGTGTGTGTGTGTGTGTGTGCGTGTGTGTGTGTGTGTGTGTGTGCGTGTGTGTGTATGTGTGTGTTTACTTTATCGGTCAGCCTCCCACTGGCCAGTCTCAATTTAGTGTCCCACTTGGAGATGGTGTCATCTCGATAACCCTCAAATGCAGTATGCAGAGCTGATATGTGCTCCTCGTAACCACAAACTCTCTGAAAGAATGACAGCTATGAAGTAATGTGTACATAAGAATGTCAGCTACCTCTCACCCACGGACACCTCCTTTTTCTCTTTTTTCTCTTACACTTAGTCCCTACATCTTTAGCCTCCTCATCACAATCACTACCTTTACTACTGCCCGAATCACTAGGGATATCTTCATCAGATATTCTAACACTATCGTCTTCACTGCGTTCAGAAAGAGGGGCATCATTACCAACCACACCACGAGTGGCTCTGTGTCTGAGGAGCATGTTGTGCTGAAGGTGCAGGAGTGAGTCCAGTAGAGATGACAGCTGCTTACGCACTACGAAAAACCAAACACCTCCTTAGCAAGACAGAGACAGACACAACAGTACACACACTACATTTATATGGCCAAATAGACCTCACTTATAAGGATGCAGGTTGGAGGGGAGCTACTGTTGTACATTGCTGTCTCCACTCACCCTGCTCTATGCTGGAGGTAGCTTTGTCTCCACCGGCTGCCAGGAAGACAGGCAGGTGAGGGGCTTGTGGTAGAGAGTTGGTGAGACACAGAGACTTGTGGAGTTTAATCCGCCCCTCAAGGACACCATCCCACAACCCTACAAGTGGTGATGACTATTTGTAGCACTACATGTAAGTGGTGTGACGGAATGGTAACTGGAAACAAATGGTGCTGGCCAGCTGCATGCCAGTGACCCATTCTGGCATGAAATACTGGGATGCTGAATCCCAGACAGATGCTCTACGAGCTAAGCAGCTCAAAATGGCTAGGTAACATCTCGCCACTGCACAGCTAGCATAAACTCCGTATTAGAATGCATACTGGTCATGCTCCAGGCAGTACACTAGTCACATGGTCCTAAGTCTCACAGAAACTCCCATCTCTATGTACTGGAGTACTCACTGATCTGCTGCCTCACTGCATGGCCTTTCTCAATGTCCTCCTGCACTCTATCCATGGCAAGAGCTGAGACTCCACCTCTGTCCATTTCCCCCTCATCCTCTGCAACTACAGTAGCCAGCTCCTCCTCGTTTGAGCTCTCAATAGAGTGCACTGATGGGTCACATTCTGAAGTGGTGTCTCCCTCCAGTTCCACCTGCTCATCATCTGACTGGTCAGCCTCAAGTTCATCAACCTCCTCTGTACCCACAACACAAACAACTCACACGTACCGACTGTGACCTCTTGCTGTTTACCAACCTTCATCCACACAACTGTACAATTCTCTCCTACTGACTGGCTTTCCAGCATACCGAGGGTCAAATTCAAGCTGTGCAGTCCGTTTCCTAGGCTTACTTGAACTCACTCGCGCAGTGGCCACACCAATCTTTCTGACCTCTCCTTCGTCGTGGTAGGTACGGCTCTGGCTCACTCTGGCGCTGGTAAACTCGTCCCAGTCTTCTTGATCCGGGTGGAACTCCGTCGGACGAGGATCACTTAACTCCTGCAGCTGTCTAGACAAACTACGACTCATCTCTGCTAGTCCGAAAATTCACCATGTGGGTTAGTTCAAAGTTCAAATATATTCTTTTTAAGCGTTCGGAAAAATTATAACACATGACCCCGTGATCAAGTTTGTAAGATCCCTCGACTGGTTTTTGTTCTGTGTGCTACAAGCGTCGTCTCAGTTTGAGATACTCGTAAAGATGGTAAGTGAATCTGGTTCATGTGTTAGAACGAGTGTCTTACCTGCGCTCGCGAGGGAACGGGAACTGCTTCTGACGGGGGCGTGGCAGACAATGTGCATGGTTACGACTTCCTTCCCCACTGCACATGCGTGTGTCTTTTTGCCACTCTCTTTTCTTTTAGAGCTTCCTTGGGTTTGGCTCCTCTGCTGAAGTGACTATAGACCTGGCTGAGTTTGACAAGAGGAAGAAGGTGGATGTAAAAAATGAGGATGGAAAGAAAGAGAAGCTCCCACTCTACCTTGATGGAGAGTCTGTCACAGGAAAGGTATATAGTCTCCAACCTCACATAGTCACTAGACTGGGTACATAATGGAGAGTGCAGTAGTTCAATTGTGGTCCTGCATACTGTGTCAGGGGTTACAAGAGGGGACCCCTTTTCTCCCCCCCCAAGAAGGGGATTCAGGAATATTTCCCCTCCCCCCCCCCCCAAATAGGGGACCCAGGAATGTCTCCCCCATTTTCCCTCCTAGGAGGGGACCCAGGAATGTCCCCCCTCTTTTCCCTTTTCCCCCCAAGGAGGGGACCCAGGAGTATCCCCCCCTCTTTGCCCCCCAAGGAGGGGACCCAGGAATATCCCCCCTCTTCTCCCCCCATATTTCCTGTTTAACACTCTCTGCATCCACCCTGCTTACATCTCCCCACTCTCAATGCTCTCACTAGCCTCCACTACTCCATTATTTTATGATGACATAATGGTATGATGTCATAATGATGTCATGCAGGTTCACATTGCCCTCAAGGGCAAGAAGCTAGAGCACCAGGGAATTAGGATAGAATTCGTGGGACAGATTGAGATGTTAATTGACAGAGGGAACCACCACGACTTCCTCTCTCTCGTGAGGCAGCTGTCCCCACCTGGTGAACTCACCACGACATCGGAATTTGATTTTGAATTTCATCATGTGGAGAAGCCATACGAGTCCTACATGGGTACCAATGTTCGACTCAGGTGAGACATAATGATGTCACAGTGATGTAATACTTCACCTCGAGCATATGTATCCATAGTCTAAAATATGAATCACTGTTTAGCTATAGTCATGTGACCTACAATTACATCATAATGATGTAATCATTTCCAGGTATTTCCTTCGTGTGGTGGTGGTCCGTCGTATCTCTGACCTAGTGAAGGAGAGGGATCTTGCTGTGCACACACTCTCCTCCTTTCCCGATATGATTAACTCTCTCAAGATGGAGGTTGGGATCGAGGACTGCCTTCACATCGAGTTTGAATACAACAAATCAAAGTGAGTGATATACAGTGAACCCCTTTAATTGTTCCCTCTAATTACGACTGAAGACACCTTTCACTCCCTCAAATGCCATGTTTGTGTTCTTGAATTAGTGAGGTGTCCTGATTAGTGAGGTGTCCTTATTTCAGGTGTTGGAAGGTACCCAAACACGGTATTTAGGTACCCGATATTGAGTGTCCTCTACATACATGTAGTGGGAGGAGTCCCATCGCAATCTCAATTGGGTTACAGTGTGTATTTCTCTCTGTGAAGGTACCATCTCCGTGATATCGTGGTGGGGAAAATCTACTTCCTGTTGGTGCGTATCAAGATCAAACACATGGAGATTGCTATTATCAAGAAAGAAACTTCCGGGACTCGTGAGTGTGTTTAGAATACAACTTTCAGAATACTTACTGTGTTAGTGTCTTTGGTATGCTAGTGTAGGTGTGTGTTTTTAACAACATGCACACAAACACACACACACACACACACACACACGCACACATACACACACAGCTCCTAACATCTACACAGAGAATGAGCAGATTGCCAAATATGAGATCATGGATGGTGCACCTGTTAGAGGTACATTTGGATATGCTCTGAGGATTACATAGACCGTCTCCATTCCATTCCACAGGGGAGTCCATTCCCATTCGTCTGTTCCTGAGTGGCTATGATCTCACGCCCACAATGAGGGATATTAATAAGAAGTTCTCTGTTCGTTACTACATCAATTTGGTTCTTGTGGATGAGGAAGATAGGCGATATTTCAAACAGCAGGTGAGCCTCACTTGTCCCCCTTCCCCACCCTCCCCTTGTCACCATCTCCCCTTATCACCTTTGTTGCCCCTCTCCTCTCTCCCTTCACTATCTTCCCATTCTTCTTGTCACTGCTCTCCCCCTCTCCCATCATCCTATCTCCCCTTATCACCCCTCTCCCCTCCCCTCTCCCCTCCCCTCTCCCCTCCCTCCACCTTCACAGGAGATAGTACTGTGGAGAAAAGCTGATCCTAAATCTGCCAGAAAATCTTTAAAGAAATCGACCTGACAGTACATACAATAGGCATATGTACATTTACAATGCACCCTCTCTATCAATACCTAGTGTATATAGTATTGGAGTATGTGTGTATATACTAGCAGCTGTTCTGTAGTGTGAATTGTTCAGTGTTCGTGTGTGCATACAATACTTCTTGCGACCTGTACCACTCTATGAGCAAATGCAGTGTGTGTGTGTGTGTGTGTGTGTGTGTGTGTGTGTGTGTGTGTGTGTGTGTGTGTGTGTGTGTGTGTGTGTGTGTGTGTGTGTGTGTGTGTGTGTGTGTGTGTGTGTGTGTGTGTGTCCCTTACATACATTCTCTGTACTGTTATGAGACTATGGGACATACAGCTATCTTTGGAGTGGTAGAGATTCAGATTTAGTGAGACCTATCACTAGATGCAGCAAACACGAGGAATCCAATGGTACTTTTATTTTGAAATTGGGTAAAATTAAGAGTGTTGAGGGTCCAGATGAAGTCAAATAGACAATAGTGCTACTATTCCACTTAAGTCTAGGCTGTCATGAGCAGCTAGGCTATTGCAGCTAGACTGTCACAGAGCAGCTGGGTTAGAAGGCTCCAGGTTACCTGTATATCCATACCGGAGCCATCATGCAATGTATCCAACCAATAGCCATTTGGTAGCCAGATATACCAACGTCACTATTATTACAAGGATGTCCCCGAGCCATCATGAACAATCATTCAAAGAGATGCTGAGAAAGGCAACAACAACACAACAGAAACGCAAAGCAACACAACGCAACTTGCCCAAAACAGTCATTTTTCAAAGAAAAATTGGCTGCCTCAGGTGGGACTCGAACCCACGACCATCAGCTTTCCTGCATATCAGCTAATGTATAACTCACTAATGAATGACCATTCAATATAGCTTTATACCAACATCATAATGTTCTTATTACACCATACACAACAAAGAGACATGTGGATCATGTAAAATAAAATCGAAATCCCTTCAGCATGCTTCGGGGATGATGCCTGGGTGTTCGATCAGCTGGGCCATCATCAGTTGCCAGCACATCTGTTTGCCTGGGTCAGCCAGGTCAGTGAGGGGAGGCCGCATCAGTGTGGGCCAGAATACAATGGCTAGATTACTTGAAGTCATTTTGTTGATTTCTTGTAGTTCCTGTACTTTGTGTAGATGGAGCATGAGATAACGAAGTGTGTTCAGGTTCGGTACCGGCATCTGCTGTAGGATTGACTGCAGCCGCTTCTTTTGGTCTGACAATTCGTCAGCTGTGTGTGTGTGTGTGTGTGTGTGTGTGTGTGTGTGTGTGTGTGTGTGTGTGTGTGTGTGTGTGTGTGTGTCACAATAGGCAGACTGTATGTGATGACTACAGGCAAGCAATACAGTCATTGTCTATGTCATACCATTGATATCCAGGACTTTAGCAGCGATGTAATTGGAAATGAGAGGTTCTGGGAGCAGTTTAAAGAAGGCCTTGAGTGTACTGCTAATGGTTGTCTCACATAGCTCCAGACTGGCCACATCCAGCTGGAAGTCTGCAATGAAAGTTTAACAACACACGTACATAGCTAGGACTACACCTCTAATATGGACACTCTTGGGAACAGAAGGAAGTGTCCTGACTATTGAATGTCCTAATTAGTGAGGTGTCCTGATTTCAGGGGTTAAAGAGTACACAATCGTGGTATTTGGGACAACAAAAGTGTCCTGTTTATTGAGGTGTCCTTACTTCAGTGTAGAGGGGTTCTCCTATACAGGCTGTAGCTTATTGAAGTAATGAGGTATTTGCTATATTTACCTTGATCATATTGGTCTTGTAGGAATAGACATGCATCTTTCTTTCCCGAGACACGATACATGCCTTCTATTTTTAACCCCTTTGTTTCTATAATTTTTGTGCACTGTTTAATGAACCGGGGCACCCCGTCACTCTCAACGATCTTTTCTAGAGGGGAGCCAAAGTATCTCTGTCGTTCTGGTTCCTGTAAGGGAGGGAGAAAGGAGGGAGGAGGAGGGAGGGAGATAGGAGGGGGAAGGAGAGGGAGGGAGAGGGAGTATGGAGGAGGGAGGTAGAAGGGAGAGAGGAGAAGGAGTGGGAGGGAGAGGGAGTATGGAGGAAGGAGGGAGAAGGGAGGGAGAAGGAGTGGGAGGGAGAGGGAGTATGGAGGAAGGAGGGAGAAGGAGAGGGAGGGAGAGGGAGTATGGAGGAGGGAGGAAGATAGGAGGGAGAAGGAGGAGAGGGAGGGAGAGAGAGTATGGAGGAAGGAGGGAGAAAGGAGGGAGAAGGAGGAGAGAGAGGGAGAGGGAGTATGGAGGAGGGAGGGAGGAGGAGAGGGAGGGTGAGGGAGTATGGAGGAGGGAGGGAGAAGGGAGAGGAATATGACTCTCAGCTCAACATATTAGCTACACATGCAGCTGTCTACTGACCTTTACATATTTGATCTTCTTTCCCCTTTTACGTCCATCTCTCTTCCTCTGTTCCTCCTCTTCTCTCTTCTTCTGCCTCTGCTCAGACTTCCGTCTCCTCTCTGCCTCCCGCTCTGTTTTCTTTTGCAGCTTATTCAGAAGCTTCTGCTGCTGTTTGATCAGCTTCAGTTGCCTTGGAGTGAACACCTGTCAGGGAAGGAGGACTTGCTAGACACAGTGTGTATACAGTGGAGTAATGATGTAGGGGAGGAGAGAAAAGTATACATGTCCTGATTAGTGAGGTGTCCTGATTAGCGAGGTGTCCTGATTAGTGAGGTGTTCTGATTAGTGAGGTGTCCTAATTAGTGAGGTGTCCTGATTTCAGGGGTTGTAACAATATCTGGGGCAATAAAAATGTCCTGGGGTTCATTAAATATTCACAGTGTGTCCTGCTCCGCCAAGAGCACCCACGGCAGATGTAGTTAGTGCAGGAGATGTGTGGGGAGACTTCTCTGCAGCCCCGGCAACTGATTGCTTCATGGCAGCTGTCACTCCTCTCTTCATTTCGAGGTGGTCCTTCTGCTTCAGGGCACTCTCTAGTGTGTCATATACATTAGCAGCCTCTGCAGTGACAAATGTCCCATATCAATAGTAGCTGACCCATATTAATAGGGCCAGCCCACAATACAATGGGCCAATGTGGAGTATGGCCAATCTAATGATCTTACCATTTGCAAGTGATTCTGGGAGAGATGATGACTGCTGAGTTGTCTCCTGTTCCTTAGCAACCTGATTGACTATGGCATAGAGTTCATTAATACTAGACGAGCTGTTGGTACGCTTTTGGTAGAGACGCAGCTGTGAGGAGAGAGAGAGAGGGAGAGAGAGAGGGAGAGAGAGGGAGAGGGAGAGGGGGGGAGAGAGAGGGAGAGGGAGAAGGAGAGGGAGCGAGGGAGACAACAGATGGGAGAAGACTGTAAAAAGAGTGCAAGAGAATGCTTACAGAAGAGTACATGGCCTGTTGGTCAGCTAGTGAGATGCGAACTGAAGGCTCCTCCAACTCATCTTCACTTTGGAACAGGTCATCATCATCATCCTCAACATCAGACCAGTTATAGTTACGTGGAGGAAGGGGAGGAGGCTCATCGTCTAGATCCATCTCACTATTGATGAGAGAGACAGAAATTTGAGGGAAGGAACAGATCAGAGCTTTCCGCCATCCTAAAATGCTGATCACTTACGATGCAGAGTAATTTCTAGCTGGAATAACTGGATGTTGGTCTGTGTCTTCTCCCCAATCATCACCCCTCACCTGGCCACTGTCTCCCCCATCATCACCCATCACCACACCACCACGAGTCACCATTAACAAATCCTCACTTGATCGCACTCGTGTATTCTTGGGTGGTCTTCTTTGGACTCTGTTCTTCTCAAAGTGCGGGTCGCTCTCTGTCCTTGTCCGAGGGTTCTCTGTGTGTAGCTGTTGGTGTAATGGTATGTCAGATGGACAGGGAGGAAGGCAGGAAGGAAAACAGACAGACTGACAGACAGACAGACGGACGGACAGACGGACAGGCATTACCCTCTGAACAGCTGACGGAGACGGTGTTTTCCTAGGCAGTTGTGGAGACCCCACTCTTCGCGGACTGTGAGCGGGATTTGTCTGGACAGTCTGCTCGTCGAGATCAAACGACCTTCCTCGTGGGAACGGACGACTGACAGAGTCAGCACTACCTGAAATGGCATAAGATGACATACAGTCCATTCTCTGCCAAGCATTAAACAATATGTATCCTACTACCAACATATTTATTGTCCATTATATTACACTAGCAAGAGTATCCAATGCCCAGTATCACATGTAGAATATGTGTGTGGAAGGTCATGCACTTAGAATGCTGTGGGTTATCTCTGTATAGTGTACAGGGATAACGGACAATTAATTGCATTCTAGCGCGTGACTTTCCGGACACATATTCTACATGTAATACTGGGTATTGAGATACTCTCTTATTACCTACTCTTGTTGTTGGACATGTAGACTTACCCATGGCCGGGCTTGGAGATCTTCGTGGCTTTGGTGCAGTTGGGGGAGGAGGTTTCTTGTTGATGTTCACTGGGACCTTCGCTACAACTGGTACCAGGAGTGCTTCATTGGATTTACGTCTGGAATGGCCTCCGTTTTTAACAAGGGGGGCAGTCGGTTTCCGTTGTCGCTCGAGTGAACCTCTCAAGAATTCTGGAGAACCCCCACTCGGAGAGGGAGACATGGGAGACCGGGGGGACCTTGGCCGCACGGGGGGCGGAGTTCTCTTCCTTCTACTTGTGTCAACAGTTGCATATACAGGCATTTGGGCACTGTCAGCAGTTTCGTGACCACTGTTACGAGCTAGGCTGGGGGGACTCGGCACAGGAGGTTTCCTGCCCATATCCACACCAATGTGTCCATTGCCACTAGTCACTGGCACCGTGGTGAGAGATTTTTTACTCTTTCTGGAAGAGTCCACAGTTGCGTACATTGCCTCCGTGGGAGCAGGTGGTGGAGGTTTGGGGCTCTCACTTGGAGTGGGAACCTTCTTCTTCTGAGTCTTCGTGGCCTCGGTGATGGTAGCATACATATTGTTGGGCACAAAATCCCCCGGGGGTTCTGGGGGGAAATTCCGACTTGTTTTCCTTGTCACGTCGACAGATGCGTACATTGCTTGAGGTTCAGGCACAAAACCCCCCGGGGGTTCTGGGGGGAAATTCCGACTTGTTTTCCTTGTCACGTCGACAGATGCGTACATTGCTTGAGGTTCAGGCACAAAACCCCCCGGGGGTTCTGGGGGGAAATTCCGACTTGTTTTCCTTGTCACGTCGACAGATGCGTACAGTTGAATGGGATGATGGACAGGGTTGTATTCTGGGAGGGGAGCTGGGGGTCGCTCACTAGGGGGGCATTCTCTAAATTCGTGACCCCTGGTATTCGTTCCGTTCATTGCCCCCTCGTTGTCCATGTTCGGCTGAAGTTGATCATATTTCCCACTTACCTGACGTGACATAGCAGAAAGATGATCGTAGCCCCTACCAATGGAGGACTGCGGTGACTGAACAGTACTTGGGGGAGCATTTGAAGAAACGGGCTGGACACTGGCATAGAGGTCCTCCAGGGGGCTAAAATTTAACTCAGAGGGGGGCGGAGAAGGGGGTGAATCACTTGGACTTAGAATCTCGGCTGGTTCAGGTATGTACTTAATGATGTCCTTTGGATCTGCGTACGTACTGTCTTCACTACAAGCCGACTTACTTATGTGTCTCATGAGGGTATTCTGACCAGGAGAGAGGGAGGAGCCACTACCCTGGGATCGCTGGAGGGTGCGGTCACGCTCCTTTCGACGCTTGAGAGACAATTTCTTCTGTGCAGCATCCATGGCAACCTCAACAGGGTCACTGTAGATAACATCCTCAGAATTCTTCTTTCCATTAACCTAATATGGTTACCAAGGTAACAGTGGTTATCAAGAGACCATCACAACTAATATGCTGAAGATGTGTGTGTGTATATACACAGGCATATATGTCAATATTGTTTACCACCCAGTTTGGCTCCGGTACATTCAGCACTACATCATTTTACATCATCCATGCATTAAATCAGGTTGACAGTAACTCACTGTAATAGCTTCTTTTCGTGAGGGGCGTGGCAGGGAGCGGGTATTGATGGGGGAGGGGAGGGGTACGCGGGTAGAGGGAGGAGAGATGGAGCCGTCAGAGAGCAAACCAGCAAATGAGCTGGGGCGAGGGGGGGACTGCGGCCGCGAGGACGGGGGGAGAGGGGGGAGACCATGGGGAGTGGGGGCAGAGGAGGGCTCATTGTGATTTTGCATTGAAGAATGAGCAGCAGATATTGGTTGAGGGAGAGGTCTGTGGAGAAGAAAAGAGAGAGACAATTTCACACAAACTTTCTCAGTCTATTTGATGTTCGAATTGGTGAGTGTCTTGATTCCACTGTTTATCAAGGTTCCCCCTCATTTTAGGGTTCCCTCAGTTTAGGGTTCCCCTCATTTTAGGGTTCCCTCAGTTTAGGGTTCCCCTCATTTTAGGGCTCCCCTCATTTTAGGGTTCCCTCAGTTTAGGGTTCCCCTCATTTTAGGGTTCCCTCAGTTTAGGGCTCCCCTCATTTTAGGGTTCCCTCAGTTTAGGGTTCCCCTCATTTTAGGGTTCCCTCAGTTTAGAGTCCCCTCATTTTAGGGTCCTATGATGGCAGAATTCAGGAGCTCCAAGTTCAAGGCTAATGGCTAATGGGCATGTCAGCACTATCCCTGCTAACAATCATATCTGCTAAACCTCCAGCAATAGAGCACACACCTGTATGTGTACCTGTACATAACACAGCCTCGGTTCCAATCCGCTTCTCTCAGTGTAAACATTGTAGCACCTCCAACAACTCTCTCTATGGCTAACTAACTCTCTATGGCTAACTGGTAACTATCAACAACCTTGTAACTGGGGCACAGCCTAGTGACTGACAGCAGCTGCTACTACCACTGTAGTCAGTGTACTGTGACCAACTGCCACTTCTATACCACTGTACGTACTGCACCACTGGTTATCGTACTGCACCACTGGTTATAGTCTGTACGTACTGCACCACTGGTTATCGTACTGCACCACTGGTTATAGTCTGTACGTACTGCACCACTGGTTATAGTCTGTACGTATTGCACCACTGGTTATATTCAACTATAGTCTGTATATATTTTGCACCACTGGTTATATTAAACAACAAATAACACATTACACGTGTACATGTTATACAACCGTCTGTTTGTTTATCACTTTCACATTCCGTTAACAAAACAAGGACGGTGTTTGCAGTACTGTGATTGGTGGAACTGGAAAATTTACACAACTGTACACATACCTTGCAGTATTTCTATAGTGTTTACTGACGTGGTGCTCATCACATGCCCCAGTATTCAGTGGCTATCCGCGATACATACATGTACATGTACATGAACGATGAATCCATCCTACACACGTCTGCCCCAAGAGATCCAGTGGCTCAGTGGTAAGAATTTCTGACTAGTAATCAGAAGGCCCTGGGTTCGAATCCCGGCTGGATCCTGAGTTTTTCAGGATCTTTAATGACTTAGCATTGACGATAGTTGATAATGTTTCCATCATTTAGGCTATAACTTATGTATTTCATATGAATCCCACCCGAGGCAGTTTTTTCTTTGAAAAATAACTGCCTTGGGCGAGCTGTGTTGTGTTGCCTTGTCTTTCTGTTATGTTGTGTTGCCTTGTTTTTCTTTCTCTCTAAGCATCTCATGGATGATTAAGTCATGCATGATGTGTGTATGCATATGCAAACACAACAGCAAAAATCATGTTCATTTTGTGTATTGCACTGGATGTCATTGTGTACACATATTGTAGTGTGATATTTCATACACACAACACAACAGCAGAAAACACGTTCATTTTGTGTGTTGCACTGGATGTGATTGTGTACACGTCTTGGTGTACATATTGTAGTGTGATGTTTCACATGCACACAAAAAATACATTCACTTTGTGTTACACTGGACTCTACAGTGGACCCTAGGACCACTTTTGGTGGACTCTACAGTGGACACTAGGACCACTTTTGGTGGACTCTACAGTGGACACTAGGACCACTTTTGGTGGACTCTACAGTGGACACTAGGACCACTTTTGGTGGACTCTACAGTGGACACTAGGACCACTTTTGGTGGACTCTACAGTGGACACTAGGACCACTTTTGGTGGACTCTACAGTGGACACTAGGACCACTTTTGGTGGACTCTACAGTGGACACTAGGACCACTTTTGGTGGACTCTACAGTGGACACTAGGACCACTTTTGGTGGACTCTACAGTGGACACTAGGACCACTTTTGGTGGACTCTACAGTGGACACTAGGACCACTTTTGGTGGACTCTACAGTGGACACTAGGACCACTTTTGGTGGACTCTACAGTGGACACTAGGACCACTTTTGGTGGACTCTACAGTGGACACTAGGACCACTTTTGGTGGACTCTACAGTGGACACTAGGACCACTTTTGGTGGACTCTTCAGTGGACACTAGGACCACTTTTGGTGGACTCTACAGTGGACACTAGGACCACTTTTGGTGGACTCTACAGTGGACACTAGGACCACTTTTGGTGGACTCTTCAGTGGACACTAGGACCACTTTTGGTGGACTCTACAGTGGACACTAGGACCACTTTTGGTGGACTCTACAGTGGACACTAGGACCACTTTTGGTGGACTCTACAGTGGACACTAGGACCACTTTTGGTGGACTCTACAATGGACACTAGGACCCCTTTTGGGGGACTCTACAGTGGACACTAGGACCACTTTTGGTGTCCTCAATGCCATGTTTACCCTCTGAAATCAGGACACCTCACTAACAAGTCCATTACATACCCTCCACCACGGTAGTCAAAGCAATCATATATCTTCCCTCCTGCATCAACCACAATTTTGAAAGACAAACAGATCGATAGCTTAGTCTTGCCGCGCTCTCACATGCTGTTGGTTACAAAGACACTTCCTTCTGTCCCAAGCTAACCTCGTACCCAGGCCCCTCTGCCCCACGTTTAGAAAGGGGTCTGGGTACGAGGCTAGTCCCAAGGGTGTCCAAAGAGGTGGGTGAAATTGAAATGGATATGTTAGGAGGTGAAGGTTACAGACCTGTCTTTGTTTCCTCGAGGATTGTAGTTCTGTATCTGCCAGGAGGTGAAACGACTGTACCAGCACTTGGAGAAGAAATGAGATGTGCAGCCAACTGGGGAGGGAGGGAGGGAGGGAGAGAAGGAGGGAGGGACGGAGAGAGGAAGAGAGGGGGGAGGGAGGGAGGGAGAGAGGGGGCAGGAAGGGAGGGGGCAGGAAGGGAGGGAGGGAGGGAGAGAGAGAGAATGAACCCTTGGAGTGGCTGCCATGTATACATGCACATCAAGACACTCACTTCCCCACTCTGGGCTACTGGTAGCTAAGAAGTAAGCTCCATTCTGCTCCGCCAATTGCTGCCCCTCGGCAGTCACATGACTGTCACCTGACCCCTCTGCTACCACAGCAATAATCAACACTGGAAGTTTCTGAAGCTGTGACATCAGGTGCCTATAAAACAAACAGGATGCAGTCACACACAACAAAGCTGTATACATGTAAGCAGCTCATTTATATTTGGCCATGGAGGCAGCCATTCCGGACCCTTTCTGTGTTGCGAGCAGCCCACGGCACCCCTCCATATTGGATGCACATGTTCTAACTCACTTGAGAATGGCAAAGGAGGCCTTTCTGTGAGGTGAGTAGGCCAGGATGTACCCAGTGTGGACAGTCTTCTCCAGGTCTAGTGTATCTGTACCAGAACACAATATATGGCACTGGCTACTGTGAGACCTGCTCTCATAGGGATGGAGACACCGTAACAGAACACCTTTTGCTGCTCCGAATGTCATTATTTCAACCCCTGAAATCAGGACACCTCACTAATCAGGACACCTCACTAATCAGGTTAGCTCACTAATCAGGACACCTCACTAATCAGGACACTCCCCTCTCCCTCTGGATTATGGAGGTTCTGCTAATGTATCCGTAATACATGGTGTTATGCTAGCTCACTGAGAGCGGAGTGAAATGTGAGATGGACAGTGCTGTGTTGCTTCTCCAGGGCACAGTTTATGAATAGGGACTTCCCCTTCTTGTCGTGGCAGATTGCCTGATGACGCAACCATGGCAACAGAAGATCCTGTGGAGAGTACGGGTCGCCAGCCAGAGTGAAAACAGCAACACTGTCAGATCGAGAGAGAAGGGAGAGAGAGAAGATGGAATTAAAAGTGGAATGGATGACTACTTATTGTCACTCACTTGAGACCATTTGGCCTGTAGACTAGATCGGAGGCTATGAACTCTGAGAAGCTTGCCACGGAGTCCAGGAGAGTAGTGAGGAGAGAGGAGATGACGGAGGTGACCACAAGACGCTTTGGCTGGACAGTCGGTCTCTCAACAATCATCACACACTGTACACTGTCTGCCAGCTGCTTGGCTTTCTGACAGAATGGGGTATTGGGTATGGCGGTATCATCTGGAGTAGGAGAAGGTTGAAGACTTCATGACAGTAGAATTGAACATGTAGCCTTAGGACAATGAATATCAATGTGTCCTGATTAGTGAGTGATGTGTCCTGATTAGTGATGTGTCCTGATTAGTGAAGTGTCCTGAGGTGCAATGTTCACAGACATGCATTTTAGGACAGAAAAAAGTGTCCTGTTTATTGAGTGTCCCAGTGTCATTGATTCTACCATAGAATGATGAAAGGTGTATGACTTACTGCCCATTATCGAGTCATCCAGGGCCAATATCACAAGGGGCAACCCCCGATAAGGTGGGGCAATGTCACCACCTGGTATCCATAGCAACTGCAGTACACGCTCAAGCCAAACCAAGCATTCCATAGAATTTACCACGGCAACAGCACCTATAGTCAAAATTAGGATGACGTCATTCTCTCCCTCCCTTGTCCTACGTTACCTTGGGGAAGACAGTCGTGTGTGTGGAGGGTAGTAATGTTGCCATGGTACAAAGCTAGTTCCATCTGGTATCTCTTGTAATTGACCTCACATACTCCAGAGCCACTCATGTGGTTCTGAGGGAGACGGTAATATGGAGAGTGTGATGGTTGAGTTGGTGTGTCCATGTGTGCACACACACACACACACACACACACACACACACACACACACACACACACACACACACACACACACACACACACACACACACACACACACCACAACCACCACCAACATACATATGTACTCACCATAAAATCACTTCTCAAAGTGAGGGCATTCTCATTGGTCCTTCCCAGCACAGCCAGACGGAATGACTGTGACTCCATATCCAGTGTCCAGTTGGACGAGTTGGAACTGTCGGCCTGTTCTGAACGAGTGTGAGCCCTCAGTAGCTCCTCCTGGCTGCAGGAAGAGAGACATAATATTGTGTAATGGACACTTGTCTTCACCCCAATGGTGTCTGTTATAGAGGGTCCTACTGTGTATGTGTGAACAATCACTTCAGAAAGGCAATGCAACACAACACAACTCGCCCGAAACAGTCATTTTTCAAAGAAAAACTGCCTTGGGTGGGATTCAAACCCACAACCATCAGCTTTCCAGGTGATGCTCTTACCAACTATGTGCATGTACCTTGGTGCTCCATCTTGGATGGAATTAGTTTCAAGAATGTGAGACTCGGCATATTGGCTCTTGTCTGGCCATTTCATGACTGCAATGTGTTTGATGATAGCACTTGTTCTGGAGACAGCATGCTCCTCTAGCCTCTGGTATCTTACATCATCCTGAGTGTGTGTGTGTGTGTGTGTGTGTGTGTGTGTGTGTGTGTGTGTGTGTGTGTGTGTGTGTGTGTGTGTGAGAGAGAGAGAGACCCATCATGGATCGGTTTGAGAGAGAGAGAGAGAGAGAGAGAGAGAGAGAGACCCATCATGGATCGGTTTGAGAGAGGGAGTGAGAGAGGGAGGGAGGTAGGGAGGGAGAGACCTTAAGCTGTCTCTGGATGTTTCCATGTGTGTCCTCCTCAGACCGGGTAAAGAGGTGAGGATGCTCCAACAGCAACTCAATAATGTCATTCACACACTCCTGTGACACTATATTCATTCTGCAGAGGAGACAGCACCATAGAGAGAGGGAGAGAATGAGAAAGAGAGGGGTTACCTGTCCTTGTAGATCTGTGCTACTTTTTCTGAAGAGACGAGTGCACACTGATCAGACAAACCCAGCTCTCTCATCACATCATCCCTCGATCGACCAGGAACAAGGTTTGATGCATTTTCTAGGGTGTTGGTTATGACCTCAATTGCAGCATCTTCCCTCAACGGAGCCAAGACCTGTATCAACACACAGCCAATGTACATACATGTTGACACTCAAAACAAGGCATTGCCAAATGTTCCTCATTTTTAATCCTTCATTTTGGAAGTCTAACTTTGCAGCCTCTAAAACCCCAGGATTATGATGCTTGACCTACTGGTAGTGGTACATAGTAACACAAGGAGTCCCCCGGTAAGCCTAATGAACAGGTGAACTACAGCCTCAGTCAGCCTGTAGTCTACAGTGAAGTGGAGTGGGAGGAATCGTGAAGAATCTAAAGCATCTCTTTTCAGCCCAGATTTTTAGTTGCCAAAAAATATCATACCACAATTACATTCCTGGGCTCAGAGTAGTTACACTACAATATACGTGTCAATAAACCACGTATCACGATATGGAGGTAACTGTATCCAATTATACATGGAAGGTATTGTGATCGAGACAAGATAGCAAACTGCTGCTTTACCTTATCCATATGCTGCTGTAATACATCCCTACCCTCTGGCTCATCAAGAATGCTGAAAGGTATGTGCGTCACCTTCTCTTCTTTCAGGACGGTGACATCGTCTCTCCAGTCCTTGTTCTCCATGAAGTAGTTGAGGAACTTCTTGTGTGTTCTGATGGTTCTCTTGCAGGTGTCAACTGTGTCAGAGAGAGTGAGCTGGAGGAGAAACAGCTCAAGACAAGCCTGTAAATAGTCCAGAAAGTGCATAAGTTTTGTCTTTATTCTGTTTTCTTTAAGGGAGCGGAGTTGTTCTCGGATAAGTGGGTCAACACGGTCCCTCCCGCACAGCTCCCGAAGGACAAGAAATTCCACCTCATTTTCCAGCAGGTTGCGAGCACTTCGAAGCGAGAGGGAAAAATCAGTGACTTTACTGCACAAAACGGTCTGAAAACTCTCCTTGACTTTGCGAACCCTCTCCTTCAAGTGCGAATGAGCTTCAGCATAAGAAGATATGCGTGTACGTGGCCTCTTCGAATCCACCAGATGAGCCAGCACAAGAAAACATACATCTACATTTACTCCTTCCAGAGCAGACACTTCAATAACTGTTACTTGCCGTTTGCATTTAGCCAACAGCTCGTTGGCTGCAGCTATTGACGACTCTCTAGCAGAATCAAACTTGGTATAAGCAACTACAACATGTGCTCGCTTCACTCCCAAAATCGAAGGGAGGAGATCATTTAGAAACACACGCTGTTGACTTGCAGGATTGTCCAGGTCTGCTGAGACATCGATACATATTATGTAGCCGTCTACCACAAATTTTTCAGGAAAACGCCCAGCGCTGAATTCTTCGGGCATGGCCAGCTGGTTCTGATTCACATACTGTACTTTGCCCCCACTGACCAGCTTCTGTTGGATGCAGCGTTTGTGGTAGGGCTTGCTGAATGGAAACAGCTGAAGGTTTCCGTCTTCCATGAACTCTGTGTGTTCAATGATCTGGAGGAAGGAGGAATTGTGTATGAGAGGCAAACATACATGGGTGGAATACTGGGTTAGGGTAATCCCTAGAAAGTCGGAACAGAATCTACATTGTCTATATATCCATAAAGGAAAGGGGATACATATGACAAACAGGTGGAAGTGGGTGGAGTCTTGCTGTAACTGGGTTAGTGCAATCCCCAGACAGTCAGGTGAGAAATCTAATGTGCTATCCAAAGGAAAGGGGATACATATAAACAAACAGGCAGAAGTGGGTGGAATCCTGCTGTGTAGACACCCTCCAGGAAATTGCAGACATTCAGTGAGGGGAAGAAAGGGCCTATAAGGGTATACATGTCCATGTGTCTCATTTATTGAAGTGACAAACAGGCAGAATCTTGCTGTAAGTACATTCTCTATGGTGACTTCAGTTGAGCTTGGGAAAACCCCTGATCAGCAGTCTTCCATAAAGAGGGAGGCGATAAACAGGCTGAAGTGGGTGGAGTCTAACAATATTTGAATAGAAGTCCTCTACATGGACATCATGCAGTTACGCGTTTGGGGACTAGTAATTAATTTAATGTGAGGGATAACCTCCTACTAATTAGTATAATGCGTGGGCTGTGCATGGGAATGTTTCATACTGTTGGAGATCAAGAGAGCAAAGGGCAAGGTATTCATGAGCTGTATTGCCCAACAGCCCTACCAGGCATCAGACAAAATACATGTTTGTATTTAGAATTCTCACCAACACACTCTTGACCTTCTTCTGTTTATGCTCAGCCCTCTGGTATGAATATAGCGCACACGTACACATGCTCACAATTAGGTCTTACATGGAGAAGTGTGCATCACAATGCAGCTAAAGTATTGGATTAGTCAACCCTTGACACACACTGTGTACGTGTAGGTATGTGTTAGGATGGATCTGATGGACAAGGACTTGTACCTGAAATGTAATGGTGCCATCTTCCAAAGCTGCTTTCTTCTCCCCCCAGTAGAGGAAATGGTCGTTATTGACGACACTGGACCCAAAGTCGGAGTGGTTGAGGAGGCTAGTGTGGTTGAGACAAAGGTCGTCCTTCTTTGGCCGGACAAACCGGTTACAGAGACAGGACTTTCCGGCTCCCTGACCAGACATTCCAGAGAAACTGGAGGATGTCAGACCACACACTGCAATCCGCACCACTGGAAGATTCTTTGTTGCCATACCTGAAGGCAGTACAATGGCAGTGAATTAAATACATGTTATTGGCAATAATGACCACCAATTATGAAAACCAATTGTGTGTACTAAAATGTAGTGGGGGTTATAATACCTTCTCCATGGACACAAGGGTACATACATAAACCCTATGTACCTTTCAAATAGAAAGTTTATGTATAAAGAAATACTAGCCCGTGAAGTCAATCTCACTGCGTACACTAGACACAGATATGCGTGCATACACAGCTATACTTGCATACACTATAGGACAGCGTCCTACAATGGAGCTAACGTGCAAAATGAGGCAGAACACAATGTAGCCACTGTCATCTGATACCTCATATGACAAATGTGTTTATCATCAATAACGCACAGCCTAGATCATTGCCGGAACACGCACTGCTGGTCTACAGTACACTACGACTCCCATAGCTTTGTGTAAGGTATAGTCCTCACTAGCTAAGATCACATGAGCCGTATTACGTTTACAGACACACCTGTTTTCTAATAGCTCAGCCGGACAAGCTTCTTCAAGGGTTACTCTTTTACTATCGCCACGAGCCGGGAGATGGGAGAGAAATATTCACCTTCTGCACCAAATAGCTGAGATACTGCATGCACCGTCCACTCCGACCATTAGAGCATACTGGTCATAGGTCAGTAGCTTCTCGTGGGCTTTTGTTTGCCAACTTTACTGTGCATAAATGATTTCCTTTATCATTAGGGGAGTGGCAAGCTCCGAGCAGATTAGGGGGAGGGGCATAGGGCTACTAGCATTGTGGATATCCGGAAATTTTGGGTGCGGTCGATTTCCGTACACGCATCGAGGCACGCGTACCTGCGCAGTGGGAAAGTCAGCCACGAGCTAGAGCAGAGAACAAAGACTGAGAGAGTGAAGGAGCAATGGCTGAAGGTCAAGGTGCCGTGACTCAGCAGCCGCGCAGCAAAAAGCGCGAGTTGGAAGAATTCGTGCGCGATCTGGATCCCCTTCAAGTGCAAGGTTAGCCTACCCAGATTTCTATATAGGCCTGCATGCTTTCTTTGTGAGCTATAAAAATAATACTCAAGAGGCTGCTGTAGCACCACTGACATTGTGTACATTATACGTGCTGTTGTGCACTAATGTACTGCTGTACTTTGAGCGCCTGTCCTCTCGCCCCCCTCCCCGCCGTCTCTTGCAGAGTGGACCGAGCACGATGTGGTGGAGAAGTACCTTCGCCCGATCAATATGGAGCACCTCGCCAAGCCTTTCACAGAGAACAGGATCAATGGAGCTGTTCTGATGGCTCTGGAGGTGCGTGCGTTGAGGGGTTTGTTAAATCAACCATTGGGTGGGTAGCTTTGTTCTGCTCCGTTAAAGGTCTTCTGATTACTAAATGTTTCAGGCTGAGCGGTGCTCACCCAGGCAACCTTGCCACCCTAGTAACACTATACTAGGAAAGGCATGGTGTTGGGTGCAAACAGCGTAGTTGGTGTTCATGTGTGCATGAAGTACGCATTGGCAGTTGGCATGCCCTAGGTCTCTGTGTATGGTGTAACTGAGGCTGTTCTGGATGCCAGAAATGACTCTATCTGGTCATTTGATTAAAGTAATGACACTCACGTGCATGTGTGTGTCCCACCTGAGAGGACCAATTAAAAGTCACTGTTTCAAGCGAATTGTTTGCATTGCTTTGCCTTTCTGTTTTGTTGCTGTCTTGTATTACCTTTCTAAGCATCTCTATAATCATGTGTGTGTATGCATGTCTGCAGGAGAACCATCTGAAGGAAATTGGAGTGACGATGGTCGGGGAAAGGATCCTCTTCATTGAGTACCTCAAGCTGTTGAAGAAGCACAAGAGGGACGCTGACCGCAGCCGTTCCCTCTGGACAGCCACCACCCCTCATCTCAGTCTTGCCTACCATCACAACTGTGGAGAGTTTTGCTTCCATGTAAGCCTATTACATGCACTGTATAAACAGTGTGTTTGTGTGCATTAGTTAAAATGGGAACTGAGTGCTATTGAACAGCACAGCAAGTGTTCACGCTCTTTGGATCAATTCACTCAGTCCATTGTGTCTTCTCTTATAGCTCTGCTGCAACTGTTGTGTTCCCACCACTGAATGGAGGGTTACTGGACAGGGCATCAGGTGGAGGAAGAATAGAGCTGCTATCAACTGCTGTGGAGATGGTGAGTCCTGAGCTCCATCCAACACAGAGCTGAACCTCCAAGTGTTAAGTAGTGCTTTCTCTCACCTCTCAGTGGAGACACAGTTCATTGACTATCGGTTCCTGAAAGACTTGGAGCTGCGCAAGGATCCCAAGTGTCTCTGTTGCTGTGTTGGGACCGAGCTTCTCATTTATGCAGATGACAAGGATGCTGTCTCGTAATGGCTCCCCCTCTCTCTTTCACCATTTCTCTGTTTCACATACACACACAACATACTGCGTAGCCCTCACTCTCACCCCATGTACTTTCTCTTGCAGTGTTCGTCAGTCCAAATCCACTGGTGGTAGTGTCACGGACAGTGAGCCTGTCTCTATCCTACATCCCGAGGCAGCTCGAGCTGAAAGTCTTATTCGCAATGCCTGGGCTGATGCTAAGCTTGTTGCTGACTAGCCTAGTGTACTCTGTGTCCTGGACATAGTAACTGCTATATACATGTACTAGTGACACTTTTTTACTGTTGCAGTAAAGACTGTGATAGTTGTTTATATTTCTGGTTGTAAAGCTGAAAGGAGTACATTATGACCTTTGCCCTAGTCAGAATTAATGATATGCTATAAAATCATAGCCTAGATAATGGCTTTCCCCGCTGCCTCAGGCTATGAATATCATGAATATTCATGAGCTATTGTGCCGCTTTTAGGCTCCGACCTAGTCTTGTGTTTTAGAAGCTAACTTGAAAGAAAGCTCAACTCTTAGTGTTATAGAGACACTCTGGACATATAGTACTTAGCTCAATTTGGTGTAAGTCCTTGGACACAGTAGCTAGCTCAGCTTACATTCAGTAAACACTCACACCACACCATACCCTTACATGTATCCCTATAAGTGAATAGAGGTAATTTGAAACTCGTTACATGTACACACACATTACTATTCCACTGCAGCACTCGGCAGACTCATTCCACCTCAGCTGAGCAGGCACCTGGAGGACATGGCTCTCACGTTGTGGATGCTGAACCAGTCACGATACTCCATCCTGATGTAGCCAGAGCAGAGAGTCTTATCAGGAGTGCTTGGCAAGATGCTAACTTAGTTGCTGACTGAGTCCCCTTTTCAATGTGGCTGGACTCTTGAACTCGAAATCATATTTTGAAACAGGATTTTATGTAGCCTTCAATTAGTTTTATAAGTTTAGTTACCAAAGTTAGTCAGGCATTTCATTCCAATCTGTTATGGTCACATCTGCATAGTACTGTCATTGTTCATTGTACAGTGTAGATATTTATTTATGGAACGCCAAAAGTGAGTCACTGATATCTACGCATGCGCAATCAATTTGGTCTATCTCTGTTCTGTGCACGTGACGACGGACTAGCTAGGTGGGTGCGGTCTGAGCACGAGAGTAAACACAACGCAAGAGAGACATGAACACCAGATCGCACGATTTAGAACTGGTAGGAGTAGTCTTCGCTGTCGTGATTCTCTGCTCAAGCTTTCCTATTCTGCATGTAGGTAGTAGCGCCTCATCAGGTGGAGGAAGTGACGAAGGCTGTGTTTCACACAATATTGCTGCATAGGACTACGGGGAAAGTCAGTTGTAGGTTCTAGTGTTAGAGAGCAGTGTCATCTCTCCTGGTCTCCCCTGTCCAGTATTCCTACAGCAGTCAGCACTCTGGAACTTTCTCTGTGGGGGTGATAGGCATGGAGGATGTGGACCTTTCTTCGTTCAATTTTACTTATGTGAGTCTCCTAATACAGCTCTAATGTATATACCGTCACATAAGGTTGGACAGTAGGTTAATTCATTGTATAGGTTCGCTGTGCTTCCCAAGAGCTGGATCAGTGGCTTAATCAACAAATTGAAGGGTTTTCCTCATCACTTTATCAGTCAGGATCATCAAAGAGTGGCAAAGTTGGTGCATAGTTTGCATGTGAATGGCTCCCACAGCTCCTTCAGTGATTGTCATGTTTTAGATTACTTTGGAGTTCTTTGAACGAAAGAAGGGTCGATGGCTGCTACCCGCAGAAAATGTCAGCTGGGAAGTGTGGCATCTTATAGTCACTATTGCTGACCCCACCTCAGAAGAAGGTTAGCTCCCTCTCCCTCCCTCCCTCCTTTAACAAACTTGTCCACCCCATCTCCCAGAATGGCAGCAACATCAACAGAAGGTGGTGGATAAACTAACATCTACTGTAAGCTATTGTTAACCACATCATGGAGTATAGATTGACTTCTTGTTGTTCTCACAGTTACTGTACATCACTGACGTGGTGAACAGACCAGAGTATATTCCTCGCAACCCTACAGCAGAAAACCTGCCCAATGTCTTTGACATTCGGTTTCCAAAGGTACATTGGTACATCTACCACATGTAATTTGTATTGTGTAACTGGCCACAACCATGTAGGTGCAGCCATATCTACATCGGATCATAATTGGAAATTTAGAGGAAACAGTTGCTGGGAAAATGCAGAAACTGATCAGAAACACATTCTCCAGCTATCAGCTCTAGCTACCATCTCTCACACTATATCCTCTGCTATATACCACCACTCTATCAATGATCATCACCTCCTTGTCTGTACGTACCTCTCTGCCCATGCCATTATTGTCAATACATTCATTATTCATATTCATTGTTCAACCAGATAGCCTATATAGCACTATTATAGTGATTGTTCTGTACACATACAGTACAATAAAACCTATGTACAGGAGTAAAAACACAACTCTAGAACAGTCATGTTGGAAGACTAAACACACACTACATAAGATTGTCACAGAAGGTGAAATCCTAGTTGGGGAAATTGATACATAATTTGTGGTGTTTTTTTCAGACTGTACAAGTATTCAGGTTGTTTTACAACATTGGTTGCTATGGAGATACTGAACAAGTCATGTGAGTATGCATGGTTGCCATGGTGACAGTTATTGTGACTCCTCCCCCAATCCATCATCGTTGGCAAAGAATAGTTTCAGCTTATCACCAGGTGTCCAATACTGAGAGGGGAGGAGAGGGAGAGGAAGGAATGAAGGAGAGGGAGGGGAAGGAGGGAGTGAGAAGAATGCAGAGGAAGGGCAAAAGGGAAAGGGAGAGGAGAGCAATAGGAGGAGCCAATGAGGGAGAGAGAGAGAGGGAGGGAGGGGATATTTCTGCAAGTGTTTCTAACTTACATTTTCACATATTTGTCTCAGAGTTGTTCCACTGGGGAGGACCTATGTGTATGCATAAATACAAACACTGAAACCCCTCAACTATGTTATGAAAATAGATATCTTACCATAAACTTGCCACTCTCCCCCAGCTGAATGTAGAGAGTATACTTCTCGTGGTCTGAGTTAGAACTATGGCTTTCATGTTGGGGCTGCTTTCCTGCAGAATATATGGAGAAAGCAGTATTGCATGTAACAGGTACATAAAATGATGTTAGCATACCTTTCTTGACTGATGGATAGTCGGTGATGTACTTGACAATGTGTGCAACAGTAGCCGCTGGAACAGTAGCTAGATTCCGAATTGTGCAGTCGACAATGGATGTGTCTTGGGGGTGTGGTCTTACTTGAAGCTCCACCTCCTCAGTAGCATTAACAGTGGGGGGAGAGGGAGCATCTGAGGGACAGCAGAGAGTTAGTCTCTTCACTGTGAGCAGAGGCACTAAACACTGAGCAACTCACCAAGATCCATTTCTGGAGACGAGGACTCCTTGAACCTTTTCTCCTCTGGAGGTGGAGTTTCAGTAGTGTCCCGCGAGTCAGGAGCCTTCCTCTGAAAAGTAAAAGGAAATATGTCACAGCCGGGCTGGAGTCAGCAGTAAAGAGTTCTACCTTTCGCCGGGTAAGGAGTTGATTGCGTCGTGGTGTATACTTTTCAGCCTGTGCATTGAGACTATCTCTGTCGGGGTATATCTGAGTGAGAAGTAGGTCACATGACTACCAATGATGTCATCATTAATATTATCACACAGTGATCATATGACTGCAGCAATATCACATGACTCTCACATGACTGTACCTTATTGATGAGAGCATCGAAATTTGGGTCAGATCTTAGAGACCGTTTTGAAATTAACTTCTTCCGACAGGTGGGACATTCCTTGTTCCTATAAAAAGAAAAAAGAAAATGAAGTGCTGTGCAGCATGGAATCTACTCATCGACTCACCCACTGCGGAGAGCTGTGATGATACACTCTTGACAAAACCTGTGGAGACACTGCGGGAGGAGAGAGAAAGGTGGAAGGGACTGCCCAGCAATGTTTGTTTACTACAACCAAATACTCAAGGATCACCATGTAATAGTGTGAACTATTTGTGTGCAGAGCATGTGTCATGCTACTCCATGCAATCACATGGAAGTACATGCACACAGTCCATCCAATGCTGACCAAACACATGCAGATTACATGTAGTAGTGTAGGTCCAATTTGTAGAAGGTGAGAGTGATGATGGGACACAAATGGTGGGAAACATGCGAAAACTACTACCTCTTTAGTTGTGAGCGGGGTCCTCATGAGGTCCAGGCAGATGGGACACATTAGTTCGCTGCGCAGTGCTCGCGGCGACACTGCAACGACGGTGGAATCCGTTACCATTTCGTGCGGCTTGCGGTGTAGTTCGTAGAGGCTTAGCTCTGCGGGACAAAGAGAAATGAAGTGTAAACCGCACCGTTTAGTAACCTCCGACGGGATATTTCGCAGTACTCCCCGTACAGATCCTCGGGCCCTCAGCACAGTACTGATGTTACACGCACGCGCCTGCTCACGTGCGACTACTCAGCAGCTATCAGTAGCGCAGGCGGAACATGCATATATAGCTTCTCTACATCTCAAACTGACAGCAGTTGCATCCATACACACGTACGCTCTGCTTCTTACACACACTGGAATCAAAAGCTAATAATAACGCACAGACCCGCACACACACGTCACTGTGGCTATGTACCACTGAGGGCACAGCTGTACTGTACACCGGGCCGAGCTAGACAGGAGGAAGTGGGAGTCGAAGTCCTGTTGACCGGATTTCACCAAGTCGAGAAAGCTCATTCTAACACAAAACCTTCCTACTAAATCGTCGATCAGCGGCCAGCAAACGTAGTGTTTGCCCCAACCCGCCCAATACTTTACACGACGCCAAGTCAGTCAAGCATATGCAAATACTCTACTACAATGGTGAGGGCGAATACAGCTTGCACGCGCTGGGATCGCACAGAAAGTATATAAGGACACTAAACACATTACACTTCAACCAACTAGACGGCCGAGAAGCTAAGAACTGAGGTTTTAGATACGACCCACGTTTACATCTGCATCACAACAGCATACTTCACACGCTCGGCAACACAACACATTCAGCTTTACGCCTACCCCACATATTGTCAGAGCTGGGGGCTGCCATCTTTCTGCACTGTCCTTCTCTGATGCGTTATTAACGCGGGTACGGCTGGTAGAGAGGACTGTAACCGTTCCTCTGCTCCTGTCACTGTACTGTGTACGCGGGTTGTTTGGATACCGTAAATTTCTAATTACGGACATTGCAGTGCAACTGCGATTTTTGCGGTATACAAGCAGGCGGAAAACACACAAACATAACAATAGCAGTTACTTATCGAGTTTGAAATAAATATTTATTACAACCACATGAAAACAATAATTATGGATAAAATTAGAATTTCACACATCACAGGTTGAGTTTGTCAGTAACAACTGCAATGGTGTTGGACCGTCAACTAACGTGGTTCAAACTGCATGTCATTTGCACTAATCCAGGTCAAAGCCCAGCGAAGATTAGTTAGAATGAACTTTAGAGCCTTTGTCCATCCCTCAAGAGTGTTAAACTGGGTCTTCACCGAGTAATACTCCTTTCCATTTCCAATCCGATCCTTGGATATTACATAGGGCAGAGCAAAACGTGATCGACTGCTTACTTCAATGTGTTGTTTGAGCTGATTCAAACAGTCAAGATAGGCTACCAGTCCAAGGTCAAATTTTGAGTCTGCAAATAGTCGAAGTCCTGCTGAGCTGTACAACGGCCAGTGCTGTTTTTTCTTTTTTCCTTCAAGCACCTCCACAAATGATTGGTTTCCATATGGAATTACTTTGTACCGCACAAAGGTAGCACCTGCATTCCGTGCCAAGGTGACAAGCAGTAGTGCAGCTTGGCCAAGAGCAGCATTAATCTCGCTCCATTCAACAGGCACTGTCTGAAGACGCCCCAAACGAAGCCCATTAATAGTCCCAAAATGGCCATTGTGCCAGATGTGAAATGCCGTGTTGAGAACATTGGTTTTCTTGAGTCGATCAAGTTGTTCAGACATGTACTGGAGCTGGTAGTCAATGCTCTTCTGTTCCTCTTTGAACTGGAGCACCTTTCTCTGATACTCATTGAAACTCTCCCAATAGCACTGCTCTTCAGCTTTGAGTCGCTTCTCTCTCTCCCTCTGTCTGACCATTTCAGCTGCTATGTCACTACGCTTACTTTCCGTACTCTTCAGCTTTTCTTTCAGCTTCTCCTCTTTATGTCTAAGTTCCTCCAGTTCCTTATCTAGCTCTGGCATTTGCAGTTTATACTCTTCAACCTCTTGCTCAAGCTGTTTAGCCATTTGGTGGTAGCGCTCCCTTGCTTCCTTCTCAGCAGCTATTTCTTCTTTGTACGCCTCCATGACAGCATCTGGGCAGTCGGTGCACAGTGGGTGGTCAACATCTGTAACACTGGAGAGGAGTTTGAATGTTTCTGAGGCAATGTGGATTTGTTTTAGCGTGCTCTTGTTGTCCTGCCTGCCCCCGACCTGCACATCTGATTGGGATGGGAGGCTGTCATAAATGACCGACAGAGTCTCGACACTACTTTTGACCCTGTGCTTAGTGCGCGTCTGTGGAGAGCTCCTTGGCAACCGCAGGGGGACGACATCTTCGGATTCCGTCTCCGGCTGGGCGTCCATTTTTAATTTCTCGACTGCGGTGGAGCCTAATGGAGACTTCGCATGGTCCCCTCCTCCTTGTTCGTGTTCTCCAGACCATTCCAGGCTCAATTTGCTCTCTACGTTCTTTGCGATCTCCAGCAACGATTTCGGGTTCAGTGTGCGGTTGAGTTTCACCGGCTGCGAGCACTTCTGGCATACGAAACTGACGTGAGTCGTTGATTTACCCTGCCCCGTATGAGAAGTCGACATTTCTAGTTTATAGTTTCTGGTATGTCACTTCACTTGTTTAGGGCTTCAAGAGACAGGGCGCTAGAGGTGTAAGCGCGCACATAATAACTCCGCCCCTAACGTAACAGTCACGTTTTCGGGTATAGCAGGTGTGATCGAGGAGTGGCAGAAGTATAAGATGGAGAACCCTCCTAACCAGACGCTCTACATTAATAATTTGAACGAGAAGGTTAAGAAGGAAGGTAAAGAACACTCTTGTAACGCATCAGGCTCTGATTTCTGCATTTCCTCCAGAGCTGAAGAAGTCACTCTACGCCATTTTCTCACAATTCGGACCCATTCTGGACATTGTTGCAATGAAGACACTCAAAATGAGGGGACAAGCCTTTGTAGTGTTCCAAGTAAGCACCTGAAGAGTTTCTATGTGATTGGTGTAACTTACGGCTCTTTTGCTTGTAGGACATTTCATCAGCAACGAATGCCCTCAGGTCAATGCAAGGGTTTCCTTTCTATGACAAGCCAATGGTGAGGCATTGAGTCTTGTTGATACCTTCTCGCCATCACTCCTGCATGTGGTTCAGCTAGTCCATTGCATGTAAAAATATCTGTGCCGAGCATGTAAAGATGATGATTGTGTGTTTGGAGCGACAGCAGTTTTTGAACTGCATTGCACAGCTCCCATTTCTCTCCTTACACACGCACATATCATGGCTTATAGCGTATTTCGTACTGCAAGTCAAAGTCTGATGCAGTGGCAAAGCTGGACGGCACATATGTAGAGCGTAAAAAGAAAACTGATGAGAATGCCAAGCAGGCCAAAAAGGCGAAACAGCAGCAACATGCAGCAGCTGGTGGTGGGTCTGGACACACACCCATGCAGACAAGTAATCAGATATCCTACAGTAGTAATGTTGTGGTGTAAAATGTATTATGTAACTTCCTACCAGCACAATCCCAGCCAACTGGTAAGGAGGGACCGAACAAGATATTGTTTGTCACTAATCTTCCAGAGGAGACAAATGAGATGATGTTAAGAGTGCTCTTTCAGCAGTATGTCCATTGTACTGAGAACTGTCTCAACACCACTGTCATTGTCGTTTCTCTCCCAGATTTCCAGGGTTCAGAGAGGTCAGACTGGTGCCAGGTCGCAGTGACATAGCCTTTGTTGAATATGAAACAGATATTCAAGTGAGTGAGCAGTTGATACCGTGCTGTGGAGTATGAGTGTAGAATGACACTTCCGTTATTGCTCCTTATTCTATAGGCAAGTGAAGCCCGGTCATCATTACAAGGGTTCAAGATCACAATGACACATGCCATGAAGGTGGCCTTTGCAAAGAAGTAATGGCCGCGCATATCCTACTTTGAACATATTACATCAATGCTCTTGCTACTGACTCTCATCAGATCTTGATTTCTGTACATATAGCAGTAGTGATGTTGATAATACTTTATGAGAGCTACAGATTGAGATTCACGTGATAGTCATATGGGAGTACATGTAACAGAGCTGAATGATGATGTGATATATGTGCAGAGAGAGAGGATGAACAACATGAAGCTGTGCCTCTATTTCTTTGAGGGGTGTTTGAGAGCCATGCAGAGGGCCATCTGCTGGCAAAAGGTGTCGGGGGTACCACAGGGAAAGATGAGGGTCTCATCCTCACTGGAGCACACAGCCTTGAAATATGGCTTGTCACCACCCACCATGTTGTTCAGTCTGTATATGTAACAACAAAAACTATTTGGTAAGACTACTTTGCCCTGATCTCGCTTACCGCTGACTGAACTTGTTGAGACAGCCTTCTGTCTTTTCCCTTATGTCTGAGAATACTGGAGAGCGTTTGTGAAACTGCATGCAGAGCAGCACATTTAAAGTTAGACACACTCGAGGGAGAATTGACTCACTAATCCCATGTTCTGGTTCACAATGGAAGTGCCTGAAGGATCAATGACAAAATAGTGTGAAGTGGCTGCCAGTGTATCAATGTGCTCACTGAGGCTCTCCAATATACTCTCCTAGCAGAGAAAGTGATTCAATCTTTAGGCAGATATATGTATACTAGTTATGTACTCACAACAGATCCATTGGGATCTGTCATAATGTCCTTGAGAACTATCACCTGCATCTCAGTAGCAGTGAGGTCAAGGTTGCCTACCTGTAGGCCCTCTATGGAGAGGAAAATTAAGTGTTCAAAATTGTTTATATACACCTACACATGCATATGGTAGTTGAGCTGACCCATAGCAAATACCAGGATGCTATTGACTGGCCTCCAGGCCTGCAGATGTAGCCCAGTGAAGAACTCATGTACTTTGTCCCAAATGGGCTCCTCGGCTCCTGAAGACACATCGATTGAGACCAGTCTGTCTGAGGAGGAGAAGTAGTCTAGAAATGGGCGGCATGCATTCTCGTGCATCTGAAATCTTCTCTGCAAAACAAGCAAAAAATCACTAAATATTACCATCCACTGGTTAGGTATGGCTTACCTTAGCTCTTCCGTTGTCGGCCTCATCTCCTACAGTGGCTCCTGGTGGAGCAGGTGCATTGTGGTGAGAATAATCCAGAGTCTTGTCCAGTGATTCCAGCCTATGTCAGTGAACATTGACACTCATTCAAGCTATAGTTGAGACTTTCTTAACGTATGCACATGATGTACTGACCCAAGAGATAGGTGGATGGCAAACGAGATAGGACAGCGAGATTCAAAGCTCTCCAGCTCCGTAGAACAATCCTTGATCAGGTGCTCGTCTCGAAGTAGCCACCTAAACGTACAATGGCAGTACTGGAATAGTGCGAGGATATTGATACCTTAGGCTGGGAATGAGGTCAATAATGAAGATCTGGTCAGGGTCTGACTCAATGTAGTGCTGTAATAATCTCAACACCCACTCCAGGGAGACATGACTCGGTTCCTTTCGCACTAGGTCAGCTATCTCCTGCAGGATAAATAGGTACAGTTGGCCACTGTTGAACACAGCTATCTCATTGCTCTATGCTCACATCAACGGAGTTGAGAGCCATTAAGTGAGCAACTTTCTTTGGCAGGTATTTCAGGATGATGGACTCTACTGAAACCAGTTTCATGCCAAACATTGAGCGAAGATTAGCCACCAGACGGCCCTTCCCGGAGCCTGGGCCACCTAATGAAGGAATTACTACTTTGAACACTCAGTAAGATGCTAGGCATGCTGGCTAGATTTCTGTGGGAAGAGTCCAGCTAGTAGTGGCTGATGCACTTACCAATGATGACGACTATCTTGGAGTTCGGTGGAGGTTGAAACTTGACATTACTGCCCAAATTGATGGGTATATCAGGAGGAGGCAAGACTACGGACTGCCGCCGCTTCTTACTATCAGGCACTGTACTTTCACTAACTGCAGGGCTGCTCGGGCCACAACCCATTGTTATCGACGTAAAGTGTTTGCGGATTTCCGTTGCTATGGTTTTCATGTAGATGCCATTCTAATATAGAGAAACGCACGTGTACCACATAACGCCCTTGAAATATAGAACTAGTTCGTGAAGTATAGGAAGGTGAGGTATCCATCTGATTCTTGCTCTCCTTTCGCTATACATGAGTAAGAAAGGAGTAACGTAAAACATGGACTGTATTTTTTGATGCGTAGAATGCCGACTCCATTGAAGACAGTGAAAGTCGTCAAAAAGCGGACGAAGAAGTTCATCCGCCATCAGTCCGATCGTTACAAGAAAGTTAAGGTATGTGCACACTCCAAATGAGTAGTCAGAGTATACTGAGTATAATAAGCACCCCATACTACCCTCTAGTCGAACTGGAGGAAGCCTAAGGGTATTGACAATAGAGTGCGTCGGCGGTTCAGAGGTCAGTACCTCATGCCCAGCATCGGATATGGCTCCAATAAAAAGACTCGCCACATGATGCCCAACGGATTCTACAAGTTTGTTGTGAACAATGTGAAGGTAAGTTCGTGCTCAGTGACTTAGTGAGCTGTAGTCAGTGGGGAATAGGCTTTTCCATATCTCACTACCTGTTCATCTCCTGCAGGAACTGGAGGTTTTGCTCATGTCCAACAGACGGTATGCAGCTGAAATTGCGCACTGTGTATCATCACGCAAGAGGAAAGCTATTGTAGAGAGAGCCCAGCAGCTGGACATCAAAGTGACCAATCCCAATGCACGTGTCCGCTCAGAAGAGAATGAGTGACATTGTGGTACATGTGGAGTTTGTTATGTACAGGGCATTCAAAAATGTGATTTTATCAGATCTGTCAGTAATTAGCAGAGTTAGCCCAGGCCAATGCTACACACTTGGGGCTAGCTAGCTAGCTAGAGCTAAAGTGCACTTCTCATGGAGTTCAGTTGCCAGTTGTACTCTCTGGCTGAGATAGTGATTGGGTCCTGTGTGGCTAACATCTCCTTCAGCTGTCTCTGAGCCTGCTCTGGGAGGTACGCACACAGCCATCTGCAAGAGTGGTGCATCCTATGTATTCCATAGTCTCCATACACAGGAGTCATTGCATGGTGGCATGCCAGGTTAGCAGACTACTTACTGTAGTATTTCTCTCTCTCTTGACCCAAAGTCTCTAGCATACCAGTGGAGTATCTTGCTAGTAGTGACAGTCCTTGTCACCTTGTCCACCTCCATCTCTTGGGAGCAGAAACTCTGTGCAGCAAGAGTTAAGGCTCTGTCGATGTTGGAGCTGGAGTAGACCTGGATGGCTGGGCAAGACTGAGGGTATAACGATGAAGACATAACAGTTATTGCCTTGTAGGGGTAGTGAGGAGTTCACCTTTGCACCACAGACAAGGGCAAAGTGTATCCTAGCGTCACAGGACTTGAGGGCAAATGTCTTCCGAGGATCATCTTCAGAAAATGGTGGCAGCTCTGCAGATGGGTGTGGTCTATTGCCTGAACATAACGAGGCTGTAGTCATTGTAGGATGGTAGGGATGGATAGCTCACCTCTCAACACTCCATGTTCTATGTCATCCAATGAGAAGATGTGACCTCCAATATCGTAGGCTGTGTGAGCCCAGAACTGATCCAGTTCCAGCACAGAGGATGGGAGGGGGGTGGCCATGATGAGCCCATGAACAGTGAGAGCATTGTAGATATCTATTGCAATGAGAGTTAGGGTTAGGAACAAAGAAAATAGCTTTAGAACTATGGTTTGAGGGATACTAATGAAAAATGCCTTCCTCTCATCTTCCTCCTGTAAATTTCCTAGTTCACAGTTGCAGAGTAATTTTGCTATCTGCTTGTATTCAGCAAAGAGCTGGCTGTCTCTGAGCTGGTCATAGTGTACTTCATGCCCATCCTCTGACATGTACTGCCCTTTGAGTTGCAGCATTGACTTTTGCAGCTCCAGCGCCAAGGCGCTTGGTGGGCGGCGCGCGCTGCTGGAGCCGCCTGAAGCGGTCAAATTCAACACGCGTATATTTGATGACATCACGCCCTAATTATCTCTTTTCAGTAGTTCTTGATACTTTTTCTTCCTTTCCAGAGCTACTGCATGATTCTCTTTCCTCCGATCAGCTACCTCTCTCTTCAGGCACTCGTTCAATGCGCGCTTGAGCGGATTGCAGGCGCCGAAAAACTTGCGGATCGGATGGTCCTTGTGACACTTTTCCAATTCTCGAATGATCCCCTGACACTCTGGACTGTGCAAATGGGGAGCCAACGATGGGTGCATCGATCAGGCGAGGCAAGCGACCGACGTCTATTAAGCTAATACGCGTATTTAACCCTAAGCGGGCGTGATCAGCTGATTAATTAATTGCGTCATGACCTCTACATGTACTGTACAATGATGAAATTTGCGGAATGACCGTGACTACTTCTTTTTCAAGTAATCTCTGGCAAGAAGAGTGCAGTTCATTGCTCCAATTGCACTCATTTCCATTGCACTGGCAGCATTCTCTATCCCATTGACATAAAACATGCCTCGATCAAGTTCAAAGGGTGGAAAGGTCTCTGGTGGATTATAGTTGGGATAAGCCAACCAATCAACAGTAGCCTCTGCTTTCACTATTTTGAACATCTGCTGCTTTTCTGTACTTGTTAGTGGTCGAGGGGCAAATACTTTCCACACACGAGAACGATCTTCTGTCAGTGGCTTCAGGTATCTAGCCTTGGCAGCCTCTGGTTCTTCTGATGGGATTTCAACACACACAGAGCAGAACTGAAACGGTACCTCCTCTACAAACTCAGAGGTTATGGTAACGAGGGGGAAACTCCTGTCATTATCGTCTAATCCAAAGAAAGCAGGATTGATTTCACCATCAATAAACTCTGCCACAGTGCGATGGTAGGAAGTGTTAGTGATGTCTTCAGTGTAGATTGGGGATGGGAAATTCTTAAACTGAATACTCTTCTCAATGAGTGGTGTTGCCACAATCACAGCATCATATTCCTCGTAACTGGACTCACCATCTGTTTCAATTGTATACCTCACAACTTGATCCCTCTCGATCCTTGTGATGGATGTCACTGAGCACTTATGCAACTCAGCTCCAGATCGCTCTAGAGCTGTCTCTGGGATTAGGCGATTCCCTCCCACGACCGACCACAATTTCTCCTCCTGAACTCCAGCCAGTGAAACCATGCAAGTGAAGGCATTCACACTCAGTCCTTGACCATAGTTCATGTACATGGCTCCTGCAATCAACTCCCTGACGAGTGCTTCCTGCAAATGAAGATTTTGAAGAAAATGCTGCTCGGCAGAGATTTGCGTCAACTGGTGCATTTCATCACCACCCATTGCCTTGAGCAGATCAGTGACTGTGCGATAGGCGTTCCCTCTGGCCTGAAGGCTATAAACAGTCACAAATTTATTAAGAAGGGATTTGACGGCTGAGTTCATTGTGAAGAGACTGGTACCATAGCGCCAGAGAGTACGGGCCATACTGATCAGCTTCCACCAGCCAGTCCTGAAGAGGTAGTTCTGCCCATTGTATATTCCAATAGGCACATCCATCACGTCCTTCTTTGTTACTAGTCCTTAATGAAAGAGGGGGGGAGGAAGGAGGGAGGAGGGAGAGACAGAGGGAAAGGAGGGAGGGAAAGTGATTGATCAGGGCTTCAAATTTTGGGTAGGTGTACGAGTGTATATGGAGGTGGTGCCTCACCAAACTCCTTGCTCATGTCAACCAGGTACTTGTTGCTGGCGTGAATAACGGAACCGCCCGTCTCGTACACATGATCCTGGAACGTGAACGTGGCTGTTCTCCCACCCACTACGCCCCTTTCGAAGACGTCTATCTTCACAGCCTCCCCTCCTTTTTGCCTGAGGAAGTAGGCTGCGCAGCAACCGCCCACACCTGCACCGACAATAGCGACTCTAACTGGCTCCAAGGGAGCAACATCTTCTTGTTCCGTGTCCTCAGGGAGAAAATGCCGTAGGAACGGCAAGTAGCCAGAAAGACTGCGAAGCATACTCAGGGCCAGGAGTAGTCAGGCTAAGCCACTGTCACTGACATCTCAAGAATGCAACAAGAGGTCAACAGGTTAAGCTTAGTGGATCAGAATCCGTTCTGATATTGGAATCGAATTCTAACGAGTTGGGCGGGTCTCGACAGTTTTGCAGGGCTAACGCAGCAACGAAATACCCTCCACTGGATTACAGCCGCCATGAGTTCCGAAGCAGTGAAGGTGATAGTCCGGTGCCGCCCCATGAACGAGAGGGAGAACAAGCTCAATTGCGAGGTTAGCTTCATTTGGATACCGTATTCTCCATGGCAACCACCAAACACTGCCTTTTCCACACTCCCTGTCATGCATGTCACTCCGACTGTTCCCACTGTTACGTCTCCAGGTGGTTCTAAACATGGACACGGAGATAGGGCAAGTACAGCTGCGGAAACCACAAGTCAAAGATAGCACTCCAAAACTTTTCACATTTGATGGCGTCTTCTACACCCATGACACCACTGAACAGATCTATGAGGTGTGCAATATGACCTAGCACTGTAGTGTCCACTGTTCCCCCTGCACAATGGCTCCCATACCAGACCTCAGAGGAAGAGGAGGAGAGATTTTAGCAACTCAACTAGTCTAACACCCCTTTGAAAAATCAGTGTCTGATCCATCATTAATATCTCTCCTTCCTCAAGAGGGTCTGGGTAGATAAACTACATATGACGTGCACTGTCCTCTCCATGATCCAGGATATCTGCTTCCCCCTAGTGGAGGGTGTTCTGAATGGGTATAATGGGACTGTGTTTGCCTATGGTCAGACTGGCTGTGGTAAGAGCTACACTATGATGGGTGTGGACGAACCAGCTGCAAATAGGTGGGTCTTGAAGATGTGTGGGAGATGGGTTAATGGGGTATAGCGTTTTGGGTTAACTTATGAGGATGTGTGGGAGATGGGTTAATGTATATAGTGTTGTGATGTATGGGAGATGGGTTAAAAGAGATATAATCTTGTTATGAGGATGTGTGAGAGATGGGTTAAAGGAGCTCTTGTTATGAGGATATGTGAGAGATGGGTTAAAAGAGCTCTTGTTATGAGGATGTGTGAGAGAGGGGTTAAAGGAGCTCTCGTTATGTGGATGTGTGGGAGATGGGTTAAAGAGGTATAATATTTTGAGTCAAACTTCCACAGAGGAGTTATCCCAAGGGCATTCGACCACATCTTTGACCACATAGCAGTGAGTGCAGAGGTCAAGTATCTATTGACAGCCTCCTACCTGGAGATATACAATGAGGAGGTACGGGATCTGCTTGGAAAAGATTGCAAAAAGAAGTTAGACCTCCACGAACACCCTGAGAAAGGTGTGTATGTACAGGGTCTCTCCAGCCACAAGGTCAGTGGTGCAATATTCAAGGGGGAAATTAGTGGAACTCCTCTAATCATAGCTCCCTGAAGTGATAAACAGGACAGATTTAGCTTCCCTAATACCACTCTGTGTATGGTTTAACACCTGAAATCAGGACACCTAATCAGGACACTTGTTAATCAGGACACTTGTTAATCAGGACACTTAACAATCAGGACACTTGTTAATCAGGACACTTCACATGTAGCAGCATTAGAGGATTCCCACTCTAAGATTAGAGTACAGAGCAAACATTAGGAGTGTTACATGTATGTCCCTACACACATCAGGTGCATAATGCTCACGATCTTAGTCGTGTTATGGAGCTCGGGAGTAAGAACCGCTCCGTTGGGGCCACTCTCATGAACGTGGACTCTTCTCGGTCTCACTCTATCTTCACCATCGACATCGAGATGGTACAAGAGGGAGGAGGGGGGATTCGTGCTGGAAGACTCAACCTAGTGGATCTGGCTGGCAGTGAGCGACAGTCCAAGACAGGGTCGACTGGAGACAGATTGAAAGAGGCCACAAAGATTAACCTCTCTCTCTCAGCTCTTGGGAATGTAATATCAGGTGAAGTGACTACTGTCATTACTCTACCATTACATCATCATGATGTCATTTCTATAGCCCTGGTGGACGGTCGCTCCACCCACATTCCCTACCGAGACTCCAAACTGACCCGGCTACTCCAGTCGTCCCTCGGAGGCAACACAAAGACCATAATGGTTGCCTGCGTCAGTCCTGCAGACAATAACTATGATGAAACACTTAGGTATGGAGTGAGATTTGGTGGTCGGTATGTTGTTAAGTTCCCTCATTCCCTCCCCCTTCCCTCTCTCCCTCCCTCCCTCCCTCCCTCCTCTCCCTCTCCTTCTCCCTCTCCCTCTCCCTCTGCCTCCTCTCCCTCAGCACACTGCGTTATGCTAACAGGGCCAAGAACATTAAGAACAAACCACGTATTAACGAGGACCCTAAAGATGCCCTACTGCGACAGTATAAGGAGGAGATTGAGCGTCTGAAGCAGATGCTGGGTGGGGAGGCCCAGCTACCAGCCCAGCCACTGGGTCAGGCCTCGACTGAAGACCACCACCATGACTGGGAGGCAGAGAGAGAGGCCATACGACTGGAATATGAGCGTAAAATGGCAGAACTGCGGCAGCAATATGACCAGTGGGTTGGGAATTACGTACATAAGACTTGGCTCTCTAATTAGGTGGCCAGTGATGGTTGTATGGATGTGTAGGGATAGTTGGCTAGCCATAAAGACTTTTAATCCACCTGCCCAGGCTATGCACATGGTCATGTTTTTTAATTGTGTACATGTTAACAATAATGTTACACACAACACACACACACACACACACACACACACACACACACACACACACACACACACACACACACACACACACACACACACTCTGCAGAGTTCACACAGACAAGACCCAGCTACAGGAGCAGCTGTCTGAGCTTCAGAAACAGCAACAACAAGAACTAGAGAACCTACAAAATCGACTAAACCAGTTGGCAAATAAATCGGACCAAACTCAACCAAATGTCCACAGTGGTCCCCCAGGGGTTCCCACCACCACCGACCAAAACAAACCACAATCAACCATCGGGAGCAATGCTCAACTGACAGTGGTTGGGAGTGATTCAAGACAGCTAGTGGAACACGAGGCAGCTCTACAGAGACTTGAAGAGATACAGCAAGCCATGATTGGAGGGGAGCGAGCAGGAGACAGTATTCTCCAACAAGAGCTCTCTGAGAGGAGACAGAAGGCAGAGGATCGGCAAGAACTGCTAGCAAGAGCCAAGAGGTCACTGGAGGACGAGGATGGCATTCTCGAGGGCATCTTCAATTCCCTCACAGGTACACGTATACATATTACACAATCATGACCCTTACTTCTGCCTGTTGCATATGGCAGATGAGGTTCGAGCTAAGTCGAGGGCTCTGGAACGATGTCAGATGAAGCTACAGTCAGCTCAGGATGACATCACTGACCTGCAGACAGAATTTGAGCTGGAGAGACAGGACTACCTCGACACCATCAGAAACCAGGTACACATACACACACACCCCGTGCTCTATAATCTACACATTCGATGTGTCCAGGAACGCATTCTGAAGCTCCACGAGCAGCTGTTGTCTACTGTGACTGGTCTTGTTAGACGAGATTGTAACTACTACAACATTGATAAGATCAAGACAGAGTGTACATGGGATCAGGACAGAATGGAATGGAACCTGCCCAGAGTCACGGTCACTAAGACTACTCTCTCTTCGGTCCCCTCCCACAGCTCAATGCAGAAAAGAAGTGTGTCTACCTCCACTCTACAGTCAACTTCGAGTTCATTTGGCACTAAATTACGAGGAACTTCCCCATCGACTTCTCCAAGAACATCTCACCATTATGGAGCAATTGATGAGATGGAGGAAGGGAGGAGAACAAGTGGAGAGGAATTGGATTACTTCAAACCAAAGAGGGCACTGGAATTGCTTGCTGAAGGAGCCCAAATGAGAGGGATCGACCCTCACAAGTGGGAGGGGCCACCGTCTACTGGGACTTCTAATGCAGCTGCTGTCCATGGGATAGGCACCATGCTGGCTAGTGACCCCAGTTTGTCATGGAAGAGAGGTCGGCTTCAGTCCCTCCCTCTCCCTCCCCCTCCGTCACATCATGGTCCCCAGTCCACGACACAGGATGTGCTGGAGACAATGGAGAGAAAGAAGGGTAAATGGCGTAGTCTGGAGCCACTTGGAGACACACAACATAAAAGACCTCCTCTCTAGAGCCCCAATTCTTGCACTCTCCTCATCTCCAATGTATACATACACCACCATAGTCTGTGGTGTATAATATACACTGCATGAATGTGAAAACAGTTACATGTACTGCTAGTTTTATTAAGAAAAATGCATATTTTCTTGCTTTTGCATTTGGTGTAAAAAATAATTATTATATTTTATTTACAAACTTTAAGAAAGATAAATACATGTAGAATCCAAGGATTAATACATTTGACACATGTAATCCCTATTATATAATAGTGTGATGATGTCATTAGTTCTGTTCAGTGACTAAAGGAGTGGTTGGGTGGCTGTCAGATGCCTCACTCCCTGACCCAGATGACGATGATGAAGTGGAGGGAGATGGAGATCGAGCCTTTGAAGCTGCCGACTTCTTACCTTCCATTGAGAGAGACGAGGGGAGGTGAGTTGTGACAGCAGTTGAAGGAGGTCTGCTTGGAGAACCCTCGCTACTAGAACTGTCTGATTCTGATTCCAGATCGGCCTCCCTGCGGACGGTACGAGGTGGTTGTAGTGGGAGTGACTCTCCAAAATCTACCGAGCCCAGTGATTGGATGGATAACTTCTTAGACTGTGAAGTAACAGGTGGCTCTCTGTGAGGACTGAGTCTGAGGGCGGTTCTTTGAAAGAGTTGTGCTGAGGGTGGAGATGTGATGAAAGGTAAGTGAGGGGGGGACGAGGTGGAGGGTGAAAGTGGTGTAGTTGTGAATTTAGCCATGGGGGAAGGAGCGCCAACAACTGGTCGTGCAGGAGTACTGGAGAGTGGAGGTAGTCTGGGTCGGCTCATCCTTGGAAATGGTGGTTTGTTGTGAGGGGTAGATAAGGGTCGGGTATCCAGAGCCTGCTCCCCTTCGTCCTCCCCTTCACTCTCTTCCTTGATGGTGGGTGGGCGTGGCTGCGATGCTAGCATCCCAATCGTCGTTCTACCAGACCTGGGGGTGGATAGAGGAGGTAGGGTTGGCTTGGTGGGCGTGGTGAAGGAAGGCGTGGCAACGGACGGCTCTAGGCTCTGTGGCGAAGAGAAAGAGGGTCGTTGGTAGGAGCGCTGACTGTTGAGCAAGCTCCTAAAGTCCAGAGGAGTTGCAGCAGACATATTTTGTTTCTCAGGAAAAATAGAAGGAAGCTTCATGTGTTCATCGACAGGGGATAGAGTGGATGACTGGCGACGTAGCACACTCAGCCGTTGTTTTTTCTCTCCGAGGCGACTACATTCTCTCTGATGTCTCTCTGCCCAATGTCTGGTCTGGCATTCAGGGCTGCAGTAGCCCTGAGCACTGCAGCTGGAGCACTCAAATTGAGCTGCATTGCCACACACACAGAAATGGAGGCGTGTCAGATCACTGGTTATCTCCACCCTACGTACAAATATGGGTTTATCAGCTTCTTCTCCGTATACAAGACTGACAAACTGCTGCTGTTCTGTAGGAGGCTCAATGTCAACCAGTTGGCGAGTGAGAAAATAAAACGGCTTGCCCTTGAAACTGGCAAAGTGGTCCAGGATGTGGTATCTCAGTTCACGGAGTCTGATGGCCGGTAGAACGTTCATTGATCCAACTACCATCCTCTCTCCACTCTCCAGCAGTTCAATAATAGGCATGGGGACCTTTGACTCTTCAGGAGTGAGTAGACCAGTCTGAAGCAACCTAGGCCCTTTCTTCCCATCCGTTACATCAACACCAACTGCATCTTCACTAGGTAAAACCTTTGCTTTCTTCTTTTTCCACATCAGGAAGAAGACGAGGACACATACAACAATGGCTGCAATGATGACCACTAGTAATAAGGGAACAGCAATCACTGCTGGTGATATCCCAGTCTGAGGTTGGGTCACCTCTGGGCTCGGTGTTCCTACGGCTGTACTGGATGGTGGGGAGGGTGTGCTGGAGGGGATGGGGGAGGAGGAGGGTACAGGAGAAGGGGAAGGAGGGAGGCTAGGCGGAGGGAGAAGGCCAATGGCAAATTCAGTCAGATGATTGTAGCTACATTGATAGTAGGTCACAGAGTCTATCTCCACTAGTATTGGTGGAGAGATGGTGTCCAGCTGCCATTTGGGGCTCGAGAAGCCACTTGTCCCGCCAAATTCCCTGTAGAGGCAGAGTGGGATGGTCTCATTGGATGAGGGGAAATCTTGGGCTTGAAGAAGAACCGTGAATTCCTGTTCCAAATCCTCCACTCTCAGAAACTTATTCTGGGATGGAATGGAGATATTAACATAAAGAACATTTGATAACAGTTCAATTGCATGAGGGTTAGACCCTTCAATTTCCACAGTAATCATATCCTCTGCTGTTGTAGTCAACTGCAAGAACTCTCCATCGTTGAACAGGTCAAACGAGTATTGGATTCCAATGAAACAGGTTTCAAAACAGGCTTGGTGCTCATGAAGACAAGCTTGTGCATGGAATGTATCTTCAGTTGCAGTCTGAAAGTCAACTAGATTTCCACTTGTGTTGAACACTCCTACTGGTGGAGACTTGTACACGGACACGTCAATCACTGATGATGTCACTGACAAAGGGGTTTCCCCGTACACCATTCCTTGACAGAGGGAGACACCAATCAATTCAACAGCTGCTACGAGAGAGGCAGTAATGTCTGCAGGTGTGTCTGGAGACGACACAATATTGGACCAGGTTGCTAGGAGATCAGCAGCTGTCCTGGGAGGCAGGTGAGTTCCAGGGGAGGACACTCCCTCCACAGGAAGCAGTTGGAGTGGCCCGTCTTGGTTGCCATTGGCAACGGGCTCTATTGACCACACATCTATTGCACTTTGACCCTGGAACCATCTCCCAATGTCTGTTAGAGCAGCTGCAATGGTCTCTGTGGAGTCAGCCATAGTGTTGGCTGTTAGAAGAGAGAGAAGTTGACTAGCGAGTTGATAGTGGGTGTGGCTAGCTGGCAGGTAGGCCAAGAACAGCTCCAGGAACAGAGACAGGGCATCTTGCTTCAGAGATGGTGAGAGGGAGGGGGTGGAGTCTATCTCCATGGCAATACTGGTGAGATTGTAGATGATGTTCTGCCAATTTTTGCTGATAATAAATTCAGTTTCCAAAGAGTTCAAAAGTTCACGGATAAATTCATCTTCAATTGCAGTGGGTGTGACCGTGACAGTTGTCATGGCATCAGAGTAGCCTCCATTTCTATCAAACACTCGTACAAATACAGTTACACCGTGTCCCGGTGGAGGCCCTGATGGAAGCAGTGTCTCAATTGAAGGGTGAACTTGAGCCCCAGACAGCCATGTGACCTCCTGACTGGACTGAGTAGCAGTTGTCGATACACCAAACTGATAGAGAAATGGAGAGTCACCATTACTGTCAAGTGTACCCTCCACAGATATGGTGAACACTGTCTCCAGTGATGTTCCCCCTTCAGTAGGGATGACGTGGACCTGAGCTGAGTGGGGAGGAGAGTCGGGTGTAATGGACACACTGTCGTAGGACGATCCTGCTTCATTAGTGGCTGTGAGTTGGAAGGTGTAGGTAAGACGTGGAGTTAGAGAGTTAGGAGGGAGGATTAGGTTGGCAGAGCTGACTCTCCCAGTGGAGACAGTATAGGAAGTTTGACCAAGAGAGAGAGAAGGGTCAGACAGGTCCAGGTAGCCATGACCTACAGGCAACAGAGAAGAACTTAGTCTAATAGCTTCCAGAAGTAAGGAAACTTAGAATTTTTAATAGGAAATGTTGTAACTCTCCAAATACCATTTATTGAATTAAGACATTCATGTGACAGAAGATAGTATCCTGGTGTCAAGGATAGCATTGGGAGGCACCTTTTACTGGTGTCCTAATTTCAAGGTGTCCTGATTAGAGGGGTTCTGGTATCTAACCTGTGGAATTAGGACACCTCAAAGTGTCCTGATTATAGGGCTCTAGTGACAGAGAAAGAAGAGCTGTGCTTACCTCCAATGTCGACGGTCTCCCATACCACACTGGTTACTGGAGTCGAGGAGTAGATCAGTCCTTGTATTACCACCTTCTGTGACGTCACATCTCCAATCTCCCCCCTTATCACCTCCACAATAGGGGGCGTGGCATTGGTAATGAGAATTGCAACACTGTACGAGGACTTGATGGAATCAGTTTGAGACACAGTCACAGTGAAGTTATAGTTGAGTCCCTGTACTAAGTCAGAACCTGGAATGGAAACAAGATCAGAGGATGGGATGATTATTGGAGTGGGCGTGGCTATAGTCTGGTTGTAGCAAGGTCCACCAGAACCAATCACATTGCAGCTCCAGGTAAAGGTGGGCGGAGCCAAACTGGGATTGTACATCGACTCCCTAGCATCAAGTACCAAGGTCCTACTGACCGAGTGGACCCTGTCTCCTCCATGTACGATGGCCCTTGGTTCTCTGGGGGACACAGAGATGGAGACATTGATTGTCTCACTGTATAGCATGGAGGGGTCGGTGACAGTCAAGGAGGCGAGGAAGGAGGAGGAGTGAGAGAGAATAGTGTGTGGGAGGTAGAGGATAGGTGATGATGATGGTAGGGATGATAGGCTGATCATGGAGAGGATGCCCCTTCGTTCATCTGTAATCTGGTATAACTGCCATTCAAAATCAAATTGGTAGGACTGTAAGGAGCAGTGTGGAATGAATACATCTGCTTCTATCACCACACTTTCTCCTTCTGTGATCTCCCTCACTTGGTGCCCCAAGACAAACACTTGAGGTCTTGTATCTCTCTCATCCCTCACGAGAGGGACAACTGCAGGAGGACTCTCCAGTCCGACTGAGTTGACCACCACCAGCCGTAGGTAGTACTGTACCTCATTCACAAACCAGCTGGAGGTGAGCGAAATGGTCACTTGATTGTCGTCCAGAGTGTCAAGATAGCGTATGATGTCGTGGTACTGGGGTATGGTGCTGTCTTCAGTCAGAACGGACCAGAGGTAGGACATTCCACCAAATCCTGGATTGAGAGAATGAATTCCTGTGAATTCGACATCACCACATGTTGGTATGGAATGAGGACCGTTGATAATGGCCACAGGTGGAACAGAATCGAGACTGAAGTTTATTGAGAAGCTGTCAAGTTCAGATATACTGTAGGAATACATTTGACCCCTGGTTGCTATGGCACCATCTCTGAAGGACACCTGAGAGTGGATGGTAACCTGTGCAGAGGAAGGGAGACGAACAACCAACTTCTCCTGCAGACTATTGGCCCAGTAACAGGCCTCATCCCTTGGCTCTCCCAGTACTGCCAGTGTCTCAGTGTTGAATATCTCACTACATGCAGGCTGAGACCCCTCGGAGCCGCCTTGCTCAACTTGTCGGTCAAACTGTATCACTATATCTGCTAAATCATCTGAGAAGTTCACTAGCTCAACTTGTGGGGCACTAAAGCGGTAGGTAAAGACCAGCTCACCAGGTTGGACCACACCTGACGTTTGTCCGTCTAGGGACAGCTGAACTCTGACCTCACATGGGATGCCAGCTGCTGGGAAGGTGCAGACAATCTCATTCTTACTGATGTAATTAGCCTTGATAACGACAGGGGCTTCCCCAGTGTTCATTCCACAAGGTACAGTGTCATAGACAAAACAGACAGAGGAGGCGGTGTCCTCAAAGTCGTTACCATGGAAAGTGACGTTTATCATTTGATCAATTTCAACATCAACAGGACTGATTCCAGATATGGCAACCAGGTCATCGTCATAGTAACGGAAAATAACTGCATTGGAACGTGGTCCTGTTTCTATGGAAACTGAGAGGTCAAAGAGGAAATCGGCCGTGGTTGCCTTGGTAACACATCTGATTGTACTCTGATTAAGGATGGTCACATCGTCAGCAGTGATGGCATTATTTTGACCTGATGCAAATTGACAGGAGGCTGACACCGACTCCCCTCCAAATATTTCACGGGGGGCTCCGCAATTTTCATTTTGGGGGTCAAAGTCAAAACTAACAAGATTGCTGTCATTGAGGAAGAAGCCAGCACCGTGTATTAGGACCACTGTCCCCCCTGATTTGGGTCCCCATTGGGGTTCAATGAAGTCAATTTTGAAGCATCCACAATCATTACCCCCACACTCCCCACAGGAATCGACCACTACACCACTGGCTGGGGAACCATCACAGCCCACACAGGTAGAATTTTGGCCCCCACAGACCCCACAAACATCAACAGAGGAACCCACAAATTCAAACGCTGATTCTCCGTAGCAGTCACTACATTCATCCAAAATGGCCGACCCTTGACACACTCCAAGGCAGTCACGGTGCTCAATCACCACACCATTCTCATCTGGCAGCTGACAGATGCCACAGGTATCGGAACGGAACGGACCCCCACACACTCGAGCACAGTCCAGGTTCCAGTTGTAAGTTAGCATGGTACCGGGACCAGTGCAATAACCGCAGTCATCTACTGTAGCATTTCCCCAGCACATCCCGGCACAATCCCTGCAGGGAAGTAAGTCATTAATTGGGCGAGCGCAGCGAGCCCGTACTAGTGAACTCAATGCCGATTTTGTTTGTATGTATGTATGTTTGTATGTTTGTATGTCATCAACCGACCGCGGTCAGTGCGCATGCGTCCCCGCGCAACGCGCAAACGTAGCCGGCCTTGCCTCTTCCGCTCGTTGCGCTCGCCCACAAATGCTTTGCATTCTCCTAGTTATATTTATGATGTGATTGTGTGGTATTGTGACTTACATGTTACGGTTGAAGTGGTTGATGGAGTTCCCTCCTATACACTCCCCACAGTCATCAGTTACACCACTCCCCCAACACACCTCCTCACAGTCAACTACAGTCATCCCCACCTCCTCCCTCACCAGTTCCACCAGGTCACTGTCCACACCATACACACTCACACACTCCTCACAGAGGGATATTGGCTCCGAGTGGGAGAACGGGACCAGGTCACAGCCCTCACATCCCCCATCACCTCCACACACGTCACAGTGATCATATGTCTTCCTCGAGCCCTCCACACCATCACACCCATCACACATTTCACCTCTTCCTCCACACACACAACACGAGTCAAATACAAACCCAGAATTGATGACATCATCGCAACCATGACGACTAGCCTCAACCAATGCAGTATCCTCACTGAAGATACCAACAGTATGGAACAGAGACTGTGTGGTGTCCACAAACGGATCCGTATTGATAGCAGACAAGAATGCCTCATTAGCAGTTGATAGTAGGGACATACCCACAGAGGTATCCCATGCCTTTATAGAGATGGAGGGAGGTAGGGTGGACCAGAAGACATTGGGTTTGGGGACGTATCGGATCCTATCTTCAGGGTGTAGTAGGAGAGCTCTGGATTCAGTTATCCCTGGGGGGAAATTAATCCATGGCCCCTTGTGGGGGGTGATGTCCAATCCCAGCAGATTACTATAGGCCTTTTGGTACAGGTTGCTCCAGTTACCACGGAGATATTGCCACACCCCTTCCTCACTTGCTGAGTTTGCAGCTGTGACGGATACACCAAGGGACTCCTTGTCCTTGTCCTCTGCAATCTGATTGGTCAGTGAGGCTACTGTTACTCCAGAAATAGGAAGAGGAGAGAGAGAGTGAGAGCATCCCTCACCAGGACCATAGTAGGCAGCTGCTCACATGAGAGGGAGGGAGGGAGGGAGGGAGGGAGAGAGGAGAATGGAGGTGGGATGAAGGTATGCAGTTTGCTCTACCAATGATTCTCATGCTCACATGCAGGTCACATGACTTACTCAGGGATATATTGGTGATAGGGAAACCCAGTGCATCCAAGACAGCTGCCTTCTCTTCCAGGAGACTCTGAACCTCGGTAAATGTCACCACCTCTCCCTCCACCATAAAACTCACTTGAGAACTGTGAAAAACATATAACACAGTCAGTACATATGGAAACATTCTCTTCAGAACACATTTGATGTGTACAGTGAATGACCTGGAGGTGTGTCAGCTATTGTACCTACCTCAGTTCACTGGCAGCTGCAATTCTGAGGACTCTGACCTCCCTTTCCAGAGTGACATGTAGTAACTCTGACAACCTGTTGCGGTCACCACGCAGAGTGCTGGTCTCCATGGATATAATCACAGTAAACAGATGTTCATAGCTGTACGATATGAAGTATGGGATGGGTTCCAATTGCACTCGATTAACCAGAAAAACAGGTTTGTCCAGTACACAGTTCACAGTCTGTGTGGCACCTAACAAGCTGTTCAGGTGGAACTGGGATAGGGCTGTATCCATGGTTACCAAGAACCTGTCTAGTATTGTATTGGTTCCAATTTCATTCCAATATCCATCCCACGGCTGGAATGGAATGGAGACTTCACCGCAGTAATCTGGACTGGGAATGAATCTGATTCGAGCTGTCGTATTCAGCAAAAGAATCTGATTGGTGGATGAGAGCAGAGAGTCCACATACACATATTGTCGGATGTCTCCATTCCATGACACCTGCCATTGACCTTTCACTCCGTCTTCATAACTACTCAGTCTGATTCCAATACCAGGTCCCAGTCCTTGGTCCCTGACACTCTGACGCTGTAAACGAGTAGGGTTTACCCCTTTGATTCTATCAATGTATTCTTGGACAGCTGTAGGATATAGGGTCATGTAGTCAGTGAACAGTGACATGTCTGGAAGGCCTAGGATCACTTCTTCAGGTAAAACTGGTAGCTCTGGTACCACAACCTGTTCGACAAGTTGTTCTATAGTGTTACCAGGGTTACCGGTGATGGGCGTGTCCTCAGTGACGGGGGAGAGTGTGAGTGAGGAGTGAGGGGGGAGGGAGGGGAGAGGGACAACGGGGAGCAGGAGAACAGAGAGCAAGGTGGAGTTCTGACTGAAGGCCCCAGTGGAAGAGAAAGGTACAGTGGTGCGATAGTGAGGCTCAGAATATCTGACGAGATCCAGAGAGGGACTGAGGTACCCGTCCTCATTCCCATCCCATAGTTTGACCCTCATCCACACGGCTCCCTCCACCTCCACAGACCTGCGGAGGAACCTGATCCAGCCCGTGCTAGGGAGAAGAAGTGCACTGTCTTCAGACACACCTTCAATTGTCACCCACTCACAGTCACCCACTGGCCTAGTAGGACACACCGTGTACTGCCACGCTCCCTGGGACTCTGAAATCTCAACAACTGCTAGGCTCACTTCTTCCCCTTGTGGGTCGACAGTTGCATTGTTAGAGCCATTACTTAGCAACGCTCTGATCATGTGACCATCAGCTGACTTGGATTCATCAGGGTCAAAGTTGAACACTGACTCCACATGGATAATTGTTGTGAAGACACCAGGAGGGACATTAGGTAGTTGGCACACATCACCATCACTCAAACACTTGTCAAGAATCTGACAGAAGTAGCTATCTTCTCCACAACACTCCGACAAGCTAGCCACACACTCGGCAGTATCAGGACAGAGTGTTTGTCCTACAGGACAGGTCCGGCATGGATTCGTGGAAGTGATGTTGGCACATTCGTCAATGGCAATGCAGTAAGGTTGTTCCTCAATACAGTTCTCAGCACTAGGAGGTAGGACCGACAGTGGGAGACACTCCCTTGTGCTATTTGCAAACTCGACAAGGATCTGGCCAATCAGACATGTGATGTTAGAACCGTCACATGACTGCCGGAGAGATGTCACATGACATAACTGTGTCGTGGGACAAAGAGCAGTTCCTTCGGAGCACTGTCCATCACAAGCCATGTATGGAGGGAGGCAGGTCTCTGCCGGGAGACAGGGAGTGAGGGAGGGATCAGTGCAGTAGTGACTGATGCAGAGAAAGTGTTCTGGTGACAGCATCTGTAGAGAGAAGTCCACACCATTAGCGTCATGAGTTCCAATTTTTTTGCAAACACAGTGAAAGGTTACCATCTGACTAGGACACTCGGTGAAATGAGGACACCTCACTGAACAGGACACCTCTCTAAACGTGTTCCAAATACCTAAATCAGGACATTTCACTAATCAGGATACCTGACCGATCAGGACACCTCACCAATCAGGACACACCTTATAAAGATGTCCATCAATACATATATGTGTGGTCAAAAACTAGAAGTCTTCAATACTTACATGATGAGGATCAGTACAGAAGGGGTCGTAGAGTGGGCCCAGGATACGGGGATCACATGATCCAAAGTCAATGAAAGAACAGTTGACTGGCTGTACACTAGTACACAGACCAGACCCTATAGCAGTGGAGAGGAGAGGATTGGTACGGACTTACAAGTCACAGTATACATAGTCAGTAGCACATGTACCCTATGCCTCAGTACACACCTACTACACATCTACATGTATGTGGCCCAATACTGTGAAAACTCTCCTCCCTACGTCCCTCCCTCCCTCCCTCCCTCCTTCCCTCCCCCTCTCTGAAGTGAGGGTATTACTTTCACTCTTTAACCCTTTAAATGATGATACTTCTTAACTTAACCCCAGAGTGTCTGAATTAGAGAGATTCCTGTGACTGTGGATGGCCACAGAGACTGTGAGTGCCCCACTATAGGCTGTGTTCTGTGGTGTACAATAGCTGTACATGTTTACCTTCACAAAAGTAACCATCGGAAGTGAGCTGCAGTGTCACTGGTACTGTGGTAGTATGGTTGCCGTCGAATACAGTCACCATCAGACGGTAGTCTGTCAGACCATCTTCTGGGACTCGTGTGTTCGTTGATATCACCCCAGTGGTGGGGGCTATTTGGAAGAGACCTCCACTGGTATCTTCTGTGATGTCATACATCAATTGTTGACCAATCAAATCACTGTCAGTTGCAGTTACCATACCAACATAAAGATCAGAAGCAAGGTATCTTAGCAACGTGAAGATATATTCTGATTGGTTAAACTGGGGTGGTGTATCATTCAAATCAATCAGGGTGATAATAACAGGGACGCTATTAGATAACCTCACTGGATAGCCAGAGTCCACGGCAGATACAAGCAGCTCGTGAGTGGCCGATACCTCACGATCCAGGGCAGCAGCAGTGGTGAGTAGACCAGTGGTGTTGTCGAGAGAAAAGAGAGGAGCGTTGTCGTGGTAGGAGTTCACAGTGAGAAGGAAGATGATGCTGGTAGAATCCACATCACTGGCGGATATGACGAGCACAGAGCTACCAGCTGTTGTGTTCTCTGGTATACTGACGGAGTATGGGGACACTGAAAATATGGGGGCATGGTTATTGACATCTTCGACCGAAATATTTACGGCCACGGGGGAACTTTTCGAAGGGGTTCCATCGTCTTCTGCAGTCACTTCTAGTTGGTATAGAGGTTGGCGGTAGTAGTCAAGGGTTCCAGTTAGTGTTAGGAGCCCCATTGAGGGGTCAATGGCAAAAATTCCATCAGGGTCCCCAGATACTATTGCATAGGTAATATGTGAGTCTGCCGAGTCGGGGTCACTGGCAGATAATTTTACCACAGACCCACCAGCAGGTAAGGTTTCAGGTACGAAGATACTGTAACCTTCCATCTCGAATTGGGGGGCAAAGTTGTTAGTGGGGACCAGTGTGATGAATATTGTCGTCGTATCGCTCCTTGGCTGGGGGGCCCCCCGATCAGATACAGCTGCTCCAATCACATAGGATTCCTGACTGCTACTAAACCCACTTCCAGTTGACACTACCCCAGTGGTATAATTAGCAGCAAACGATAGGGGCACCTCTAAATAAACGAGGGAGTAGATTAGCTCAGCATTGGACCCCGAGTCCACATCAGTTGCAGACAGAGTCAGGACTGGAGTCCCCACAGTCGCACTCGAGGCTACCTCCGACTGGTAGTAGTCTTCAGCGAACTGAGGACTGTGGTCATTCTCATCTTGCAGCTCCACCCTCACCTCCGCCTCGCTGTGGAGAGGTGGAGTAGCCAGGTGGTTGGTGACCATGACAGTCAGTACTATCACAGTCTCTTCTTCGTAGTCCAACACACCGGCTACTGTCAATTCTCCTGTGAGGGGGTCAAGGGTAAAATTACCCCCCTCGTTCCCCTCTGTTATTGAAAATTGAAACTCGGAATTGACCCCCAGTGAGTCCAGATCGTATGCAGCCAGTGTTAGCAGTAGGATATGGGGAGGAGTCAGTTCTGAGATGACGAGAGAGTACTGGGTACTCTGAAATGAAGGAGGGTTGTCATTGACATCACCTATCACTATGGTAACCACACTGTGAGATACGAGGGATGAATTCGAAATAGATGTTGCTTGGACGTTAAATAGGTAAGTGGGTGTGGTCTCATAGTCTAGTTGACCAATCAGATTTATTTGTCCTTCTGCAGTCACTTCAAATGGAAGGTCGGAGGTGTTTAGTAACGTGAAGATTACATCATCGTCATTATCAGAGGTCACATGTAGTAACCCCACCCCCTCCCCTAATGAGACGTCTTCGTAAACCAAAAACACAGAAGATGGAGGTTGGAAGAATGGCAAGAGGGAAGCTAAGGAAGAAACTACAACTGTGACATCAATGGAGGTGGTATAGAGACCGTCACCAGCGATGAGGGAGACAAGGAGCTCCCCCAGAGGGAGGAGAGAGGAGGTATATAGGCTACCTGAGTGTTGGTTTACAGCAAAGAAGGTGGCATTGTCACCATCAGCTAGAGAGTACCGCAGGGATGGGGCTGTGTAGTGGTCCTCATCGTGTGCGATGAATGAACCCACCAGTGACCCCGGGGCAGTGTTGGCAGGCAAGTCGATGATGTAAGTGGATTTGGGGTAAGATGGTGGGTACTCATTGTCATCGAGAATGGAGATCGAGAGAATGACGGTATTGGTCTTGGCTTCTGGCAGGCCCTGGTCCGATACCAAGACTGTCAGACTGTACGATGGCATCGTCTCAAAATCAAGGATCCCATTGATTCTGACTTCTCCTGTCACGGGGTCAATGCTAAATTTCTGCTCAGGGTCCCCAGCAGAGATAGAATATGTTAAATTAGCATTGACTCCTATATCATCATCAGTGGCTGCTATGACAACCACCAGGGACCCTATTTCAGACAATTCTGGAACAGAGACAAAATATGCATCGGAATCAAAATGTGGAATGTGGTCATTCACATCCACCACTTCAATCAGCAGCTCAGTCAGTGCAGTAAACTGTGGAGTACCACGATCTACCACGTGTAGAGAGAGCAAGTAAGACTCGGTGATTTCTCTATCCAGATAGCTTGACAAGGAAATGAGTCCACTTGTCTCTCCAACTTCAAAACTTGCGGGCACATTCCCAGCCAGAATGGAGTATTGGAGTTCTCCATTGGAGGTGGAGTCAGCATCGGTGGCTGGGATCTGAAACACTGGAGTACGGAGGATTGCGTTCTCAGGAACGGAAGCATAGTACAAGTCTGATGTGAACACAGGAGGATTATCATTGAGATCAACTACACTGATAAAGACATCTGCACTACTGGACAATGGGGAGTCCCCTCCATCGGTAACCACAACCGAAAATGTGTAGTTTTGAGCATATTCATAGTCCAGTTGTGCAGTGAGGGAAATGACTCCTAGGCTGCCATTGATGGAAAAGGTGGAGTTGAAGTCTGTTGAGAGGGAGAAGGTGATGTCGGCATTGGAACCAATGTCACCGTCAGTAGCAGTCACACCAATTATGAGTGAATTGAGGGGTGTGTCCTCGAGAAGGGTAGCTCTGTATTCAGAAGCATTCAGTGTCGGGATGTTATCATTGATGTCAAGAACAGTTACCACGAGAACCACAGAACTGTTCAAACTGGGTGTACCGTAATCCCGTGCAATAACGTCGACCTGAAACGAGTCCTGCCACTCACGGTCAAACTCCCCCTCTAGAGTGAGGTCACCAGAGGACACATTCACAGAGAACATTCCGGAATCATTACTTGGAGAGATGAAGTACCCTACCCTCCCAGCCTCCTCCAAATCACTATCAGTGGCAATCACTGCCAGGAGGGTGGTCCCAGGGGGAGTGTCTTCAGCCCATGCTGTGGTGTAGATAGGCCGAGAGAAGGAGGGAATGACGTCATTGCGATCGAGAATTGTGACACTCACTAGCACTGCGGAACTGTGTTGTATGATAGTACCATTGTCAGTGGCTATGACATAAAATGCATACAGGTCTCTCTCTTCTCGGTCAAAACTTGTGGTGGTATAAATATCTCCAGTCACGGGGGATATTTCAAAGAATTCCTCCGGTCCCGTGACCCCTGAGCTCACTAATGCCTCACCTGATCCTGAGCCGTCCCTCCATTCTGCAAGTGAGTAGTTTACAGACTGGAGGTCGATGTCATTGGCTCGAACACGACCGACCACAATACCAGAATCATTGTTTTCGTGTATGCTAAATAAATAGCTTGTTTGTTCAAATACAGGAATGTTATCATTAGCATCTTGGAGTACAAAGGTCACACTGACCGTAGTTTCCAGCTGTCCTGGTACCATTCCATTATCATAGACTGTGACCTGAAGTGTGTGTGTGGGCTCCCTCTCACGGTCTAAGGGGGCTGATACAAATATTATCCCTGTGTGGGGGTCAATAGAAAACAGACTCCGATTTTGGCCCCCAGAAATCACAAAACGTATCTCAGAATTGGCCAAAGTGGCATCATCATCAGTCCCTTCTAGCTGAATGACCTCTGACCCCACCTCTGTTGACTCTATTACAGTCACAACATAGTCTGGTCGTGAGAACTGAGGGGCGTGGTCATTAACATCACCCACGGCAACAGTGACATTAGTTACAGAGCTCTGTTCCGGCAGTGCGCCACCGTTACTGGCAATGACTGTCAGAGTGTGTAAGACAGAGAACTCAGCATCGAGAGGTGAAATGAGAGAGAGAGCACCAGATGAAGGATTGAGAACAAATGAGTCCACATATGGAATGGTTTCACTTATGATGTATTCTACTACTGAGTTAGTACCAATGTCGTCGTCACTGGCTGCAATGTACACAAGTGGAGAGTCAGGGGTTAGGTTTTCATTCACTGTAGCAAAATATCCATCTTGGGTGAAACTAGGGGCGTGGTCATTCGTGTCCAATACCGTGATATTCACCTGACAGGATGAGCTCATAGGGGGATTCCCCATATCAGTAACCACGACCGTAACCAGGTATGATGTAATCTCCTCCCTGTCCAATGGGACGCTGGTCGTTAACAGACCTGAAGTACTATTTATTAGAAAGTGATTTTGGGGGATTGCAGAGGGGATGGAGTAGATCAGATCAGCATTTGATCCAATGTCTGCATCAGTGGCCGGAAGGTGAAGAAGAGATGAGAATGGTGGTTGATTTTCAGCAAAGTTAACGTAATATTTTGACTGATTAAACAATGGCTTATTGTCGTTTTCATCCAGTATAGTCACCTTGACGACAGTGGTTGAATTCAGAGGGGGTTCCCCTCCATCAGTGGCCAATACGATGACATCATACTCATCTCTCAGTTCCCTGTCAAACCCACCCAAGGAGACAACCTCCCCAGTGGTAGGGTGGATGGTAAAACTTCCTGACTCTTCCACTACTCGGTACCTGATCTCGGCATTGCTGGAGAGGTCATCATCTGATGCTGTCACGTGAGCAACAAGCATTCCTTCTCCTGAGAACTCCGATATACTGGATCTGTATCCATCCGGAGGGAATGTTGGATACTCATCATTCTCATCCTGAACAGTCACCAGGAGACAGGTTAAACTGGATAAACTGGTTTCGTTACCAGAGTCACTGGCTTTGATTGCCATGAGATAGCTGGACCTGTTCTCCCTATCTAGCGGCTGTGGAGTACTAACTAGGCCTGTATTGGTGTGGATGGTGAACGGTGAATAGGAGAAGGGGGGAAGGGGAAAGAGGGAGGTGACAGAGGTACAGACATCACTAGCAGTGCAGGTGGCAATGCAATCACTTTCATTTTCAATCTGTCTCACAATACTGTATGTAATGACAGCATTTTCTCCACTATCTGCGTCTGATGCAATGATAGGGACAACTGCATGTCCTGGTGGGAGGTTTTCCGTCACTGTTGCATTAAAAAACGATGAAATGTAAACGGGAGGGTTGTCGTTTACGTCAGCTATCTCTATGGTTACGGGGACGGTGGAGTTCAGCTGGGGAACACCGGAGTCTGTTGCTATGGCAGTGAATTGGTAAACAACTTGATTTTCATAGTCCAGAGTGGCAGTGGCCGACAGAGATAAAATCCCAGTGAGGGGGTCGATGGAAAATGGTGCACTGTCCTCTTCCAGGGGGTCAAGGGAAAACACAATTTCTGCATTGACCCCCGAATCATCATCTGAGGCTTGTAATGTCAGCAGAGTAGTGAGAGGAGGTGTGTCCTCACGAACCACAGCCAAGTAGCTACTGTTATCAAATATTGGTCTGTTGTCATTCACATCTGTAACTAACACTGTTATGTTTGCTGTACTGGAGAGCTGTGTGCTGATTGGTCCACTGTCAGTTGCCAAGACGACCAATTGATACTCTGAGATGTCTTCAAAATCGAGTGGGTTGGCCACGAACAGTTCCCCAGAAGATGGCCCTATTCCAAACCGGGTGTGGTTATTTCCCACTACAATGGAGTAAGTTGTTGTAGCATTCTCTCCGTAGTCGAGGTCTGATGTGGTGATGTTGAGAACTGTAGAGAGAAGCGGAGTGCTCTCAGGTATGGTGGCAGTGTACATCTCCTGGTCAAAGACGGGAGGAAACTCGTTTAGATCAAGAAGATGTACAAGGACTTCGGCCGACCCAGTTAGAGGTGGGTCACCCAAATCAACGGCCACAACTGTGAGATTGTACACGCTGATAGTCTCTCTGTCAAGGAGAGGTAGGTCCAACCAGATTGTCCCGGTTGACGCATTAATGGCAAAGACCTCACCTATGTTCCCTGCATCAATATCATAGAAGAAGAACGCTCCCTTAGCAAGGTCAGTGTCAGTAGCCGACACATTGATGAGAAATGTTCCATTGGGCGAATTTTCTGGAATCGCAACTGAATATTCATCCTGGGTAAAGGTGGGGCTGACGTCATTGATGTCCAGTACAGTGATGTAGAGTGTGGCATTGGCTTGACGACCACCTCCATCTGTTGCTGATAGAGTTAATGTGTAGTTATTTGTCATCTCACGATTGAGGGGGGCTGAAATTTCTACAACCCCAGATAAAGTGTCGATGAAAAATTGGCCCCTGGGGTCACCTTCAGTGATACTGTAATGCACTAAACCATTTTCCTGGAAGTAAACCTCCTCCCCATCTACTATTATGGAGTCTACTTGGTCAATGTCCTCTGCTTCAACCACCACCACTGAAGCACCAACAGAGGTGTTCTCTAAGAGAGCAATGGAGTACTCAAGTTGTGTCCAGACTGGGCTGTTGTCGTTAATGTCCTGTACTCCCACCACCAGGAGAGTGGTTGATGTTAGTCCAGGGTTGCCCCGATCTGCAGCGACAAGCTCAAGCAGGTATTGAGTCTCCCGCTCACGATCCAACTGGCCACTTAATGTGACCTCCCCAGTGAATGTATCGATGCTGAAATCAAAGTATCGATGGTTTCCCTTCAATCCAAATGTGATTTCTCCAGCTGAGCCGTGGTCTTCGTCTTTAGCAGTGGCATTAAAGATACTGATACCGATTGTCTGGTTCTCGTACAGGACCACTGGTTCCAGTATCCGGGACGTAAAGACTGGAGCATGATTATTACCATTGACTACCACAATAGTGACTGTAGCCACAGACGGAACAGAAGTGGCCATTTCATTGGAAGCAGTAATATCAAATGTAAAATTGCGGTCTCCACTTTCAAAATCAAGACTCCGTTCCAAAGTTATCCCACCAGTCAGAGGGTTAATGACAAAAGTCCCAGCCACCTCTTCAGACACAGACCCAAAGAAGCTTACCTCCACCTCATTGGCCGGAGAAGAACCATCTTTATCAGTCGTCATTGCAAAAAAGAACGGCTCTCCAAGTGGGCTTGTCTCAGGGATGTGCACTAGAAATGAAGAGGAAATGAACTCAGGGGGAAAATCATTGAGGTCGGTGACAGTAATGGTGAGGATACAGAAGGCTTGTTCATTGACGGTATTGTTTGCACTGATAGTCAGTTGATAGGTGGAGTGAAGTTCGTAGTCCAGACCTCCCATATTGAGGGACACAGTTCCTGCATTGTCAACAGTGAACGCCTGCTGCAGGTTCCCGGCCACTATTTCATAATTATCACCATTGTGGGTCTCCTCTGAGAGTTCAAGGAGTATAACAGAATCCTGGTTTTCTGCTACGGATGCTGTGAATGAAGTTTGAGTGAAGCGAGGTCGAGTGGGAAGGCTTTGCTGGATATGAATGGTGACATTGGCACGTCCTGTTGAAATGGTGCCTGCTGATGGAAGGTTGAAGACTGTCACGGTGAGACTTATGGTTTCTCCAGCATGGTCCTCCAGACTCTGTGAGACGTAGAGAGAAGGCTGGGTGGTGGATTGAAGAGCAAACAGCTGACTCCCTTCCGTTATCTCATACCGCAGTTCTGAGTTGGTACCGGAATCAGAATCTTCAGCCACCATATCCAGTATGACCGTCTCTTCGGCAATCAGATTATCAACTGTGATGGTGTACTCTGAACTGACGAAATATGGTGGATTTTCATTCACATCTAGTACATGTACCACTACATTAGTGTAGTTCATCAAATTGGGTGTGGCCATATCTGTTGCCTCGACAACAAACACATAGAGAGATGTGACCTCAAAATCTAGTGGCTTTAGCAAAACAACAGCTCCTGTGGTAGCTTCCAATTGGAACACACCATCCTCGTTGCCATGGATAATATCATACGATATGCTGCCAGCTAACCCCTCATCTCCATCATTGGCTGTGAGGTTGAATACAACAGACCCACTAGGGGCATTCTCCGGAACATCGACATTTGTCACGACATCAAATGAAGGATGAGTGTCATTCAGATCCAGGATGGTCACAGAGACAGAGACATTGGACCACACTGGATGAGGAGACATGGAATTATTGGCCACAACAGTGAGCTCAAAACTTGGAGTCAACTCTCTATCGATATATCGTACGGTGTGGAGTACTCCGGTATTGGGGTCAATATCGAAGTACTCCCTCCCTCCTCCGCTTGCTAGGCTGAAGTAGATGTCTTGGTTGGTGTCAGTGTCCACATCTGAGGCCGCTACTTGAAGGACAGTAGTGTAGGGAGAGAGGTTCTCTTCAATACTTCCATTGTAGGCATCCTCAGAAAATATAGGCGGGTTGTCGTTGAAGTCAGTTATCGTCACGATAACCTGAGAGGTGTGGTTTCGTGGAGGGACACCGTGATCTGTTACCATGACAACGAGATGGTAGGGTGAGTTCCTGAGTTCAAAGTCAAAGGACTCCGAGATCGTAACTAGGTCACCGGTTGACTCGTTGACAGAAAAGAGATAGTGATTGGAGTCATCTGAGATATTGCCTAATCCCCGATCAGCCTCAATGATGAAGAAACTCAGCTCTGCGTTGGTTCCCTCATCCATATCTGAGGCCCCCAGAGTTAAAATTGTTGTCCCCAGGGGGGCATTCTCTGGAATGCTCCCAGTAAACAGCTCCTCATCAAACACTGGGTCAAAGTCATTAGCATCTAGTACATTGATAACCAAGGTTGCATCTGTGTAGAGCTGAGGGACTCCGTGGTCAGACGCTCGTATCAGCAGCTCATAGGATGGGCGTCGCTCACGATTCAGGGTCCCTCGGACAAAGGTCACTTCTCCAGTCTCAGAGTCCAGTAGAAATCTTCCACCTGCTAAGTCCATCAGTACCTCGTATGTAACATATGAGCCATTGCCAGTGTCCGGATCCACTGTAGTAACTCTTGGCTGTACGGGGGCTGGGGGGCTGGTGTTTTCATAAATTTCCAGACTGAGGGACCCTGGGGTGAATTCAGGGGCCCTATCATTGACATCCATTATATCAATGGATACAGTGGCCATTGACGACTGAGGGGGCTCTCCAAAGTCTGTAACCACGACGACAATATTTATGACTGCGCCCTCCTCCCAGTCAACCTCCGCAGCAACTGTGACATCACCAGACATGGGGTCTATATCGAATACATCACTGCGAGAACCATTTAGTGTGAAAAAGAAGTCATTATTTGGAGATTCAGCATCTCTGTCACTTGCAGAGGCTGAGAAAACGTACGTACCATTTGGAGCATTTTCTATCACCTCAGCTGTGTAGGTAGTATTATGGAGAGTGGGGGTGTGGTCATTGCGGTCGTCAATGGTAACCACTACTGTAGCAGAACCAGTTAATCTCATGGGAGTGCTCCCGTTATCAACAGCAATTACGTGTAAAATGAAGGCGGTGTCATTTTCTCTATCAAATACATCATTGGTGGCAATTTCCCCCGTCACCGGATCAATCGTGAATCGTTCATTTACAGCTGCACTTTCATTAGACACATCATGTAGGAAGAACTGGAACTCAGCATTGGTACCAATGTCTGCATCCGAGGCATTCACTTGGAAGAACACAATACCTATTGGCACATTCTCAGATACATTAGCAGTGTATGTGTCCAGAGTAAACATCGGTACTTGGTCATTTGCGTCGATGACTTCGATTTCTATCTGTCCAAATGTGTGAAATTGTGGAGTCCCACTATCCTCTGCAATGATTGTCAGGTTGTAGAATTTTTGTTGGGTTTTGTTCAAGGTTGCGGCAGTAAAAAGACCTCCCGTGTGGGGGTCAATGGAAAATTCATTCTGAGGGTCCCCTTCGACTATGCTATACACCAACTGTGCATTGATGTCTATGTCATCATCAATGGCCCGATACTCATCTAAAATGTGTACCCCTGGGGGTAAAAATTCATAAGCAACAATGGACAGATTGGAAGGGAAATAAGGGACCTGGTCATTTTTGTCCCCTATCATGACAGTGATGTTAGTGACTGTTGATTGGGGGGGCTCTCCAAAATCACTCGTTTCAATAGCAACAGTAATTCCCTGTGGTTGTTCTTCTCTGTCAAAAACCCTCAGACTCCTCAGTAAGCCCGTTGTGGTATTGAGTGAAAATGACTCATTGACCCCCTCAGAAAGGGGGTCATAAATTTCAAAGAGAGAGAAATTAAATTCGCCCCCCAGTCCCATATCAGGATCGGTGGTGAAATTGGAGAGATAGACAATTTCGTACCCCGGGGGCTCATCTTCGGGAACAGTCGGAAAGTATCCCTCGGGGAAAATAATTGAAGGGGGCTCGTCATTTTCCCCCAGAAGAAAAACTGTGACATTTGTGACATCAGTGAAGGGTTCTGGGAAGCCCCCATCATACGCCTCCACTTGAAAGAATGAGAAATTCCTAGAAGATAGTCAGTTTGAAACATCTATGACATTGATGAGCCACATACATATATACACTGTATGTGAACAATCACTCCAAGAGATGCTGAGGAAGGCAAAGCAACAACAACAACACAACAGAAAGGCAAAGCAACACAACACAGCTTGCCCGAAGCAGTCATTTTTCAAAGAAAAATTGGCTGCCTCAGGTGGGACTCGAAACCATGACCATCAGCTTTCCAGGCGACGCTCTTACCAACTAAGATACCAAGGCAGCTCAGCTGGCTGGGCTGAATCCTGTATACAAATCAGAAAGCATCTCAACCTGATAAACAGGTGAACTCAAACTTAGTATTTAGGAGAAGGCCGCGATAATCAAACCAGCAAGACCCCAACCCCCAAACCAAGTATTGTGCATGAACAATCACTCATATGTACACTGCAAAGGCTCACCTAGCGTCAAAGTCCAGCCGAGATGTGACATTAATCTCTCCTGTCTCTGGGTTAACAGCAAAGGAGCCAGCCTCGTCAAAGTCGGAGATAATTCGATAGCGCACCTCACCAATAGGACCAGGGTCTGGATCATCAGCCTCCACCTAAAGCAGATGTGGATCATGTATAGTACTGCAATATTCCACTGTATTACTCTACATGGCATATCACATACACATGTGCCCAATGATGCATTGTGCGGGGGAAGGAGGGGACCATATGCTGCTCCTATAGGTGTACAGTGAGGGTCTAATATCAAAGGCACACCAACATTACGGTGTTGTCCAAAATGTACAGGTGACATCACATCACAAACACTTATGAACAGTCCCAGGAAAACAGGCACTGGGGAGGGCATGGTTGAGACTACTTGTCAGTCATTAGATACCTTTAGGATGATACTCCCTACATCCACTGTCTCATTCAACGTTACATTGTAGGCATCCTGTTCAAACATGGGTGGAGTCTCGTCCACGTCATGTATGTAGATTATCAGATTGGCCTCAGAGTGTAGAGGGGGAGTCCCTCCATCAAGAGCTTGTATTGTGAAGTTATAAATAGTTCCAAAATCGATGCGTGGACGGAAGTTGACCAGTACGAGTCCAGTGTTTTCTCTGATTCTGAATCTGGTAGAGTTGTTTGGAAGTGGATCTACAAACTGGTATGTTATTTCTGCATTAACCCCATCATCACTGTCATATGCCGATATCTGGATGACGTCAGTTCCACGTGTGAGGTTATCAAGGATGTTGATCTCATAGAGCGATTGATTGAAGATTGGCACGTTGTCGTTTCTATCTTCAATTGTGATGGTAACATTGACCGAGGCAGACAGCTGGAACGACACATTGAGAGGATTGTCAACAGCCTCAATGGTTAGCTGGTACCAACTTCTCTCTTCACGATCAAACGTAGCATTGGTAAAAATCTCCCCCGCCTCGGGGTCAATGTCAAAATTTCCATCTGACCCCTCAATGATACTATAAGAAACCACGCCCCCTGGTCCCTCGTCTCTATCTAAGGCCACAACTTGAAGAACACCAATGCCACTTCTCACCCCTTCCGTAACAGACTCCATGTAAGAATCCTGCTGAAATGAGGGAGGAAAGTCGTTGATGTCAGTGATAAATATGATGACATCGATTGTGTCTTGTAGAGGGGGAATCCCTTGGTCTCGAGCTGCTATGACAAGGGTTACAATTTCCCCTGTGCCCCCCTCACGATCTAGGGGGGCTGTGAGTATTATTTTTCCAGTAGAGGGGTCGATGGAGAAGCTGTCGGTGTCATCTCCTGAAATAATCAGAAATTGAATTTCTGCATTGAGTCCACGGTCCTCATCAGTGGCATTGATGGCTTCCAATATCACTAGGCCAGTTGGGGTGTCTTCAGGCAGAGTTAAATTTAACCCCCTGGGGGCCAAAATTTGTGGGGGGTTGTCATTCGAGTCTAATATGTTTACTTTGACAAGTGTAGTGCTATTGAGTCCCGGGGCATCCATAGCAAGTATGGTCAGATTATATGCCTCCTGTACATCTACATCAAAAGTGGCCCCTGGGGAAACAAAAATTGTGCCCCCCTCGGAATCAATTTGAAAATTTCCTATCTCGTTACCCCCAGTTATGGAGTAGAAAACCCTCCCGTGGTCTACAAGGTAGACCAGATCCCCAAAGTCTTCTCCCGTCTCATCAACCAGCTGCTCCGTCAACACTTGGTCGACGTCATTGGCTGTAAGGTGAATGACGGGTGACCCGGGCGCTGCATCTTCTAACAAGGCCACTGAGTACACTGCCTCGGTGAAGAGTGGTGGGTTGTCGTTCACGTCATTCAGAAGAACAGTTATCTAAAGGGAGAAAGAAAGGTAAGGCACATGCGCGCGCAGGCAAACACGAGCCACTCCCCCTTATCTGCAATATCCCAATAGCCTAGCCTCGAGGCTCTGTGAGGCTAGCAAAGTGTGGATACTTACGCTCCTTTGGCTGCTGAGGTAGCCGTCTGGTGTGGAGTACGTCACGGTTAGCGCGAACGTCGTCTGCGCACCTTCTGCATCTCTGTCCAGGACTGCAGCTGTTCTGAGCATGCCCAGAGTGGTGCTACCGGCTTCATTGGGAGCCGACTCGATGGTGAAAAACTGAGCATCCGGCTGGGATGTGTTTAGTGTAAAAATACCGTCTGTACCTAGTTGAAACGGTGAGTATAAGAGGTAGAAAGCTTCCAGTACAGCTGCAACCGTCCCTACTGGCTGCTCTTCTAGAACATAAGCGGTAGACTCTGCGTTAAAGACAATCTGATCTTGTTGTGCCACAACGTCTTGTAGGAGCAGAAAAATCACTAGCACTTGCACTATCTGTAGAAAAATTGACCCAGGGGCGCGCGCTGGAGCAACGCCCATCTTTCTAGTTCTCATTGCGTCAGTAGCTGGCCATCCGCAACCTCCTCTGCAAAGATACTGACTATAGCTTCGGACACAGTCAGCTAACAGAAAGCCTTCTACTTATTAACAATGTTTTGGTTGTGTTGCCTAGCACCTGGGAAATGTATTAGCTTTAACTTTATTCATAATTGAATGAATGACTATTACACATTTAATAATGAAAAAAATAAAAGGTTGATATAGAGATGAACTTGCAGGACATGGAGGGGGTATCTGCTACCTAGAAACCACTTTATCAATAAGTAAATAAGCCACAAACACCAGTACAATCACACCCAGAGCAAAGTAACAAGTTGATTTACAGTTCTGTCCTCGAGTCATCCTCATAGACTGGACTCTCTTGAATGAGGTTGACAGTAGAGCTGAAGCAGTTACAAACAGACCACCCTGATGGAGAGAGAGAGAAACATTTCACTAGAGGACAGCCACATACAGAAGTACACTCCTAATAGCTTACAGAATCATCTATCATCCTAACTTGATCTTTGGCTTCTCTTTGGAGATCGAGGGCAATCTATGTAGACAAGATGAATAACTAGTATAACCTATGTGGATACACTACTGTATGTACAGCAAACAACACTCTTACTGTAAATTAATGTGCACTACACATTGTACTCTACTGTATGTACAATCTAATGTGCACTACATAACACACTCAACTGTAAATGCAGTACACAACACTCTACTGTAAGCTAATGTACTGTGTAATAATACCTAACACAATAGATATTGCCATCAGTAAAAAATTAGAGTGATAATGTTTTATTGTCACTGATAAGATCAACTCCATGGAAACTGATCATCACTTGGCAACATATTACAGTTTGTTGTACACATGTTGTTAGCGTGGGAAAAATAAGACTCTCCTTCACTAAAGGAGAGTACTCACGTGTTTCAATGAGGATACTTTGCCGGCCATTCCGTTGAGAAGTCTGTCATTCTCACTCTCCAATAACTCCTCTGAAAACTTGTCTCCTGTACACGAGAGAAACCATCACTTGTCTCCCTAGTTTTGCTCATCTAGAGCCATTCTTACCTTTACCACGAACGGCCATGTCGTTGTCGCGTGTGTATTACAGATGTGGGGCGTGTCATATTTATATCACGTGACTAACTAGCCCCACCCATTTTGTCTCCATTCTATTCCAAAACGCGCATGCTCGTAGGTTAAAGGTCAAAAGCTCTTCCCCGCGCTCTGAAGGCTCGAGTCGACCATGCATGGCTGGGAGGCTGTTGCAGTGCTGTCGAGCATCCTATGTGCAGTTCAATGTCGGCAATATACGCTGAACGTTCCCCGTGTCTTGCTTCCTATTGTCCCAGCGAGCGGCGTGAAGGCCAATTTCACACTCAAATCTCAAGCTGGCTGCTTCACGTGGTAGGTTTAATATGTGGAGCTGTATGACCCTATGAATAAGCTGGTATATATATAATGACCACTTCAGATATTATACATGTAATGGTTTGCCCATCAGTGTGGGGATGTCCCGTTCATTTAGACCTGTTCCCTGTCCGTCTGTCTGTGCAGGAAGAGTACCAAACCTGATGTGGCATCGGTGAGACCTCTGTACACTAATGGAGAGAAGCAAGGTGAGGGCCAGAAGACTAGTCACCTCCATGCCCTTGCATTAGATGTGGAATGTGATGAGTTTTGAATCCCTGCACCGAACTGTCTTCCAGTACAGTCACTAATGTTGTAACACCATACTGGTCTAGACATGTGTCTGGCTGACCACACAGGTCCCCGGGACGTGTGTCTGGCTGGGAGATTGCTGTGTTTTCTCGTATAGTTTTACATGCATGTTTTGTGGTTGCAGGGGGAGGGGCCTGGTGCTCCCGGGAGGCGTTGCTTACTCCTCAATCATCGGAGCAGACCCGACTTAGCACTGTTATTATCGCAGAGGAACAGAGTAAGTCAACTTCTCTCTCTTGCCTACCCTCCACACTCCTCCCTCTCTCCCCCTCTCTCCTCCTCCTCCTCATCATCTCCTCCCCCCTCTCTCCTCCTCTCTCTTCCCCCCTCTCTCCCCCTCCCCCCTCCTCCCTCCTCCTCTCTCTGCCTGGGTTTGTGTGTGTAGCCACAGGCCAGACACTTCGTTGTGATGTATTTGTGGACACTGTCCATCGTGTGGAGATCACTACTCGTACGAGAGAGCTACTTTTGGAAGAGGAGCCAGAGAGATTTGAGATTCTTGGATTTGATGAAGAAGGTAGAGAAGTCAGCACATCTCTCACTCCACCACACACTTGACTTCTGTTACTTCCAGGGAACACTTTTAGTACCCTGAGAGGGCACAGATTTGATTGGTTGTTGCTAAGAGACGAGGAAGCCACACATCAGACCACGGAGCCTGAGGCCATTCTTCATTTTGTTCGTTTTGATGACTCATCATATTCCACGGATCCTATCATAGGCGGACTAGAGGCAAATGGTTACCATGGAGACACTGTACTGGTGGAGGGAGGGAGTACTGGTACGGCTAAAGTCAGTGTCAGATTTGTTGACCGTGTCTGGAAGGTATGGAAATATGAAGGAATGGGAATGAGATGCTGAGTTTATTGTGTGTGTGTGCGTAGGATGTTGTGTCTCCAGCAACAGTGAAGCTATTGGTGATAGAGAACATCATGCTACAACCAGCTATGGATGTCTACATCCTTCCCTTCTGTACAGTACACTACACTGTGGAGAGAAAGAAACAGGTAGTGCTGGGTTTACTGTGTGTGCAACAGACTGGATCCTTGTGGTGTTCCCTGCAGGGCAAGACAGAGGTTGTTGCCATGCCATCGGAGCAGTACTCTCTGGAGTTGACCAACACAACTGTTGCCTCATTGGACGTTCAGACTTCAAATGTCACTGGGTTGGTGATTGGGGACACTGAGATTGTCCTACAGGACAAGAGTATCCAACACTGTCCTGATATACAAATCCCCCCTTGTGTGCTCACATGACTCATTTTAGCAACTGTATCCAATTTCTCTTTAACACTGCCTGCATCAGACATGCTCCATACTCCATCGGCAACTAAACCAACTGCTGGGATTCACGTTGTACCCCCTCATCACCTTGGTAACATACTTGCTTGGTCCACATTCTGTTCCACCTATGAAGTCGGGTTCCCTTGCTACAGGTTATACCATCCTCCCTGACAATGTGTGGGTACTTGAAGTAGGGAGAGAGTACCAGATCACAGTGCACGTCTTTGACAAATTCAACCATCCCGTGCTAGTTACTGAGGTACTGATACACTACCGCACTAAGTGTGGCTGTCTAATCTGCTGTGTTACTCTAGAATGTTGTGATGGATACTGTCCTCCCCACCTCCCACCTCAACCCCCTCACATCCTCACACAATGGGTCCTATCACGTGGTTACTGCGGAGACTGTAGGGAAGGCCACCATCCATGCCACTCTGTCTGCTGTGAAGGTGAGTAGTGTGTGTGTGTGTGTGTGTGTGTGTGTGTGTGTGTGTGTGTGTGTGTGTGTGTGTGTGTGTGTGTGTGTGTGTGTGTGTGTGTGTGTGTGTGTGTGTGTGTGTGTGTGTGTGTGTGTGTGTGTGTGTGTGTGTGTGTGTGTGTGTGTGTGTGTGTGTGTGTGTGTGTGTGTGTGTGTGTGTGTGTGTGTGTGTGTGTGTGTGTGTGTGTGTGTGTGTGTGTGTGTGAGGGGGAATTGTTGGTACCTTACTTCACTGTCTGTGGCACTACCATCTCTCTATACCCTACTAGCGTCCTCCAAATGGGGCCCTCCACAAGCTGACTCCAGTTGTGGCAAAAGATCAGTCCCTCGAGATCTATCTACCAATCAAATTGCAGCCTCATCGTCTTGTCATCCTGTGGGACCCAGCCACTGAGTTTCACTACCAACATCAAATGGAGGTACAGCATGTGTACATCAAATGGAGGTAGAGTGCAATCCTTCACATTGGGACTCACTGAAAGAGGAACAACTTTGATAGGCCATTTGCTGCATGTTTGTGTCCCTGAAATCAGGACACTTCACTAATCAGGACACCTCAGTAATCAGGACATCTCATTAATCAGGACACTTCTGACTCACGAGAGTCCACTGCTACTCTATACAGTCAGTGTTTCTGTGTTTGGTATGCAGGCCAGCGGTGGCAGTGGAGGCTATGTGTGGTCATGTGACACAGACACTGTGGCTCATGTGACCCCCAGTGGCCTCGTTACTTCAGTGGCTGAGGGGGAGGCCCTGGTCATTGCTAGTGATAAGAAGAATGCAGCTCACTTTGACACAACAGAGGTTTGTCCATTCTGAGAGTATGAGGATGAGGATGACAGAGAGGGAGAGAGAGGGAGAGGGAGGGAGAGGGAGGGAGGGAGGGAGGGAGGGAGGGAGGGAGGGAGGGAGGGAGGGAGGGAGGGAGTGAGAGAAATTCGAGTGTGAGAGATATGACTGGATCTACTTCCACTGTCAGGTGTTTGTTGTTCCTCCGTCTGATATGCTGTTTCTGCCCTCGCGAGTGGAAGCTGCAGTAGGAACTACACTCTCCCTCCCCCTTCAAGTAAGGGGAGCTGTGACCTCCAACTCCAGTAGTGGGGACTATTTGCTGGAGCCATTCAATGACTGCAGGAGGATGTCCCTGGCAATTACATCCTCTGAAAACTCCGTTTTCAACATCTCTGTGGACACAGACGCAGGTACATACTACACTGTATGAGTCCCAACACACACACTCAATATTTCCCTTCTTCACCTCAGACCTGTCCAGTCTGCCTCAAGACGCCTGCCTGGCCCTCACTGCCCTGGCCCTCCTTCCCGGCCACACCAAGCTCACTGTCCAATACACTCATGGCGACATCCACTTAGAGACGTCCATCATCATTGCCTCCTACCCGCCCCTCTCCCCCATTGACCCTACTGATATTGCGGTTTTAACCCTCGGTTCTTCCTATGACTTTCTCTTTGAAGGAGGCCCAGCACCTTGGGTGCTTGACAAGTCCAAGTATTTCCAATATCTTTCGGCCGATATGCCGAGTCAGCTCTCGCTGTATGGAAAGACAGAGGGGTCTGTGGGGGCGGGGCAACATGTCTGGAGGGTCGTCTGCCGAAGTCTTGGGGAACAAGCACTGCAGTTGGAGGTTGGGAATGGGCCTACTCTAAAGAATGCACACCCTGCAAGTGAAGTTGCCGTGGTTCGTGTCTCTTGCGCACAGCCTGTTTCCATGGCAATGTTTCCTGTTGTTGACCTCTCCAAGGAGTGCCCACTGCTACAATCATCCAATCAGAATGTTCGGTTCCCCGTTAAAACTGGACAAGCATTAGAGCTTCAAGTGGAGGTCTTTGACGCTGAGAACAGACCCTTCAACAACTACTCCTCCCTCTCTTGGACGTGGGGTTCCAGTGACCCAATTTTACTTCGACCCCCTTCTCAGGGGGCTCTTGTCCATCGCAGGGGCCGTGGATACTTCCTATTAGTTCAGCTGAGTCAGCAGTCGGGTGCCGTTGTCCTGACAGCTAGTTCAGACTCCTACCAACCCCATCACTTAGTGTTGGAAGACATCGACATCGAGGTACAGTGGTGACAGTGGACCTCACCCACACAGTTTGGTTTAGTTTAGTTGGTAGAACATCTGTCTGTAATGTAGAGTGGTTCGAGTCCCGCCTGAGGCAGCTCATTTTTCTATGAAAATGACTGTCTTGGATGAGTTGCATTGTATGCTTTGAGAGTCTCGTGGTTTGAATACTTCGTGATCTTCCTTCTTCAGCCACAATTCTCTCCGGGTGTAAATCACTCCCTATCCCTCCTCCTCCGTCACCCTCCCATCCTCACACCCTCACACTTCCTGCTGTATAATCACCGTGACAACCAGATAGCTATCAATATCAGTAACGGGTCAGGTAATTTCTCATTCAAAATGTTTTATATAATGTATTCTGACTGGGTCTGAAGTCAAGAGGGCTTCCCATCCAGTACCTCTGTCAGACACTCTCCACTTAGCTACTGGATCTCTAGTGGCAGGAGAATGTAGGATAGGTCCCAAGTGTAGTTCTCACCCACCAATGACTCAGCTTCTTCCCTACTTGAGGCTCATGTAGCATTTTCTATATCTGTTATGGCTGGATATCATGACTACAACCTGATTACTACAGCCATTCTGATGTCACTGTGCCTAACTTCCATAACCTGATAATTCACATCATGGTATTCCTCTCTATATGATGTATAGTGCTAATCACACATCATCCAACGGAATAACTGATTCAGGACTCTTTTCTCTGTCCCTCTTTTCCAGATTATTTTGACATTGAGACGTCCAGTGTGTCAGGCCAGCGTATTGCCATCTCTGAGTATTGTGAGAAGCGTCACCAAATAGTGGTGACCCCTCTGGCCGATGGGGAACTGGCCATACATTGCAGAGATATCTGTCTGGCTTCGGCTGATGATGTGGTTGCTGTGGTTACCGTTGCTGGGATACATTCATTGAGGGTGCAAGTGTCGGATAAAGTCCAAGTTGGTAGCACCATTCCTGCGTACGTTAAAGTGCTAGATCGCAGGGGCAATCCCTTCACAGTTGACCAACACAGGTACACACACACACACACACACACACACTACTCTTACTCTCCATGTCCATTGCCAGGTTCATGCAGTTACAATCCAATCCAAAGTCTCATCACATTGAGATAGAGTCAACTCCTGTTTCCATGGAGATCCCACAGTCACACGACCTCCTTGCACTTAGCTCTGTGTTTACTGTGCTCGGGAAAGCTGTAGGCCACACCCACCTCATCTTCAATGTAACGACCCCATCAGGTCATGTGATCTCCAGTACCCCTGCAGCCATACAAGTGTTTGATGCTCTCAAACTTTCTCCAAAGTACGTCATCCTCTTACCCACTGCCACCTTCCAGGTACACATTGATGGTCTGGTTCATGATGGTGTGTTGATCTTGTTTCTCCTCCCTTTCCCTCTCCCTCTTCCTCTTCCTCCACCCCTCCCGTCTTCTCTTTCTCTTGTCTTCCTATTCTTCCACCCCCCCCCTCCTCTCTCACACACACACACACACACACACACACACACACACACACACACACACACACACACACACACACACACACACACACACACACACACACACACACACACACACACACACACACACACACAACACACATACACACACACACACACACACACAGATCCATAGTAGTGGTGGCCCTATGCTAGAAGCAGCTGTCAAGTTCTCCATCTCCAGTACTGTCATTGCTACAGTCACAGAAGACACAGGTCTCATTGAGGCCATTCGACCAGGCCAGGCTACCATCATCGGAAAGGTTAGCCACACGTCCTCCTTGTGTTGTACATGTATATTGTCACTTGGTGGGTCACGTGACTGTCACATTGCAGGCACAGGCAGCCGATCCAGTGTCTGGTCACATGACCAGTTACTCACAGGACGAGGTATACCTGACTGTGGTGAAGTTAACTGGAGTCAGGATTGCCATAGCAACCACCAGACTGCTGGCTGGAGCAGAAGTGAGGGCTAGTGAAATGAAGCTAGTCCAGAAATGGAAATAATTTCCACACAGATAGATAGATATGACCTATTTCACTCCCTCACTCTCTTATCTCTCCCCCCTTTTTCCATCCCTCTCCCTCCCTCCCTCCCTCCCTCCCTCCCTTCCTCCCTCCCTCCCTCCCTCCCCCACCTTTCTCCCCCCCCCCAGCTCTCCATCCATGCAGTTGGACTCAATGATGAGACTCCATTCACCTTCGCTAGTGCTCTACCTGGCCTCTCCTTCCAGTGGTCGTCCACAAACATGGACGTCGTCTCGCTTGTCTCTGTGTACGAGAAGGCTGGTGTGTCGTTACAAGAGGAACAGGATTTTGCTGCTCGTTTGCGGACCCACAACCCAGGTCAAGTCATTGTCAAACTGGTTGCAACCTGTCACGCAGGTTTTTGTGAACCAGACAAACAGGTTTTCAAGGATGAGGTCAAAATAGAAGTCATTCCTCCGTTAACCCTTGTACACCCCTTCTCTGGGAAGCTGCTCATTCCGCAAGGAGGCCGTACGAAAATTGTGACCAGCCGGGACAGCCTCTCACAGCTATCCTATAAATTGTTCTGTGACAATGTGCCGAGTGATGGTGGAGATGATGTGGTGAGTGTGAATGAAGAAGGTGAGATATTGGCAGGTGGTGTCAATGGACATGCAGTTGTAATGGTTACTGCGTCAGAAGAAGATCTGGGTATGAACCAGTCGGCTATAGTCCACATAGAAGTGGCAACAGTAGTGGGACTTTCTCTCTCTCCGCTATCTCTGGCGCAGGCCACACCCAACTCTAAACACCACGCCTTCCCTCTCGGCTACAGTGCAGAGTTCAAAGTCACACTATTGGATGGGTCAGGAAGGGCCTTTGATTTTGCTGAAATTCCCGTTGGCTATCGCTTGAATCGTTTTGACATTGTCCGTGTGACCCCTGGCACAAATGGGACGTACATCTTCAAGGCAGCTGCCAAGGGTCAGGTCATCATTCGTGTGTTTCTGCTCCCACTCTCACGTATTGGAGACTACATACGAGTACACGTTGGCTACGCCATCATTCCCTCCTTGGCAGTGGTCCACGTCGGAACAAAGGTCTGTTTCACCACACATCTGACAGAGGAGAGCACGGGGGAGTGGTCGACTGGTGATGGAGGAGTGATGCAGCTGTCCCCCAAGACTGGCATTGGCACCGCCAAGTCTCCGGGGAGGGCTGTTATCTACCACAAGATCAAGGGAGTCAGTGACACCCACACTGAGATAACGGTCAAGAGAGTTGAAGAAGTAGTCATTAAGGCTAACGAGAAGGAGCTTCCTCCTTTCACAAATGCTCAGCGGCAGAAGGAGCTGGGACCCTACAATGTTCTGGTATCCTTCTACCACATGCATGGCCACAGTGGCAGCCAAGACAAGGGATACTTCACCTCTCTCCTTGTGAGCCCTAATCCTGCTTGCACGAGGGAGGCCAGTGTAGAGGGAGGTGGGGGGTACATACAACAGGTGCCTTTCCAGTGCCTGCTGGAGGTAACTGATGGAGGAAGTCCTTTGGAGAGTCAGAGATTTGTTTCTGCCGAGGCACACTTTGATCACAAGTATGGTACAAGCAGCTGTCTGTTGATTCCAAATAGTGACCACCAGGCAACTGAATTTCTCTCCACCAAGGAAAGGCTCTTATTGAGTCTGAAAGTGAAAGCATTTGACAGTGCAGGCGTGTATGAGGTGTACTCTAACTCTCTCCATGTTCCCTTTCTCCCTGCCTTCTCTCTCAGTAGAGACAACATCACACTGACCTCTACTGACCCCAGTACCACCATCACTGTCACTGGACTCCCCCGACAGCTGCAAGCTATTCAGGTATGTTGAAGGGATGTGGTAGATAGGGCGCCATTCACTGGATAGGTTGCTGTATGTCCAGTAGTGTCCCTAGAACACGAGACCATTGTGGGTTCAAACCTTACTTGAAGCAGTTCATTTATGTCTGCTTGTTCAATGCCTGATTAGTCCTGCATGACCAACTACATAGTTGAGTGCCATCTTTTCCTTCTCTCCAGATATCGACTCCACATCCTCTCTCTGTTACCAAACACACGTCCTCCGACAATCGCTTCACTTACCTCCTCTCCCTCACTGAACATCACCCCGAGCCCTTCTCACACCTCACCATCACCTTCACATCTTCACTCACTCACCAGGTTGCCATGGTAACCGTCTCCTACAGTGAGGGAGTGACTACAGTTGGGGGTGGGGCCATTACCGTGGATACCACCACCTGTCTAACACAACCCGTCCCTATGTCAACAAAGGATTCTGAGACTCCGCCCATTGAAGCCACTTATCAATTCATTGGTGAAAATATGACCTTAACAGTGGTTGTCATAGTGACCATTCTTGCTGTTTTGCTAGGACTAATGGTAGTGTGTAAGGCCTTCCATGACAGCACCCCCAAACCTAACAGTGGGTTCACCGCCTACTTACCTCGCTCACCCACCCCCCACCAGGCATTCTCCCCGAACCCCTCTCCACAAAGTTTTACAGGAACCCCCGGGATCCAGCGGACTCCTCCGATGCCGGGAAGTGGGGGTCAATCTGCTTTCAGACGAACAGGGGCATCCAGATACTCCCCCACATCACAGGGTCTCTACAGTCAGTAGCACACATATGGACAGCGAAATGTGTACAGTCACAGAATGTTTTAAATGCTATTGACATCACAATTATATTATAGGGAAAATCTAATTAGTTTGTAATTTTGAAGATGATGTAACTAAGTGAAGTGGTCAGAAAATGTCGGGATAGTGAATGAGTGGTAATTGGATGTCATGGACACTTCTTGTCAACAACTCTCTTTCCACTCTCCTCGTATTCTTGTTTAGATATCCACATCTGCTGGAAGGTCCCCTGGGAGAGGGAGGGAGGGGGAGGGAGAGGGAGAGGGAGAGGGAGGGTGGATGGGAGGAGAGAAATTAAAGTCTGGTCACTGAGTCAGAGAGCTGGTCTTACAAGTGAGGCTAGGATCGACCCTCCTATCCAAGGACTAAACCGTCTCTCTACCACACTTGTGTTCTGGACCAGTTTCACACGGATACTCTATTAGGGAACATAGCCAGAGACACTGCTCACTGGAGAGGAGAGGGGGAGGGGGAGGGGGAGGGGGAGTGACTTACATGAGGAGTCTTGTGTGATAGTTCCCTGTTGAGCCTCTCTGGAAACCCCGGCAACAGAGAGTTGCCCCCAACAACCACCACGTTACTATAGAGAGCCTGTAACCAACACAAAGCAATGAAGAGGAGACTACAGCCAGAGATACGACGAGCTCACTGGTCTAATGTCCACATCACACTGACTGGCAGAATTGATGACTATATTTGGTATTGCCAACAGGTCTCCACCACTAACACCCTAACACGGGGGAGGGGGTGAAGGAGGGAGTGGAGGAGGGTAGTGGGAGGGAGGAAAGGAGGGATGGGAGGAAAGACACCTGTATGATTGCTTGTCACTGAGTGTGAGTGTATGTACCTTCAAGTTGGCAGTGCCTGCATTGAAGAGGCCTTCTGTGAGTTTGAACTTTTCAACAGTAATATTGAGATTATATCCATTAGGGAACTCATAGGAAGATGAGGGAATACTTGTACTGTGATCCATCCTTAGTAGGAGGGAGGGAGGGAGGGAGGGAGGGAGGGGGGAGGGAAGGAGGGAAGGAGGGAGGGAGAGAGGGGGGGAGAGGAAGGGATGGAGGGGAGAGAGGGAGGGGGGAAGGGAGGGGGAGGGAGGGGGAGGGAGGGGGAGGGAGGGAGAGTTAGAGCTAGTAAGAATGTAAGGCTTAATGTCATCAGACTAACTCGTCCTGTAATGACGTTGTAGACACTTGTCCTACAGACATTGCAAAGTCTCTCAATATCTCCTATAAGAGGTATATATACACATAAATGGTGCCTCAACAGGTTGTGATGTAATGAGCTGCTCACATTAGTCATGTAGTTGTGGTAAGACTCAGTGACATTTGGCAGGTTCTTTCGGCGGGTCCAAACAGGCTCCACCCCCTCCTTCACAGCCTCTTTCGTTGCTATCATGTACGGCGGGACCACTTGCCCTCCGACCTCAGTCATAAAGTGACTGTACCAGCAGACAATACACAAGCTCTACAGCCACCACTAACTCTACATACATCACCTCCTGGAACAGGACAACTGTCCAGACTAGCCTCCTCTCTAGGCTCTCTCTCTCTCCCACACAAATAATACACCCTGCACCCTAGCACAGGTAATTATATGTGCGAGGGAAGAGCATGGGGACAAGCCAATGTCCAGACCTCACCCCACCCTAAACTAGAGCACCTCATGCAGTGTGTGGAGACTGTTAGGTGCCAGCCAAAAGGCTAGCCCCTTCCAAAAATTTAATTCCATCACATATTAGGATGGGTCTAACATGTCTGATGATCTCGTGCTGCAGTGTAGCTCTGGGTAGTTATACCCACCCTAGACCTCAATGGTTGTGGTTTGGAGTTACTACATTTAACAGACCACAAGGTCAATGTTTATCATTACTGAGAAACCTGCACTGTGCTGTGATGAAGTTTCCAGCCAGTGGTTGTGGTTTTGAGTTACTACATTTAACCGACAACAAGGTCAATGTTTATCATTACTGAGAAACCTGCACTGTGCTGTGATGAAGTTTCCAGCCAGTGGTGTTCTAACAGTAGCCCCAGTGAGGCAGTACCCATCGTGGACTGGTACAGCCGACGTCTGTCCCGCACCGGAGTCAACTACTAGAGCAGTGGAGCGGCCATTTGCAAAGCTGGAGGGGATAGAGACACGGTGAAGTTGAGAGACAAGTAGCTAAATCTCATTTCTCCCCTCTCCTACCTCCCTACCTCCCCTTACAACTTACGCTGACAACACTGCACTCTTGCAGAGGAAGAAAGCCGGTACATTGTACGTTTCAAACATCAGCTCTGTCATTTTCTCCCTCTTCACCTTAACATTCCACTGTAGAGAGACAGATATACAGTGGAACTCCTCTAATCAGGACACACTGAACTGAGAACACCTCAATAAACAGGACACTTATAGCTGTAACACCTGAAATCAGGACACCTCACTAATCAGGACACTTTCTTCTGTCCCAAGGGTGTCCGGATTAGAGAGGTTCCACTGTAGCCCCACCTCACATACAATAACACATGTGATCCAGTGGCTCAGTAGTGACCGATGGTTAAGTGTGGGGTGTGTATGTACCGATGGCTCGGACATGAGGACAGGATGTTCAGTGGGTGTGGTCTTTAGGTGTCTGTTATAAAGATGGTCAATTAGCCGCTGGTACAAGTCCCAGTCCTCCACTGCATGATGGGAGGGAGGGATGGTGTGTGTGTGTGTGTGTGTGTGTGTGTGTGTGTTGTGTGTGTGTGTGAGGGTGGAGTTGGGAGTTGTAATAGTTGCCTCTGACCCAGGCCGTCTCTAAGTGGTGTGTTAATTTCCACATTCTCGCGAGGGACTGTGATATGGGTGGAGTCAATGTAGTACTTCTTTTCCATCTGTGTGGTGACCGTCCCCCCTCCATCTGTCTCCATGGGAACCTCACTTGCAGGCCCCACCCCTATTGCAGTGGGTACATCTGCCTGGAAGTGGAAGGTGAGATGAGCACAGCAATGTATATAAAGTTCGATATCTTCTAACTTTAGGCGTGTCTTCTCCAGCATAGCCAGCTCTCGAGGAGTGAGTACCAATATCAAACACCAGTGCACCCACCTCGTCTAAGCAGGGCAGAGAATGAAGCGGCGACTAGGCTATCACTAGTATTGGTATGCTTGTTGTACGTGCTAATATAACAGCTTACCTCCGCCATATACTCCACCACTCATGGCTCGGCTCTGCTATGACCGCGTGTGCACCAAATGGAATATATAGTTCAAAGGTCATGAAAGAACTGCTGCACGCAGCACCTGGTTTGGTTCAAGAACTTTTTCGCCCTTAACGACTCGTCGAGTAAGGGAAAAAGTTCTTGAACTGGGTGCGTTGCAAGCATATCTATATAGGCCTATAATATAGCATCGTGCCAATTGCTCGACAAGGTTAGGTGTATGATTAACGTTTTGGCACATGTCCTGCTCCCATGTTGCGTTCTGTGGTGGTGTATGTTGTGTTTGGTGTGTGATGGGGGAGGAGGGGGATTCTTTTCTGTCTTTCTCAATTACTATATCTGGCTGGTATGCTATATACAATAATTCCATGTATATACAATTTTTTCTTTGAGCAAATCCATACAATTTTTTTCTTGGAACAAATCCTTTTCAATCTCTGTATAACAAACTTCACATTACTAGTGCACACTATGTATCATGAGCAGTCCAAGAGGGACACAGAAAATATATCTAACTTGTGTAAGAGTCAGTCAGTGCTATATTAGCCTTCTCCATACATCTCACTGATGAGGTCAGAGTACTTCTCCTGGATAACTTTCCGTTTCAGTTTCATTGTGGGCGTCAACTCCCCTCCACTGATACTCAGGTCAACTGGAATCACTCGGAATTTCTACGCAGAAAATAAACCATCTTCTCACGATATACAAGATCTGTAGAAGTGCAATACCTGGATTTTTGCAGCTTTGGAAACACTGGATTCATTGGCCTTCTTAATGCAGCTGTCGATGTACTCCAAGACATTCTTATCCTCTCGTGCCTCTGTCACTGTAACAGAAGATAAGTGAGTGAGTACAAAGGTCAAGTGGGAGGGTCTACTTACCTGTTGTGGCATTAGAGCCAAGGTCCTGGACTACAGATAGACCCAAGGCATCGAGTTGCTCCAGTGGCTGAGCCTCGGGTGAGAGCTGTCCACGGGGAGATGGTGATGGTGGAGAGAATAGGGAGTGTTGTGTTAAGTGTGAGAAGTGAGAACAGAGGTTTTTTGTGATCTTGCAATCAAGAGAGTGTAAAGCGACATACATGTGTACACACGCACTCGTTTTCCTTTTACTTTGAAATCTGCACATGTGCACTACGAAATATCGAAAAAAGTGGGTATGTTGCTCTTTGCACGAGATTGCAAGATCACAAACGCTGTATTGTGGCCTCACCTCACAGCGAAGAGATACAAGTGCTGTGATGTAGCGTTGACCATCACCAATGACAATGCAGTAGCTGACAAGCTTGCAACAGTCCAACACGTTTACTTCAATAGGGACTGGGGCAATATTCTCCCCACCCTTCGTAATCAATATCTCCTTGATACGACCAGTGATGTACAGATAGCCTGTGAATACATCACAGAACATGGAGAGATTCAAACTGTTGTCTCTACTGGGGAAGAAGGATTACTCACCATCTGGGTCTACACGTCCAATATCTCCAGAGTGAAGCCAGCCATCTTCGTCGATGGTCTCACGAGTCTTCCTTTCCTCCTTCAGATAACCCATGAAGACATGTCGGCCACGAAATAGAATCTCTCCGTCTCCATTGGGGCCTATGCCATGCACATAATCAAAACACATCCAGACTATGTGACTCAGGTCATGTTACCTGGGTTGTCAATCTTCAACTCGGCTCCAGCCATAACCTGACCTGTTGATCCCGTCTTGTGATGGCCTGTACAGAATACATGTGATCATTACCTCACATGGTCACATGACCTCACTGACCAATCAGAGAGAGTGTCTGAGGGCCTGTGGACTCGGACATCCCATACAGCTCGTAGATGGGAATGTCGAACTCCAGGAAGAAGTCCAGCACAGAGCGGGCAATTGGGGCAGCTGCTGATCCCTACACAGAGGAGAGTCAAGTCAGGTGTACACTCACAGGACATGCAGTATGGGGTACTTACACACACACGACATCTGTCAAGACCCATCTTTTCTCTGAGATTCTTGAACACAAGCCTAACAAGAGATAGAGCATTTTAACCTTAATCCTGGCTCTCTCCCTCTCTCTCCCTCCTCCCTCTCCTCCTCCCTCCTTCTCCTCCTCCTCCCTCTCCCCCTCCCTCTACACCCATACACACATCACTACCAACATGTGAGGTAAACGTGACTAACGTGTTTGCCAGCCAGTATCCCCATGCCACAGGCCTCCCACTCTGTCGGTTTGCACTAGTCTGTCTGCCCACATTTCTTGCTTTCGACATGATTATCTCCTTCAGTCCTGACACCTACACACACCATGTAATGGACACAGGTAGCCAGCTAGCTGAGTAAGTCCCTTTCTCCTTACATGTGAGAGCTGAATTTCTATCTTCTCCTTAAACTTCTCCCAGACACGAGGCACACCGACCAGCACCGTCGGACGGACAGCCTGCAGGGGTCATGTGATAATCAGGTGGGGTGATACTCTGGTCACATGTTAGTCAGGTGACCTTGAGTGTGTCAAGCAACGTTCCCTTGAGGGCATCTGGTCTCGCAAAGTGTATAGTGAGTCCAGACTGGAGGGGGGCGTGGATGTCCTGGGGAAGGGGGAGGTGCTATTGTCGGCAATTTGACAATGCTGACCACTTACCATCATCTGTGCTGCAATGTGGCTGAGTGGTAGGTAGCTGATCATGTGATCCTCCTGTGACAGTCACATGACAATATATATAGCCATTCAAGACACAATATCAACCCACCTCATCCAGTTTGTAGAGATGGCAACACACACCTGCAGTCCACGTGAGGTTATCATGGCTGATCATAACCCCCTACCAAGAGAAAACAGTTGACTAACATGAAGCCCCACCCCTCACAGTAGACTAACATGAAGACCCACCCCTCACAGTAGACTAACATGAAACCCCACCCCTCACAGTTGACTAACATGAAGCCCCACCCCTCACAGTAGACTAACATGAAACCCCACCCCTCACAGTAGACTAACATGAAGCCCCACCCCTCACAGTAGACTAACATGAAGCCCCACCCCTCACAGTAGACTAACATGAAGCCCCACCCCTCACAGTACACTAACACAAAGCCCCACCCATCACTGAGCTGACCTTGGGTTGTCCAGTGGTGCCAGAGGTATATATGAGGGAGGCACAGTGACCAGGCTTTTGTTGTTCGATCCTCCACTGGACCTCGTAGTCCGGGACATCACGGCCAATCTCCATGAACTCCTCCCACGACATGACCCCCTCGTCTCGCTGCTGGGGGTCAACGGGTTCAGGAGAGTACTGTATGATGGCCTTCAAGTGAGGGAGTCGATCTCGAACCTTTTAGAAACACACACACACACACACACACACACACAGTGAATCAGACTACAGCTAGAAGGGTGACCCCTACATTAGGAAGCCTATAATGCTATAATCATCGCTGGCAATCAACCTGCCAAGACAATATTGTCATTACATATACCCACAATAGCTACATAAACAGTTAAACACACAATGTTGTGTGGCTGAACCAGCAGTAGTTAGAGCACGTATCATGGAGGACGAGTACCTGGAGAATCTTGGCTAGTTGGGCCTTGTTCTCGCACACCATGATGTTAGCAGAACAGTTGTCGGCAATAAAGTGGCATGCCTCTAGAGAATGGGAACATAATGTGCATTGAGACTTCCCCAAAGGAGGTTAACATACAAAGTTATGAAAGCTGAGACTGTGTTGTGGTATACCTGGGTTGTTAGTGCTGTATATCCCACAGCCAATGCCTCCTGCCTACAGGGAAGAGGAGAGGAGGTGTTATTGGAGGGATGGAAGGTCTAGGTGTACTGACCATGATCCCTGCCATGTAGGCTATGAACCACTCGGGGGCGTTGAATCCGAGGATGCACACGCCATGGAACCTCTCTAGACCCAGTCGTATCATAGACTTGGCAGCAGCTGCAACTTGGCTGTGGTACTGCTGGAATGTCCACGTCACCCACTGGCCATCCCGCTCCACTCTGAGAGGAGGAGATTTCTCTTTCTCTCTCCCTCTCCTTCCCTCCCTCTCTCCCCTCCCCCCTCCCTCTCTCCCTCCCTCCCTCCCCCCCCTCCCTCCATTCCTCCCTCTCTCTCTCTCCCTCCCTCCCTCCCTCCCTCCCCACCTAAGAGCAGGTTTGCGGGCAAACTTTTTAGCCACTCTCTTGAAGACTTCATTGAGGGTGGTAGGAGAGACGGAGGCTGGGCCAGACAGTGTGGTCTAGTAAGAAGGAAGGCGATTGCACAGAGAGAATCCAAACATGGCATCGTCCTTACCTTGACGCTATACTCCCCGTCCGGCTCGGTCGTCCAGTGCTTGGTAGTAGGCATAGTGTGCACAGAGCTACACGTACCAACCCCAACGCCTGCAAATTGCTGCACTACGCATGCGTATTATCACACCCCACCCACAAAAGGGCGGTGTTGCCCCTATTCAAAGCCACGTGACCGTCTTGGGATCAAGCGTGGTGGAAAGCTGAGAAGTACAGCGTGTCCTCGAGTTATCAACAGGTATAGAGACTTGAAGGATGTTCGAGAAGTCGTTAAACGATCTTGTGAGGGGCATCAGAGCCCATAGGAGTAACGAGGCAAGCTTTAAAATGAGTTTCCCCGTCGTGTTTGTGATTACTTAGTGTTCCCGCCTCCTTAGGCTCAATACATAGGCCAGTGTATGGTGGAGATTAAGAAGGAACTGAAACAAGAGAACATGAGTATCAAGAGCAATGCCATTGCTAAACTACTTTATGTGAGCTGCAATAGAGAACAGCACACATTGTGTATCCACCCATTGTGACAATCCTAATATGTATGCTTACACATTGTGATATGTCATGTGACACCCATCTCACTACTGGTACAATGGTGGTACTATCATGAGCACACAATGTAACTGTGTTTCTAGTCTTGTATATTGCATGGTCACCTGTAGCTGTTCCCTCCCTCCCTCCCTCCCCCCTCCCTCCCTCCCCCCTCCCTCTCTCTCTAAAGCTGCAAATGCTGGGATATGACATCTCATGGGCAGCCTTCAATATTGTGGAGGTGATGAGCTCCACCAAGTTCACATTCAAGGTTGGTCGCATGCTCCACCTCAGCCCATCCTACCCCATACCCAACACCAATTACTTCATTACCCCATACCCAACACCAATTACCCCATAACCCCATACCCAACACCAGTTACCCCATAACCCCATACCCATAACTCAGTTCTGTCAATACTCCAATCCCATGTCTCTTGTCCTCTCCCCCAGAGAACAGGTTACTTAGCAGCCACCCAGTGTTTCCATGAGGGAGTCGACGTGGTGATGCTCACCACTAACATGATCAGGAAAGACATTTCCTCAGCCAACGTCTATGATGCCAGTCTTGCGTTGAACGGCCTCGCTTGTTTCATGACCCCTGACCTTGCACGTGACCTAGCAAACGACATCCTAACCCTCACTGCCTCCAGTCGACCATATCTTCGCAAGAAGTCTATTCTAGTCATGTACAAAGTGTTTCTGAAGGTATCCGTCTTCCTGTGCTGTGAGGACATTCATGACCTTGGTTGTAACCTCCTTTAGTTTCCGGATGCTCTTCGTCCAGCCTTTCAAAGGCTGAAGGATAGGCTTGAAGACCCTGACACAGGTTAATGACACAATACTGCCTGTACCATAGGTGATGTGGTGTGTGTGTGTGTGTGTGTGTGTGTGTGTGTGTGTGTGTGTGTGTGTGTGTGTGTGTGTGTGTGTGTGTGTGTGTGTGTGTGTGTGTGTGTGTGTGTGTGTGTGTGTGTGTGTGTGTGTGTGTGTGTGTGTGTGTGTGTGTGTGTGTGTGTGTGTGTGTGTGTGTGTGTGTGTGTGTGTGTGTGTGTGTGTGTGTGTGTGTGTGTGTGTGTGTGTGTGTGTGTGTGTGTGTGTGTGTGTGTGTGTGTGCACAGGTGTCCAATCAGCTGCTGTTAGTGTGATCTGTGAACTGGCTCGCAAGAACCCAAGAAACTACCTCTCTCTTGCCCCCACCTTCTTCAAGCTCATGACATCGTCCACCAATAACTGGATGCTGATCAAGATCATCAAACTGGTCAGTCCTGATTGTGAAACTGGTCTGTCCAGTTCGTAGCGTGGTTCTAGTATGTACTGGTCAATGTGTTCCTGTAGTTCGGTGCACTAACTCCACTGGAGCCGCGGCTGAGCAAGAAGCTAATGGAGCCATTGGTCTCCCTCATCCACTCCACTACAGCCATGTCCCTCCTCTATGAGTGTATATCAACTGTGATTGCTGGCATGCCCACACACACCGCCTCAATACAGGTTAGTATGTACAATGGGTCATGTGACTCCACTAGTGTCATTGTACCTAAACATAACATTAACATGAAACTGAAGGAACCATGGGAACCCATGGTTTCCATAGTTCCCTGAGTGTCATGTTATTCCTCTGGCCTGGTATCTTCGGTTCCCATGGTTCCCCTCAGAACTGGGGTACCTCAGGAATAAAGATGTGAACTTTTCATGACATGAATGTGGCTTACACAGGGAGCCTACGCAAACGACTGTCTAGTCCCTTTTGATATCTTGAGTATTCCATGTCCCCATTCCCCCATGTCAGATGTTGCTAGACCTTCCACAATGGGTGATATTAGAGGAGCAGTGTCCATTATAATGGGGTACCCCCTTAATTAAGCCAGTGATCAAGAACTGCCTGTGTTGTATGAGGGGCTACCATAATGAGTGTCCCATTCCTTCAGTTGTGTGTGTCCAAGCTGCGTCTCTACATCGAAGATGCCGACCAGAACCTCAAGTACCTCGGACTACTGGCACTCTCAAAGATCCTCAAATGTCAGCCGAAGGCCGTGGCCCAGCACAAGTAAGTAGTGAGTGGATGTGGTATACTAATAGCCTAGAGTCTCACTACATAACAGATCGTGGACTGAATGGGACATTTTGGTCTATAGATCTTTATCAGCTGTGTTGCTTCAGCTTGTGATTGATTTTTGATATGATAAACGTTTGATACCCTCGGTCCAGGCCTTCCCCTATTACTCATGCGCATTAATTGTGCGGGGGGAGGGAAACATTTGGTAGGCCTGGACATGAAACACCATGTGAGGGTAGACCTTGAGTAGACACGCAGCACTTGCCCCGTTGACCTTGGCCTCAAATATGTGTATACTCACGAGACCGGAGACACATTCGACTTACGTGACTTGCGAGTATGTATGTTTGTGTATATATATACGCTATGCTTACACTGGCGTAGGTCCAGCTCTATTCTCGAGTGAGAAGCTTAGGTAGTCACTTTGAGGTCAATGTGGCACCGTGGTACACGTCATCCCTCACGTGATGTTTCATCCCAGGCCTTCCCCAATTTTAAAAATGCGCACAATTACGTGCGCAACAGGGAAGGCCTGGGAACTGAGACTAAACTTTTGATGTGATGAACTCTTGAGGTCAGAACCAGTTCTCATTCAAGCACACTGTCCTCTCCTAGGGATATGATAATAAACTGTCTGGATGACGAAGATGATTCCATCAAAATACGAGCCCTGGACCTCATCTCTGGCATGGTGACCAAGAAGAACCTGATGGAGATTGTGAAGAAGATGCTCCTCCATTGCGATGAGTCCGAGAGCTCTAGTTAGTGGTGTATTGCATGCCCCATCCTAACTGGCAAGGGTCAACAGGCTGATTGTTATATATATGACCTCACACTTTACATACTATAATGAGTTCTAATATTGTAGTGCTCACAGCCCATATAGAAAAATCGGCCCATTGTCACGACCAGATGGGTATACTCCCGCTTGCCAAAAACACTATTAACTAGTTCGGTTGATGGCCTACTGTCGTCATTCTCTGACCACTCCACAGGTTACAGAGATGAAGTTCTGTCCAAGATCATTCACGTGTGCAGTCAGAATAGCTATCAGTACATCACCAACTTTGAATGGTCTGTCGTGACTGGGATAGACTTTGAAGAGCTTTGATTACTTCTTTCCTCCCTCCTCTCTCCCTCCTCACCCTCCCCCTCTCCCTGCCTCCTTCCCCATTACCACCTCCCTCGCCCCTCACCCCTCTCCCTCCCTCCCTCTCCCTCCCTCCCTCCCTCCCTCCCTCCCTCCCTTCTCTCACAACAGGTATATCACTGTCCTGGTGGAGATGACCAGGTTCGACAGCACCCACCAGGGCCACCTCATAGCCGGTCAAATGTTAGATGTCACTATCCGAGTCAGAGATGTCCGACCTTTTGCCATTAAACAGATGGTACTTCTCCGTCTCAGGCTGTCCTGCCATAACTCTACCATTGTATGTACCTTTCATTATAGGCAGCCATCTTGGAGAACACTCACCTCTTCTCTGGGAACACCCAGAATAACGGGATATGTGAGGTACTCTATGCTGCTGCCTGGATTGCTGGGGAGTACAGTTCATTTCTCACCAACCCGCGGGAGACAATTGATGCTCTGCTGAACCCCAAGATTACCGCTCTCCCCGGCCACATTCAAGCTGTGTTTGTGCAGAATATCGTGAAACTCTATGCCAGTATTCTAGTCAAGGCAGAAGCTGAGGTTAACTGGTTTTCCATGTCTGTCTGTCTGTCTTCTGTCTGTCTGTCTGTCTTTCTATTTCTGCTCATTAAGTAATTATTTCCTGGTCAGGGCACACCAGAGGCAGTCGAAGAGGTAGGGTCAATGCTGGTGGATAAGCTGCCAGTCTTCATGCAGAGCGGGGACCTGGAGGTACAGGAACGGGCCTGCTGCATTCTACAACTGATGAAATATATTGTAAAGCTACAAGGTCTGTTTGTGTGTGCAATGGAGCATTGATTAGTGGCAGCTGTTAATTGAATTACATCATAGGAGAGTGCTGTCATTGAAAATGTACACATACTATGATGTAATACCTCCAGGAAAAGGTGCTGCTGTTGCGGATGAGCTGACAAATCTGTTTGCAGGAGAACTTAACCCTGTGGCCCCCAAGGCTCAGAAGAAAGTCCCCGTACCTGCTGGGTAAACCCCTTTCATTACTACATTAATGGAATAATCATGACACACATGTCATTTCAGCCTGGATCTTGATAAGTGGATCAATGAACCTCCACCTGATGAAGATGAGATGAAGGACGAGAGTCTCAATTTCTTTTTGACCCCCTCAACTGCCAAATACGAGGATACCAGCCCAGTACGTTCATCACATGATGTCATGTGACATCACAAGCAGAGGGTGGCATGTACTGGTCCAGTGCACAGGATGTCAGTGCAGTTGTATCTCTTCTGCAGAGTACCTCACGGAGAAGTAAGAAGTCAAAAGCTGAGCTGGAAGAGGAAGAGGAAGAGATGAAGAAGGTGAGGTTGTAGAACATGTGTATGTATGCACATGCATGTGACTGTGTGTGTGTGTGTGTGTGTGTGTGTGTGTGTGTGTGTGTGTGTGTGTGTGTGTGTGTGTGTGTGTGTGTGTGTGTGTGTGTGTGTGTGTGTGTGTGTGTGTGTGTGTGTCGTGTTCCCAGTATCGTGAGCAGAGGAAGCAGGCTCAGATGAGTAATCCTCACTACCTCAAGCCAGCCAAGACCTCCCCCGTGCCATCCAGGAGGAGAGAGGAGAGGGAAATGGTGGCCAAGCTCGACGTCAGCTCCATCCCCGTGTCCCGCCTGGAACTGGGAGTCGACCTTGTGATCGGTCAGTCCCTGTCACATGGCTGTCATGTGACCCTTGTATGACATTATATGACTATCATTCAGATGACCCCAAGACCTCCCAGCCAGCCCCCACCAAGAAGACCAAGAAGGGGAAGAAGGGCAAGAAAGGAAAGAAGCGACGTAAAGGTGGAGAGAGTAGTGAGGAGGAACAGCATGCACCTCGGCCCGAGGTGAACGTGAGCCATGGAGAGCTTCCCGATGGAGCCTTGGCCTCGGATGACGAGGAGGAAGAGGAGGACTTGGACGAGGTCTCCAAGGCCCTGAATCAGAACCTCGACATGTGAGGGAGAACTTGAGGGACAGGGTGGTAGTGAAACTACATGTACAAGTGTGTGTTTGTGACCACAGGCCCCTGCGAGATGACGAAGTCCTTCCTGTTCGAAAACACAGAGTTGTTGCTGGAGCAGCTGCCTCGTTGAAGGGGGAGGAGTCTACAGAGGAAGTGAGCCACCAATCAAGTTATTAAATCAGTTACTGAAATTAAACTTATTTTTACAGCAGCCCAAGAAAAAGGAAAAAGAGAAGAAGAAGGTAACTAACACCTTTTACTGGCTGGCTATCTCTCTCTACCCTCATGCTCTCCCTTCCTCCCTCCCTCCTTCCCTCCCTCCCTCCCTCTCTCCCCCTCTCTCTCTCTCTCTCTCTAGGGGAAAGGGAAGAAAGAGCGTCACAAGAAGGCCAAGAAAGAGGAAGACATCAGTGAGGGTAAGCACCCAAAAGGCCACTCTAGTAACATGTGTGATTCCATAGTCCTTCATTTCAGCTGCTGGTGGATCAGCTCTGGTGGATCTCACTGAAGATGCTCCTGAAGAGGAACAAGAGGATACGACTGTTCTTGTTGCCATGGATACACCTGCTGGGGAGACTCCAGAGCCGACAGAGAAGAAGAGAAAGAAGCCGAAGCACTCTAAGAAGAGCAGCAAGAAGAAGGAAGAGGCACTCATTGCTCCAGTGACAGAAGAGGAAGGGAAGACAGGAGAGAAGGAAGGAGACCTGGATGATTTGGAGTTCTGGTTGTCAAAGTCTGATGCTCCCACACCAAACAAGAAGCAGGTAATGTGTTTTCTGTTCGATGTGTGTACTAGTACTGAGTGACTGTACATCGTTTATTTAACCCTGTGTGGTTAGGCAACCAAGGGTTAAAGTAACATATTTGTAGAAGAAGCAACTTGATTAACTTCTCCCAACCTCCTCCCTCCCTCCCCTCACAGGAAGCAGTAGTGACTGCAGCACCAGTAGCAGCTGCTCCACCCCTTGAAACAGGTGGTGAGGATGTGTTGGGTGTGCTCGGTGAGGAAGAGGGGAAGAAAAAGAAGAAGAAAGAGAAACGAGGGAAGAAGGAGAAGTCAGGGAAGAAGAAGCAGAAGGAGGAGGTCACACAGACGACCACTTCTGCTCCACAAGCTGGGCTGCTGGACCTCCAGCTTGGCACTCCTGCCCCCCAGGTATACACCCTCTTCTCTCCTTTCTTTCTAGCCCTCCCTGTACAGTTGGTTCATGAACCAGTAAACTAACTAGTCAGGGCTAAGGCCGTGTCATCCACGAACGCATTGTGTCAGTTTCAAACAAACTCACTACCTTATTCTGCTCTTTGGTTCCTGTAAGGATAATGCTGACATTCACATTAGCCTTAATGTACCAAATGGCTCATTCTAACCCTTTTCAGACCACTTTATGGAAATATATATATAGCAGGACAAGCCATGCTTTACCAAAGAAAGCCACATGCTGTTCATATGGTGGTGGATAAAACAATGCCTCATCAAATGTGTATTTCCATATCTTCTGTTATAATCCACATACTTCATGGTTGGTGTACCTGAACTAAGTAATGGTCATCATGCACGCTCGCCACCGTGGGCAGCTGACTGTGTCCCATTGAGACATGCTGTACAAACAATTAGACCTTATAATGAAGAGCATCCGAAGAGCATCCGTCGCAAACAGATTGAGGAATTTGTGGTTATACCACCTGGATTAAAGGACACTCCCCACGATGACATAATTGAATATTCTATAGAGTGTAATCTGGTCACCCACCTGGCTAGCTCAATGATCCGTGGCTGGTACATTGCCTGGTACATAGAGTTAGGGCAGGACCTTGTGATATGGTACATCCTTTAAGGCACAGAAATGGCAAGTGTGGGCACTACATTTGATCCCACATGAATTTTTACGATACGGAATATGGGGTTACGGGGTTACATTGGCGCCACAAGGTATGGGAGATATATCGCATTGTTGTCTACACATGTATTGATGCATTGTGCCCGAAAATCAGTGGACATTCTCTGTATTGTCACATACACGTACGCACGCATGCACACACACACACACACACACACACACACACACACACACACACACACACACACACACACACACACACACACACACACACTAACCAGTTGCATCACAAAACTAGCTTTTCCTCTACACACAAACCTACTCAGTATCATGAGGTCACTGATGTGAAAATCCACCCTGCCACTATATGTAAGGTGTAGGAAACATACTTCCTTAATGCACTTTTGGTTTGTCTTTGTCTCCATACAATGGTATTTCCACTGAAAAGTGTCAAGAGTTCAATTTCCCTACTCTAAACAGTGGTTACACTAGTCTTCAAGTGTTGATTGGTCTCTCTATGTGCTGGTTGTACTGCAGGCTCCCATCATCTCCACCTATAAAGATCTGGCAGAGGACGAGAATCTGAAGTTGACGTATGAAACGAGACCCAACCCACTTTACAGTGGACAGATTACTGTGGGTGTGGTTTTTAGGTCTGTTTCCTCCCTTCTCTCCCCCTTCCCTCCCTCCCTCCCCCTCCCTTCTCTCCCCCTCCCCCCCTCCCTCCCTCCTTTCATTTCCCCTCCCTTCACTTCTCTAACGTCCAGCTATATAACAAGGCTCTCTTCCCATCCCTCACCACAGTAACCTCTCAGATAAGCAGCTGGTTGCCATTGAGTTCAATGTTCTCGACTCCCTCAACACTAAACTGGAGCGACCAGTCAGTCTTTGGTATTGTACCCTCACAGTCTTGTCTCTATCTCTACCATACCCCCTCAGATGGGCAGCTCAACACATGAAGGGGTTAAGGTGCCTTTCCAGCTGCCACAAGGCATGGCAAATGAGTGCCAATTGACGTTCTATGTCAAGAGCTTCTTGATGCCTCAGAAACTTCGTGGGACTGTCACATATATGGCCAAGGTAGAGAGAGAGAAAGTCACTTACTGTCTCACCTCTGCCCTTAACCTCCCAATCCACTGTGTAGGGTGAGTCAGGTACTGCCAGCGACAAACTGGACTTCTCTCTTCAGCTCCCTTGCTCTGCATTCATATGCCCTGTACCGTGTGCCAAGTAAGACTGTACCCTTGAATTGGATAGAATTTGATCTCTCCCTCCTCCCTCCCTCCCTCCCTCCCTCCCTCCCTCCCTCTCCTTCTAGTCAACATTTTTCAACTCTCCTTAGCAGTGGGTCTCTCTGTGACACACAGACCATAAATGTAAGCACTCCACCATCACCAAGTGTGTCTCCCCCTTCCTCTAGCCTCCCTCTCTCCACCCTGTGTGTAGGTGGCCATGTCCAATGTAGCAGATTTTCCAGCTGCATTAGCAACCATTGCTCAGACTCTGCACCTCTCTGTTGTGGAGCACATCGACACCAGTGCCTCCCTCTACGGCTGCTCCATTACTAGCCAGCATGTCTGCCTACTTGTTAAGGAAGCAGTAAGTTTATCCTCTAGAGTAACGTCTATAGTGCTAAACCTTCAATTGTTCTCTCCTGTTCAGGGAAGTGGGAAGCTGATTGTCAATGCTAAGGGCTCCGACAGTCAACTGATGTCCAACCTGCTCGACGAGGTCAAGGCACTCGTGTAATGAGTGTCAGAACTAGTTTCAAACTCTAATGTTGTGTATAGTTGATTGCAAAACTATGAAATTTGTTACAAAAATGAGTCATTTCACACACGCTGCTCTGACAAAAATGCTATGTAATGTAGTGGCACATTCTAGACAAAAACACACAAATGTATTATGTAGGCATATGGATTCAAAAAGTTTAAACGTCTGAAAATGAAACAGACGAGGGTGATCTCGTTCGAGATACGTCAGTTTTGATGGTCTCAAAATTCTGTTCCTCTTCTTTGATGCTGGCATTGGAAAACCCATTCTGGTGAAGGGGGCTTGTTTGAGTAGAAGGGGTGGAAATATTGGATGGGTTGGACCCCCTCTGAGCATAGAGGTTATAGCTGGACCCTCTAGTAGGGAGAGAGAGAATGTACAAACATTAGAAAGACATGACACCAATTACAGCCTGGAGGGTATATTGTCATGCCCCATTGGTCCCCCATCATAACACAGATATTTGTGATAGTTTGTTAACCAGATGGTTAATTGGAGGTGGGGTATACTGCCAACTATAGACCACTCACCCAGAAGGGGCTGGACTGAAGCGTGTTACTGAATCACCAGAGTGGTGAAGATGAATGCTCTTAGGACGCTGTTTACTGATAGTGTGACGATGAGTTATGACCACACCCACAACAACAAGGACTGCTAGCCCCAAGACTATCACTACCACACACGAGGCCACCACAGAGGACACCGTCACAGCTGTGTTACCACTCTCATCCTCTCTAACACCACCAACACTTCCAAAACAGTGAGCAGGGTCCAGAGAGTCAATTTTAACAGGACATTGTTCATTGTTGCTAATGGTAAGCAGAAGTCCCTGTAAGAAAATAGTTCATAAAAAGAGGATGACCCTCTATTTAAAGGGAATCACGATTTCTGAGCTCCCTTTACCTTAAAACTGAAAGAAGTACCTCTAGCTTCTTCAAGGTATGTGGTCACATTGCTATAGGGAAGGTGGTTATCCTTGGCCTTCAGGACACAGGCACGGAAGAGAACTTCATTGGAGGTGTCGGGATTAGAAGTGGGACACTGGAGGGTGGGGCTTGTCAAATCTTCAGAGGGAAAGTTGCAGCTGCACTGCTTTTGAATGATAGCAGCAACCTCCTCGGATAGCTCCTTAGCCTTCACCTCAGTTTCACTGAGCTGGTAAGAACAGCAGAACAAAAGGATAAACTACTTGGACATAGTTTGACAATGAGTAGTAGTACACATGCCCTTTTGCTCACCATCCAATTGCTGCATTTTGTAACTCCCTCGAACACAAGTTGGAGATAACCACATTCATCTGAGAGAGACAAAGGAACTTACCTAGTCATGTCATGCACACACACACACTACTCTATATCTACAATGTTACCTTCCACCGTAATGTCTGTTGTCTTCGATACAGTAGCCAGTGTACCAGAATGGTCAGAGCTGATGTTCACTTCACATTTGTACATGTTTGAATCTTCAGTGGAGAGTGACTCGAACGAGTGCTTCAAACACAATGTTTCCCCGAGGATTTCAAAAGGAGGAGCTGAGCTAATTACCTCACCTCCTTCCCCCCTCAGCCACTGTGCAGTGACCTCTAATTCATCACTCAATGATTCAATATTACTGACAGTACATGTTAGCTCCAGACTGCCTCCAGCTTTTAGTGGAGAGTTGCTGTCAGCATTGTGAGTTATGACCACCTCCGGACTGCGGACTGCACAGAGAAACATCATGTAACTATTTACTGGGAACTAATACACATGTGCTATACACTATATTAGTCAAAGTGATGGAGAAAATTAAGTGTGGCATGTACAGTAGAGATGGGTCATTGATCTGATGGTAGCCAAACACTACGTGGGGAGTAATTAGTGCTGACTGATCTAGACCTGACACATGTTACCATAGTCTGGTAACATTATACCCACCTGCAATGTGGTTGAGGTTCATTCCACCGACAGTGCCATAGTCATATATTATGTGTGTTGCATGAGATATTACCCCCATTTTGGCCTCTGCATTTGCAAACCTTAACTTGTTCACTCCAGCTGGTAGGGTAACACTTATTGCCTGGCCACACACTTCATTCCCTGAGCAGTATATTGGGGTACTGTCACTGATGGTTGCCATTGAGTTATTGACGACTAGTGAGCAGTGGGGGCTGGAGCAGTAGTCATTTGGGACGACAATATTGGCAAAACCCTTGACATCTGATGGCACTGTGATAGTTACAGAGTTGGAGAATTGTTTCACTGGTGGCACAAGGGCCATAAAAACTCCGTCCTGACTATTTCCATTTTGATGACTCGGTGCAAACAGCATCAAAAGTACAGGCTTATTTGCTGTAACACTACACATGCGTTTATTGCCAACGACAAATTTGTGTGCACTACCTCCATGGACCAGTGAAAATCTGAGATCAAATCTGTCTTTTTGATCATTCTGATTAACACAGTACACATCAACATCTGTATTAGCACCAGCTGAAATGATCTTGTACACTTCTCCAAAAAACATGCGTTCCTCCAAAGGCCCGAGTAGAAATGTCTTGCCCCATGTTACGACTGGAGGCACTTGCTCATAAAATAACTCACACTTTCCATACCCAGATGGTACTGTTGCACATTCATCACCAGCAAAGACAGAGAGAGGCCTGTTGGAATCAACTCTTGTTCCGGTAATGTCACTGCTCTTTAATAAAACAGTTTCCAGTTTCTGAAGAGTCACGGTGCATGTTGCTCCAGGCTGCAGGATGCCAGAACAGTTGCCGTTGTTGATATTTGAGGTATTCACTGGTGCTTGTAGTGTAGCAGTTATATTGACACGTGTATCATCTTCGGCAGCAACTAACAGTAGGAAATTACCTTCAGGAGTTGTAGTTGTAGTGTAGGCAGGAGCCTTATTACTGTTTGTGTGGTCAATGGATGCTGCAGTGATTCCATAGTAAGAATAGGAAGCATAGTGGTGAGATGGAAATACTGTAAATGCATCAACGGAATGAGTTTTGAATTGGATGAATCCCATGACAGCTAATTTAGACACGCCATCGCTGCTTGATATTAAAATTCCCTTTTCTGGATAGTCATCCATAATGCCAAATATAGCCCGTACATCCAAGAAGCAGTCCTTGTGTGGTTCCACAGTACAGGTGTGTACAGTATCACTGTAGGCTGAAGTCACTGTAATGTCAACATTATGACTCTCTGGTGTACCCACATAGAGATGGTTCAGGGTATTTCTGTCATCAAGTTCAATGGTTTGTAATGTGTTCACAAAACTTACAACAAATTTTGTACCCACGCTTGAAAGGGACTCTGCATAATGAGAATAAACATTATATCACTGAGTACTAGATTGACTGCACAGTGAAGGACTTACCACGGCGTGCCGTACACAGGGCAGGCGGTAGAGCGAGTACAGACACGTAGGTCAGTAGTAGTAGTGCCGGCGCCGCTGCGTTCATGCCTGTCTTCTCAGATTCGGTTCTCGGTTTTCAGCTGCAGTAACTTGTAATCCAGTAATGATAGTAGGTTGCCAGCTGTAATGCTGATGCTATGTCGTAAGTTAGCCTGCGGAGTTTGGTTCGAAACCCTTATCCAGTATGCTCTCTGCACAATGGTAGCGCCTTATTGGCGAAGTTCCTTTTATACTGCGCAGCAAGCATTGATTGTGCTCATGCGCATGCGTGCGAACTGTGCTCATGCGCAAACTGACTTGCTGATAGGTGTGGCTACAGTTGCTGAATCATGTGAATAATGAGTGACACGGAGGAAGAAATAGGCTTAAGGGACACGGAGGGAAAGGGTAAGGGAGAAACAACCTTACTAGTACGAGAAATGGTGAGTTGTAACCCAGCGTCTAGTTCATGTCCATACCTCTGTGCCGTATTCTGTCAAAGGATGAGGATGATGAGAAGTACTCGTTTCAGAGGTTTGCAAAGGCTCGTTCCTTCCGCCTGGGGCTCGTCATCTCTCTTATTGTCATTATTCTTATTGTGGTTGCCTTAGTAATAACTACTGCAGTGCTTGGTAAGCTCTCTGCCCTCACTCCTTCACCCCCTCAACAGCTCTCCCTCACCACAGTCACTTCCACACAGTCTACACACTCCTCCTCCTCCACTTCCAAGTCCACACTATTCTCACTGGAAGATATATTTAGCTCACGTTTCTCATTGAAATTCTACTCAGCTGTGTGGACATATGGTCAGTGTGTGTGTGTAGCCTATGTAGCATTTGGTTGGAGGGAAGGAGGGATGAGGAATTGGTCGTTAAGAATAGTGGACCTCAACTGTCATTGTGCAGATAATCTGATGATTCATCAGTCATCTGAGAGTGGTTTAACCCTGATCAACCCAGCTGATAACACCCCCGAGGTGCTTATTTCACCGGAACAATGGGCAGAGCTAGTCAAGGAACTGGGGAGCCCAATTGCCAATGTCATCTTGTCACATGACCGACAGTGGGCCATGATAGTCACTAATGTAGAAAAAGTAAGTGACTGATCTGATGTGCAAATTAACCCTCCTCTCTCCACACCAAGATAAAATTAACCCTCCTCTCTTCACACCAAGATAAAATTAACTCTCTTCTCTCCACACGCACCATTCTTCATGCAGGTATACAGACATTCCTTCATCGCTGACTACATTCTGTATAACATAAGTTCAGGAGCTCTATCCAACATTGCCAACACTACAGACAAGATACAGCTGGCTCTGTGGAGTCCTGTGGAGCCAGTCATAGTGAGCTCTCTCAGAGGACAGGTGGCCAGGAACACACACAACTGTCTTGTCCCTCCACTTAGGCCTATGTACTGGACTTTGACCTCTACATATACAATGCTACATCTGGCGAGATGGTTTATGAACTGACATCAGATGGAGCTAGGAACTCCGTCTACAATGGAATCCCAGACTGGGTGTATGAAGGTGAGATCCTGAACACGACAGTTTGTGTTAGTGTATGTATGTATGGAGTGTGTTGATATTTCACTAGAGGAAATCCTTGGTACTAACTTTGCATTATGGTGGGCTCCTGATGGAGATAAGGTACTCTATGCCAAGTTTAATGACTCGTCAGTTGAGGAATACGAGTACCCGCTGTATGGCTCGTACCTTGACCCCAGCCAGACACAGTACACTACTATCGACACCATTCCCTACCCAAAGGTAGAGTGATATAGCAACACAGAGAGTGATAGCATAGGACTTTCATTATCTCTGGCATCTACAGCCTGGCACTAACAATCCAGTGGTGTCCCTACTGGTCACGGAGCTGTCCAACCACACCCACCCTCACGTTCTCACCCCTCCACCAGATATGGGCGGGTATGATCAGTGGGTGTGGTTTAATTGTAGTCTGTAATCTCCCTCCTTCACATAGTGACCACTACTTTGTGTTTGCTGGGTGGATCAACTCATCAGTTGCCATGGTGACGTGGATGAATCGTTCCAGTGATAGTGCAGTGTACTGTCTGTACCCAGAGGTGTCGTCATGGCAATGTGATACAGTTTACAACCAGACCAGCTCCGGCTGGGTGGAACTGGTGAGGTCTCTCTCTCTCTCTCTCTCTCTCTCTCTCTCTCTCTCTCTCTCTCTCTCTCTCTCTCTCTCTCTCTCATCTGTGGCCTATTTGCAGGTGGAGTTTCCCACAGTGGTAGAAGACACAGACTCCATTCTGACCTTGGCCTCACATACAGAGGGAGACGACAGCTTCTTACATATCCTGGAGATAAGTCCAGTTAGTGCACCTCCTACACGAGTCTCTCTCCTCTGACCGCTACCTCTCTCTCTCATCTGTACTCTCTCTCTCATCATCTCTCTCTGTACCCAGAACTCAGAGCTAAAGTGGAGGACATCAGGGAGTTGGGAGGTAACGTCCATAGTTGGAGCCAGCACCAATGACACGTGAGCTATTTCATTCTCATTCATCCATCACTCATTCCTTCATTCTCATTCCAGTCTCTACATCAGTACTAAAACTAGCCCCTCCCAGAGACATCTCTACAGGTATTGCAGTATTGGCCCATTGATCGTGTCATGTTGTATACATTGAATAGTGTACCGACTGGGAGGTGCCTCACTTGCTCACAGGACAGCTGGGATGTCCCTCCATGTGAGGACTGTCACAACCACACACACACACAGAGAGAGAGAGAGTACATTAACCTACACGTACATACCTCACTATATCTTCTCTTCACCCTCCTTCCCTCCCTCCCTCCCTCTCTCCCTCCCTCCCTCCCTCTCTCCCTCCCTCCCTCCCTCCTTCCCTTCCTCTCTCCCAGCCTCTAATCCCTCAATTCCATCACGCTGTGACTACTTCTCTGCCAGCTGCTCTCCTTCTCTGAAATACTGTCTCCTCAATTGCTATGGACCCGCAGTGCCATACACATTACTAGTGGAGTATGATGGACAAGATCTGATACCTAGTGTGTGTGTGTGTGTGTGTGTGTGTGTGTGTGTGTGTGTGTGTGTTTTAAATGTTTCCTTCCCTCCAGTTCAGTTCAAAGAGGTGAATTCAGCTGTTCACATGGCTATATCCAATCTCTCACTACCAACTGTCAATAACTTCACTGTTCCTGGAACCAAGTCAGGTGTGGTTGGTAGACTATGAGACTGGCATATAGTACAGGTCATATATATATATATGTACCTTTTGATTAATGACCCAAACTATTGGAATGCACATTTGAAGAATATTATCCACTTCAATCCACACTTAATCTACTCTAAAACATGGTAGGTGGTGGTAGTGGAATGTTTTGAACCATTCCTGAAATAAGAAGCATGTCAGGGCTAGTTGGGCTGAATAGCTATCCCAGCTGTTAAGCATTTGTAACTGAGTGTAGTCATTGAAGGTAAAGAATACACATTGGGTAGTGTACATATATCTAGCCCCTGGATATGTAGAGGCTGCTCCATACCCGCAGGTGAGCCATATCTCAATGGGCAGATGATGTTCCCCCCAGGGTTCACGACCTCCCATCAGTACCCAGTCCTGGTTTATGTCTATGGCGGCCCCTACAGCCAACAGGTTAGCTCACCTAACACTAGTCTGGGTATATCTATCTCTTGAAGCTCCAAGCCCTTCCCCTCCCTCCCTCCCTTCCTCCCCTCCCTCCCTCCCTCCCTCCCTCCCTCCCTCCCTCCCTCCCTCCCTCCCTCCCTCCCCCCTAGGTGTCTAATATCACTCTGCTGTCATCTCTCTCACTACTCTACTTGTGTAGCAATCTGAGTATGATTGTTGTCAAGGTTGATGGTAGGGGCACAGGCTTCAGGGGAGACAGGTTAGTTGGCACAACATGACCGTAGCACGACCATCCACTTTCTAGTGATGCTCTTGCCAATTATTTTTATGCTAAGTTTGAATTCACCTGTTTATCAGGTTGTGTGATGCTTTGGTTGAGGTGCTTTGGTTGCTTTGTATTGTACATGTGATTCGAGCCCAGCCAGCTGAGCTGCCTCGGTAGCTCAGTTGGTGAGAGCGTTGCCTACAAAGCAGGTTTGAGTCCCACCTGTGGGAGCTTTGAAAAATAACTGCTTTGGGTGAGTTGTGTTGTGTTGCTTTTGTCTTTCTGTTGTGTTGTGTTGCCTTGTCTTGTCATCTCATGGATGATTAAAGTCATGTAGATGTATCTCTGTGTACTTCTGGCCTGTAAGAGTAGTTCTTTGCTGGTCCAGGTTCAAGTTCTCTGTGTACAAAGATCTTGGACACTTGGAAACCATCGACCAGATCAGAGCTGGAAGGTACTGTCAGCATCACATGACAGTCACATGATTATCATGTGATTCTTACATGCAGGTATTTACAGGACTTGAAGTTTGTGGACAGTTCCAAACTGGCCATCTATGGAGCTGTAAGTGTCTCATGTGACTGTCCATTGCTATGGTGATTACATTTCCATGACAACCAGTCCTATGGGGGCTATATGGCAGGAATGGTAGGGAGCAGTGGCAGCTTCGTGTACTCCACAGCTATCTCCCAGTCCCCAGTCACCAGCTGGTACTACTATGGTGAGCTCCTCTTGTCTCTTACACCCACCATCACCACCTATCTCCCTTCCCTCTCCTTACACACACCATCACCACCTCTCTCCCTTCCCTCTCCTTACACCCACCATCACCACCTCTCTCCCTTCCCTCTCCGTACACCCACCATCACCACTTCTCTCCCCTCCCTCTCCTCCTCAGACTCAGTGTACACAGAGAGGTATATGGACCAGCCTCAGAACAATCAAAAAGGCTATCAGGTTGTGTGTCTCTGATAATATGTAGGACTTCCTGATTAGTGAGGTGTCCTGATTTTTGAGATACTGATTAGCCACTACCCACTCTAACCATCCTATCCCACTCAGACCTCATCTGTACTAGAGCGTGCCAAGAACCTCTCTGATGTCAACTACCTTCTAATTCACGGCACTGGAGATGGTAGGTTGTCTCACTCCATGAGACGATGTTACCTTCTCCATGTTTGGTCTCCAGACAACGTCCACTTCCAGCATACTGCACATCTAGTGCAGGCACTCACCGAGAAGGAGATACAGTTCAGAGTTCAGGTGACTGTCACGTGACTATCACATGACTATTATGTAACCATTTATCACATATCCCACAGTTCTACACAGACAAGACTCACTCACTCTCTGGTAAGCATACTCGTATGCATCTCTACGAACTGATCACCGACTTCTTGTCAGAGTCATTTGGACTGCAGTAATAGAGACGTTTTATATGTACACAATATCATGTAGTGTACAGCTGGAATGCTTTTTATGACTGACACAAACACACGAAGCTCAGAAAACCATAGGAACCAAGGGAATCAGGGGAACCATGGGAACCAAGGATACCAGATGAAACTCAGGGAACCATGGGAACCAAGGATACCAGATGAAACTCAGGGAATCATGGGAACCATGGGAACCAAGGATACCAGATGAAACTCAGGGAACCATGGGAACCCATGGGAACCAAGGATACGAGAGGTTTGATATGAACCTCAGGGAACCATGGGAAATATTGGAACCATGGGAACCCAGGATAGAAGAGGATTGACAGGGAACCATAGGCACCCAGGGAATCAGGGGAACCATAGGATACCAGAATATGCTCAGAGAATGGAAGAGCCTAAAGAATCAGAGGAAATACTCAGGGAAATGTTAATTAGGAATGGGTGTGGTTTTCATGATTTAACCACTGATCAAATGTGGCAATACAGAGCTTGTACAATATATACATCAACTTATATAAAACAAGAACAAGACAGTCTTTGATTGGAAATGAATAATGTCATAGTCTGTTTAGCAAAAACATCTTCTTTTCTGGGGCTGAGCACTGAGGTCGAGGGAGGCCTTCCTTGCCTTCTCCAGCTCCTCGTTCTCTCGTGCCAGGAGGAGGCTGGCCAGCGTCTGGTGAGACTGCATTACATTAGTGCCTGACAGAGCACTCATCTCTGAGAACATGGCATGTAGCTCCTAGAGGGTGGGAAGGAGGGAGTGTGTGAAGTGAGGTGGGGAGAAGGGAGGGTGTGAAGTGAAGAGATGGAGAGAAGGGAGGTTGCGAAGAGTGGTGGGGAGAAGGGAGGAGTGTGTGAAGTGAAGAGACATATAGGAGAGAGGAGGGAGATGGGAGAGAGGGGAAGGTAGGAGAAGTGGGGAGATGGGAAGAAGATGGTTAGAGAGAGCTCACCAGGGCCAGTTGTCTTCCTTCCTCACTACTGACTTTTCTTTCTTCACTATTGTCACACTTGTTCCCCACTAGCATCAATACTGGAGGGTGCTCCCTTAGAGATGCCTGCAGGACAGTGGACCACATATTCTACCACTACACACCACTCAGTAGTGTGGATATTGTCAGTAGTACGGTTCTTCCTTACTGTGATAATACTGAGCCAGTTACGGACACTCTTGAATGTGTCTCTGCTGGTCACATCGTAGACTATAATGAATGCATCTGCTCGACGGAAGTAGACTGAAGTCAGTGCATTGTGAAACCTGGCATATGTGGCAAAAGTGGGCGAGTACAGTCATGTGACAGTCATGTGACCTACCTCTCCTGTCCTGCAGTATCCCATAGTTGAAAGACGACTCTCTCATCTCCAACAGTGAGTGTTTTGGTGGTGAAGTCCAGCCCCAGAGTGGAGTGGACAGGAGCAAACTGCCCTTGACTGACTCGAACAATGAGAGAGGTCTTCCCCACTCCACTGTTACCTGGAGGAGGAGGGGGAGAGAGAGGGAAGGAGGGAAGGAGGGACAGAGAGGGAGAGGGAGAGGAGAGAGAGGGAGAGGGAGAAGAGAGGGAGAGGAGAGAGAAAGAGGTTTGTACTCATCACTGTAGACTGTAGTCATAAAACCTCTTACCTAAAAATACAACTTTAAACACCCTATTGACTGCCATGGGGGAAGATGGTCGCAGAGCTTCATTTTGTGATGATTGTAACCATGGAGTCTGTGATGCATTGTCTCCTGTTGTTCTGGAAACCTGTGAGCTGTAAGTGAGAATGTCGTTAGTGAGGTGTGAGAGGGCAGTGTTGTTAGGCTCAGGATTGGTCTCATGATCATCAGATGGGGTCACATGAGTGTCATGTGACTTGTCAGGTGCAGAGGGTGAAGGATCTCGCTGGAATAGCTCGGTGTGGAGATTGGTGTTGGCCTGTGTGGCACTGAAGCTCCCCTTCATTACAACACTAGACGGTCGGCTCTCAAACCCACTCTGCTCGAGTTCATTGGTATGGGGGTCCAAGTGAAAATCAGCTGCCCCCTCTCCCCCCTTCCTCTCTCCTGTGGTTGCCTCCTGCCCCCCAGAAATGAGCTTCCTGCGAGCCAGTGGGGTGTGGTCATGGCTGCTACTGTCCTGCTCCGCTTCCCCCAATTCTTGAGAGAGAACACGAGGAATACTGGTGGGTGGAGTCTGGGACCTGAGGGGGAGGGGCACACACATGAACATGAGTCATGTCAGAGCCAGAATGAAAATGAAAGTTGAATTCCAACTCTCAACTGACTGGGGACTCTTCTTGGGAGGGAAGTAGTGAGCAGGTGGGCTCTCCGGCTCTGGTCTTGTCTCAGGCTTGGTCTCCACATTGTCTTGTGTGGAGTCACTGTGGTCCACTGTGGCCGACCGGGCGAGCATGGGACTTGCCTTTACTTTGGGTCTCCTTTTGAGAGACAGAGATCGGATCGATCTGTCCAGCTGCTCCTTGAGGAGTCTATTGGCCTGGGGAGGACACATGGCTGAATGGTCACTCCGAGGAGCAGTATGAAGACCACACCCACCTTCAGCAAGCCCTCTTTCTCTTCGAGAAGTCTTTCCTCACTGCGAGATTTGTTCTGCAGCTCCTTCTTCAGGTGGTCCTCCTTGTCAACCAGCTGATGGATCACCTGATCCCTGGCAGCCAGGAGTGCATGGAACCGACTGGATAACTGTTGAGTCTTGTTGGCACTCTACACACACACACACACACACACACACACACACACACACACACACACACACACACACACACACACTAATGGTAGTGACTGTAGAGGACTGCGAGTCACCCACCTTTATCTGGTGATCTTCATGGACCTCACTGAGATGTTGCTCCAGGAGGTCTTCCATCTCCATTACCTCTCTGTTGTGTTGATCCATCGCCCTGGAAACAAGACCATTAACCCTTCTTCACTAAAGCACATTGACTCTCTTGATCCAACTAGATTAACCCTTTTAGAATGAGTTACCCTGACTGACCTCTTCATGTGGATTTCCAGCCTCTCCTTGTCGTGTTGAGATTGTTTCAACTCAGCTGTCACTCCACTCAGGAACCTCTCGAAATGCTCCAGGAGACTGGGATCTCTGTCGGCCAACTCTGACCACACTCTCCCCACCTCTGTCCTGCTCAACACACACACACACACACACACACACACACACACACACACACACACACACACACACACAGACCAAGTGCCAATAAAACACTCCAATAGAGCTGCCTGTTGGCATCAGGCAGTCTCAATGACTAATGTACACACACACAAAGTAACAACAAATGAATGTTTGGCAAATACACAATAGAATTTTAAAACATTCTCTAAATGGTCGTCAGTGGAAGGCCTTGGCATGTGGCCACAAACACACTACAGGACATAAAGAGTATGTTATGATAAAATGACTGTCTACACAATGCTCAGCAGATGGAGACTTTTTTCTACATACACACCCACCCACACACACATATACTGAGGAAGATACTCACCCTCTAAGGAGATTATCAGGGTCAATTTTCCTTGACATGTTCCCCCACTCCCCCTCCTCCTCGTCCCCCTCTCTCCTCCTCACTCCCTCACTCTCCCACACATCCTCGTCGGGTAGCACTGGCAATTGCAGTGGCGTCGACATTTTTGGTCCAGTTGTTGTTGGTAACGGGTCCTCTTCGCTCCCCACCCCCTCCCCGTGGTGTTCAATATCAGATATATGAGCACCATGAGCCAGGAGAAAATCATGACTGTAGTTCTGTGTGTGTGTGTATGTGTGTGTGTGTGTGTGTGTGTGTGTGTGTGTGTGTGTGTGTGTGTGTGTGTGTGTGTGTGTGTGTGTGTGTTGTGTACTCAAACACTAAAGATCATACGATCCATGACAGGGCAAGTACCATGTGATATATGTACAATGACAATGTATGTAGGCAGCCATTTCACTGCACACTTCTCATGAATGGACTACCTCAATGACAGTAGTGATGAGACTACTCATTATTGTCAAACATACTATAACCATCTAGGAGTATTGGTACTCATGACATACCTCAAATCCCTCCCGGAACTCATCGTACGATATTCTCCCATCCTTGTCATGGTCCAGGGTGCTCATGATGGAGTCTAGGACGGAGTTTCTCCTGTCGCAAAATCTGGAGAGGGTGTCTCGTGTGATGTAACCTTTGCCCTCTGGGTCACAGAGTGCAAACACCTACAGCAAGTAAGGGAGGAAGGAGGGAGGAAGGAGGAAGGATGGAGGGAGAGGGAGAGGGAGAGAGAGGGGTAGATACATGTATATTATCACAGATATATCGACACACTGTGCACATGGAATACCTCTAAATGGCACCTCAATAAACAGGACACATCCTCTCTCAATCCACGTTTGCATACTTACAACCTCAAAAATCACCTCACTACTCAGGACACCTCAATACTCAGGACACCTCACTACTCAGGACACCTCACTAATCAGGACACCTCACTAATCAGGACACCTCACTACTCAGGACACCTCACTAATTATGACACCTCAATACTCAGGACACCTCACTACTCAAGATACCTCACTAATCAGGACACCTCAATACTCAGGACACCTCACTAATCAGGATACCTCACTACTCAGGGCACCTCACCAATCACTAATCAGGACAATTGCTGGTCAGGCAGGGGCAGAGTAATCAGATACACTGCATACCACTTTCCATAAAAGGTTAAGGACTACAAGAAATGGACATCAAAGAAACTAGTTCCAGGAGCTCTGTATATAGTGCTAAACTCATGAAGCAGTACAGGAAGTATTTCAAGAGACCCTCATGAAAGCTGGTGTAGCTCTAAAAGTGAACCAAATGAAGTATGTAAGTCTTGAGTTCCTGCAGGCAGATCCTGTTGCCATGGGATTTCAAGTGACCACATCACAGGAACATCTGCCATTTAAGCCATGACATCATCACAATAAGAGAAGTTAACACCTTGTTAAATACATGCCATCTCCCCCACATTCAAGTAATGTATACCTTCCCCAAGAGACAAGTGGTACAGTAGTGACAGTGGAGTGCACTGGTCTTGGGGGTCCAATATATGGCAAAGTCTAATACACTGTTGCACAGGATTTGTGCTAGGAATTGACTGTTTCCTTGAGGTCCACTTTATGCTACAAGCAGATATTATAAGCACATAACTAGTTACGTGTCTATAATATCTATGCTACAAGCAGTATGAGCACACCATACTCACGACCACAGTGCGCCATGCTGCTATATGCCATTCCATTTGCAGACGTTCATATTTAATTGAGTGTGGAAAAACGTTTCCTTTTAAGCAATAGGCTCAGTGTAATTGTAGGTGCGGAGTTACGTACCTGTTGGCAGTAGTCCTCTGGCGAGCCTAGTCCGTCCGTATGGTCAGGTGAGAGGGATGAGTGAGTGCTGGACCTGCTACTATCCCTGTCATTTTTCTTAGCCGTTTCCTCGTCCCCCAATGAAAGTTTCAGATCCACTTCCATTGTTTAACAGATTTTACAGTATCTCTTTCAAGAAGTGCAGCGAAACATTAATTTATCGCGATATAGATCTCGTCATGTGGCTTCATATACAATGGAGTCAAAGGTCACACTGATTAACACGTGTCCTAATTTAACGACAAACTGTTTTGAACAAAATTCCTCAGGGCTCTCACACAGGGGTGCCTGGATGGTGAGGTAGTGGGTATTCATAGTCTAGAGACGGGGCTAGAGATGTCCGCTGTGGAAGATGGCCGTGGTGGCCAGCCTCAGCGCCAAGCCAGCCATGAACCTGGGGCGCTCAAGAGTTTCCTAGCCGGAGGGGTCGGCGGAGTGTGCCTGGTGGTCACAGGTCATCCTTTGGATACCATCAAGGTTAGGGTACATCTCTAGTATGGTGTAGTCTCCAGAGATTACATAGTGCTATCATTTCAGGTCCGCCTTCAGACCCAGCAGCCTGGGGAGGCTCAGTTCAGGGGAACATTAGACTGTGCTGTGAAGACAGTCAGACAAGAGGTACACTCCCTCACCACAAGGGATGGTAGTAGTTCTACAGTAAAGAGTGAAAGTCTCTTTCTTCCCACTTGGTCCCCTCCCTAGGGTGTACGTGGACTGTACCGTGGCATGCTGGCCCCTCTGGTAGGTGTCACCCCCATGTACGCCATATGCTTCTTTGGCTATGGGGTGGGGAAGCAGTTGCAGATCAACTCACCCAATCAGGAACTCACGTATGTATATACACATACAAGTATTCCAGAATAGCACTCTAGCTTTGGAGGATATCTCTCCTTTTGTGCAGTATAGGTCAGCACTTCAATGCTGGGATGGTAGCAGGTGTCATGACAACAGTGATCATGGCTCCAGGAGAGAGAGTCAAGTGTCTCATGCAAGTAAGGCAGGCCACACCCTCTCCCACTGACTTCCAACGTCATGTCCGTTAGATCCAACAGTCTTCTCCTGGAAAGGGCACGTATGCTGGCTCCATAGACTGTGCTAGACAGATCCTTAAGGAGGGAGGGATAACCAGCTTGTACAGAGGGACTTTTGCCACACTGCTCAGAGGTATGCCTTCCCCTCTCTCCTCTCCCCACCTCCCCATCTCACTGTCCCACACTCCACCTCTCCCCACCTCACTGTCTCACTCTCTCCTCTCCCTCACTACACTTACAATCACACTCTCTACAGATGTTCCGGCATCAGGTCTCTATTTTGGTGGTTATGAATATCTCCTAAGAACAATGACTCCTGAAGGAAAGAAGTAAGCCGATCGGGAGAGGGAGGGGGGTATAGATGACCATATAAGAATGCTTCCTGCAGTCGTAAGGATCTGAGTCCTGGAAGAGTGTTGGTGGCTGGTGGACTGGCAGGTATGGCCAACTGGGCCTGGGCCATTGGACCAGATGTCCTCAAGTCTAGGTATCAAACTGGTCAGTTGATGTCCCTCCCACGATGATGAACATAATCACAGATTTCTTCACTTTCAGCCCCTGACGGCAAGTACAGTGGTATTATACATGTCTTCAGAGAGCTGGTATGTACCCTATCTTCCATGTAATCAGTGGGTGTGGTCATGTTCTTCCATTCAGATGCGCACCGAAGGCCCCAAGGCAATGTTTCGTGGTATAACCCCGGTCCTACTCCGAGCCTTCCCAGCCAATGCTGTGAGTGCACCTACTGCCTATGCCTATTGGTATGAAGTAGTGATGGACCTGTTATTACACAGGCCTGCTTTCTGGGATATGAAGTGGCCCTTCGTGTATTAAACATCATTCTGCCTGGCTGGTAGTGCTAGTGCAGATGCAGAGATCTATTTTCAAGAGATGCCTTCAAAAAAAATCGACACACACACACAGAGTTCACAGTGTCAGCCAAACTCCAACAATATTTATTGTAGTTCATATAACAACATTGTATATTTTAAGACCATGTATATACTTAAAGTATATAATATGCACTCTGTTGAATGTATAATAGTGTATAGTGCTATATAGAAAGGTAGTCAGCTAAGGTCTTTTTGGCCATTCCCTGTGTCCATGGACTCTGTCTCTTTACTCTCCTCTTCCTCCCCCTCATCGTCGTCATCCTCGTCCCCTCCCTCGTGGTCTTGCTGTCTCCGACCCTAACAATATGATTGCTACTAGACAAGCTATAACTATATGGAAATGTGTTTCACTTACCTTCTTGCGTTCTCTGGCTCTCTTCACCGCATAGAATTCATCGTAGTGTTTCTTTCTCCACTCATGGAACTTTCTTTTATGCTCTGAGGGAGTGGTCAAGGATTCAGCTTTAGTCTCCATTAATATCCAGCTCTACCTTTCTGCTCCTCTGACATAAGGTCCTCGGGGTCTACCTCACTGCCACTTGACTCACCCTCCCACTTTCTGGGTTTGTCTGTCTTTGCTGCTTCCATCACCCTACACATGACAGCACACAGTCACTCACCACACGCGCGCACACACACACACACACACACACACACACACACACACACACACACACACACACACACACACACACACAGCTATACCGCTCTGTTAAATCTTCAGTGAAACTAGCTCCTCTCTTGTCTTTTTCGTCGTCTGAATCATCCTGCCTATTGTAGGGAGTTTTTGGCTCATCAATCTTCATATGGCCATAATCTTTTCCTGCTGGGTGTTCAGTCATCATGATGTTCATCTCATCCCACTGGATAGCTCCCATCTTTTCACTGAGGGGGGAGACACACAGTACAAGGTACTCTGAATAGAGTTAGGAGCTACCACTCCAGTTATCATAGGGTGGGAGAACTGCATGAGAACGCACCCATCTTGTGGAACAGATATTCCAACACCTTTCTTGGTTTTCCCTCCACCTTTCTTTAAGATACCTTTCACTGGGCCTTTGGAAGTAGGCTCCGACTTGTCCCCTCCTTCTGCCATATCAATTTACGAACTTTGTACCAATTGTTGACCTGCTACGATGAAATTACGTCATTTATAGGCGGCTCTACTTCTATTTATGGAGAATATCAATATTTCGTATGTAGTTGAGTCAGCAAAGATGCAAGTGAGTCTTCAGCCAACCTCTGCAGGCCATTAAACGTGTTTAAGATACGGACACTCGTCTTCACAGAGGTTTATTCTTCAATACGACTTTTGCCGCACAGTAAAACTGTATTTGGTGTCTCCTGCGTTGTACTGCGGTACAGATCAGCCTAAGAGGAGAGCCCCATATCACGTTGAACACAAGTCAATCGCTTCTCTCTACACCCTCCATCTCATCAATGGCTAGTATATCTCCTACCCTTCTCAGCAACCTTGTCCACCTTCTTCAGCAGCAGGGGCAGGGCCAAGACAGTGGGGAGCTCGAGCCTCACACCAACATTAGCTATGCCAGTGGAATATGTCCCGATGAGCAGTGCCAAATGAAGTTGTATTTCCCTACACATGAAGCTAGCGTGGAGTGCCCGGGGTGTGGTCAGAGACACAGCATAGGTGACATCAGAGACAGGAATGAGTTGAAGGAAGAGAATAAAGTGGAGCTGAACATCCAGCAAGTGCGCCAGGCGTTTATGGGGAAGAAGACAGCTCCAGAGTTGGTGCAGGTCCGCGGGATATCCAACTACCAGTGCAAGTCTGTCTCCACTGCTCACCACTCATGGTCGGGATGGAAAGACAGACTCCGCCAAGCCACTCACAGAGCTGGGGATGGGAGAGACCTTTGACTGCTCTAAATTCGCGACGAGAGCTTTTTCGATTGAAGAAAACCAGCTTGGTACCGTTGGCTATGGCCGGGATCGATCTGGATCTGTCCGCTACCTCACTGAGATCCTGCAGCAGCTCAGAAAAGCCAACAGCAACAAGACAGGGCTTGTTCCTCTTCACGCCGATGGAGATGGTCACTGCCTAGTCCACGCCATATCTCGCTGCCTCGTGGGACGAGAGCTATTCTGGCATGCCCTCCGCCACGCTCTCTACTCCCATCTCACTGCCAATATTGCACGGTACAAGGAGCTGTTCAAGGACTTCTATGAGGAGGGAGAGTGGGAGAAGATCATTGCAGAGGCTGCTCCTGACTTCCAGCCACGGGAAGGGGAGGTACATGGATTATGTAACATCCATGTGTTTGGTCTTGCTAATGTCCTACGACGTCCGATCGTTCTGCTAGACTCACTCTCTGGGATACAATCAAGTGGAGACTACTCGGGGCTATTCCTACCGGCCATCCACCCACCAGCTGATTGTAGCTCTCCTGATTCCCTTACAGGCCAGATGCATCCTCACTCTCCGATTGTTGTTGCTTGGAGCAATAGTGGGAGGAACCATTTTGTTCCTCTGGTCCCAATACGAGGCCAACCCCTTCCGAAACTCCCCCCAGCTCTCCGGCCAAAAGTATGGGGACCTGGTGAGCTGGGAGAGAGTCTGTTGACTAAATATGTGGAGTTTGATGCCAATGACTGTGTCGAGGTGTGCGGAGGGAAGCTGCTGAGTGATGGGTACATTCAGAAGTTGGTCAGGTGTATGGAGAACCTCTTCTTTGAGAGGAATGAAGTCCACCTCAGTGTAGTGGCTGACGTCCACCAGTCAGTCTTCCGCAGGTCTGGCTATGTCGGGGTTAAACCTGAAGTAGTGGTGGAGACAGCTAAAACAGCTGTCAAAGACGGTCGCCTGTTTCGTTGTCTCATATGCAACTCCATCACCTGTGTGCCAAGTCAGTGGTTAGAAAAAGGAGGACAACTGTACATGAAGGCTGCTAGCACCTTTGACCTTGCCGATGAAATGGCTTACCAGTTTCCACTGGACGGAGTGATTGCATCATACAGTGCCAAGTGGGACAGGCTCTGTCCTAAGGAGGTAACGGAGTAGTGTTCCCTCTGACAGGGGGGTGTAGAAGGGGGGAACCTAATGTTGAGGGGGCCCCTTTTTAAAAATCCCCCTCTAGGGGACCAACACCGTTTTTGGTGTTCAGAGTATAGGCAGTGGAACATTGAGGTGATTTTTCGGAAGAGTTTTAGTTTCAAAGATTGGAAAAGACACAAACATGGTATTTGGGACAGCAAAAGGTGTCCTGTTTATTGAGGCGTCTGATCATGTAGTCTTGATTGGAGAAGTACCACTGTACACAGCACTAACATAGCATTGCTCTCTGTAGGTAGGTATATGTGTCTACACTTTAGGTCAACTGTTTTCATTGTACTGGAGTTACTCGCCATCTGAGGGCCGATGGTACAATTGCCTACATCAATGGTGATCGAACCATGACCCCTGCTGTTAACAGCCAATGTAGGTGTGGCTACAGACACTACTGGGACGGTGGAGAATATGACAATCTTCCAGAGAGGTATGTGAGAAGAGGCAGGGGTGGTCTGTATTGCATGTCACAGTGTCTCTCTCTCTCACCCCCTAGGATCCCTCTGTCCTTCACCTGGGCCAATCGCACTGTCCAGTTCACTGTCCACTGGTTCCAACGTGAGTCAGATCCAGAACGAAACTCAAACGCCTACGAAGTAGCCCAGAAAGCTATCAACGAGCAGTTCCCTGGTTAGTGCAGTAGTCACTGAGCCCTCACCATTGTATTGTACAGCACTTACTGGGGCATGTATTGTGGCCTCTCTCCAGGTGAGTTTGGTAGTGAGCGTCTGGTACAGCAAGTTGTGGACTCCATCATGCATGCCACTGAGAGAACTTTGGAGCAGGTTCCAGGCCACCACCCTCCCACCCCAGACGAGGAGAAGAGTAACCCATTTGACAAGGAGACAGGTGTGGGTGTGAAGCAGCTATACACGCCATTCTGTTCCAAGTCTACTGACATCTCTCTCCTCAGCTCACAAGAGTGTGATGACTGGACCCAAGAGTCAGACCATCCACAAGGAAGAGCTGGGGGTGAGTAATGCCGAGCGGCAGGTGAAGAGAAGAGTGGAGGAGAACGCCAGAGTCCAGCAGAGGAAGAGGTCGGCCATGACTGACAGACATGGAGATGGAGGGTCAAAAGTAAAGTCATCTGGAAAAAGAAGTCCTGTAAGTCAGTAGAATTGTGTGATGTACAGGATGGCTAGTATTCCTGGTTGCAGGGTCCACAGAAGAGTCCCCTTCAGCCCCCCTCCTCACCCTCCCTCCCTCCAACCACCTCCCCTCCTGCCTCCAAAAAGATTAAAGTCACGTCTTCTGATGGGCGGACAGCCAACCTAACCCTTGACCCTAGCACAACATTCCTTGAGCTTCAGGCAGCAATTGAGAGAGAATTGAGGTACTTGTCAATTGTGTGTGTTTAATAACAAACGTGCATTGCTGAGTTTATCCATACAGCATTCCTGCACAGCAACAGCGATTACGATGGGGGTTCCCCCCAAAGGAACTCCGCCCCTCTGCTGACCCTACCCATCCAGTTGAACTTGCTAATGGGGAGAGGGTGTCGGTGGATGTGGTGGGTGTTGGAGCTGAGACAGGGACAGGAGGGGAGGGGAAGGCTGCAGGGAATGGGGAGGAGCAGGAGAGTATCAAACGAAAAGAAGACGATGCTGACAGTGCCAGGAAAGGTATACATGAAATATTCAGACCAAGAGACTCACAAGTATATACAATGAAACACACTGCAACATGTACATTACTGTTGGCTTGGAGTTAGGCGTGTTTTTTGGCTAGGTATATAGGCTGGTGTGGTTTGTGGTGGATGAATATTATTGTTCTGAAACCACAACTGCTCAGGTCTGCCTAGGGTATGTAAGTCTAGGTCCTCGCAGAGCTGTTAAGCACACACAGTGCTATGAGGGCCAACCAGCCTGAAACAGCTCTCTGACTATTTTCCTAGTTTATTCTGTGCACACCTTTTTTATGTGAGAGTTTTTGATGGAAAGTTAAAATTTTGTGTTGTTCTAGCACTAGATCACATCATCCGGCAGCTTCAGGATACTGCTGGAAGTGAATTTGACCTTTGGACTATTGCACAATTCCAGCCCCATTTCTTCAAGAAGGGCGGGGACTACTACAAGCAAGTGGTGCAGGCTTATGGTGGGGAAATAGCAGACAAGACTCACTTCCAATTCAGAGAATTTCCTAACAAAACCTTTGCATACAATGAGGCAGAGGAGAGACTGGATGTACGTGTGTGTGTGTGTGTGTGTGTGTGTGTGTGTCATTGTAAGATTGTGTGTGTACAGGTGTGTTTGGGGAGTAAACATGTTCCTGTGGGACCTCTGACCCCCGAGCAGGAGATATTAGCCCTAAGTGCTTCAATGGCAACAGGAGAGGGAGAGGAGGGAGAGGGAGAAGACAAGTCACCTACAGCCAATGTAAGGGTAGATGTTGTTAACTGACAACAGCCCCATTCTCTCCTTCTCCCATATAGACCCATGGCCCAACTCAGACCATGGGACTGAGTGGTGCTCTGTCAAGAAGTGAGGCAGCTGTCAAAGCTTTCTCTGGTAAAGGCCAGACACTTGGCTCTCGTCCTGAGAATGTGAGTCTCACGCTCTGCACTCAAATAGACACACACTATTGTAGAACGATAGACATTCCCCTGCCACTGCTTGTAGAGCCATACACATGTTACTATCCTCACACTTGCTCTCTCTATACAGGAGATGAAGAGATTGTCTGACTCATGACACTCCATGTCTTCAATGTGGAAACATTTTTGTGTAGTCTCTGAAATTATATATGTTGTTTTAACCTTATATAGTCGGGCAAGGGTCTCTGCTAAGCTCATACCCAGGCTCATTCCTGGGGGGGGGATATAAGGCTAGCGGTACGAGGCTAGCGGTGTCTGCATACATACTGTAACTTTATATGGCTCTTCAAATGTTTACGTGAAGACAGCTAACACATGACTCATAAATACACCAACACTCCTCGGGCATGCGCATGAACGTAACGCTGCAATACGGGGGCGTGGCTGCTCATCAAAGTTGGTGAGTGTGCATGCGAGAGAGGCGAAGTCCGCTACACGTGCGAGGAGCCATGGGGTGCTGCTTATCCAGCAACGAAGAGAGAACGGACAGAGAGCCGCTAGCCCAGTCCCAACCTAAATACAGCTGGTAATGTTACTGGTATCTCCTTCATGCCTTCATCACAACACAACTGGCCGGCTGCAGGGAGAGGGAAGACCGCCCAGACAGAAGTCAGCTCATTATATCCAAACAAGTGGGTGCGGTTGTTGGGCGGTTACCAGGACAACTGAACGGCCGACAGTTCCACATTCAGGAGTGTGAGAAATGTCAGATACTTGTCCTGGACTACACTAGTGCCGTGACAGTACATGGCTGTTCTGAGTGTGATATTGTACTGGGGCCTTGTAAAGGAAGGTATACTGTCCTCCCTCCTCCCCCCATCCCTCCCCTCACCTGGCATGTCTCTACAGTGTGTTCATTAGGCAATGCACAGGGTGTACTGTGGTGGTGGCAAGTCAGCAGTTCAGAGCCAGGGACTGCAAGAGGTGTGCGATCTACCTCCACTGTAAGAGCCAGCCTGTCATTGAGGCAAGTCACAAACTGAAGTTTGGTTGCTACCAGGCCTACTACCCAGAGCTAAGAGGTAGGAAGGTTCATTGTTAAACTGCCTAACATCCATTTCTCCTTCCCTCCCTCCCTCCCTCCCTCCCTCCCTCCCTCCCTCCCTCCTCAGACCAGTTCCAGTTGGCAGAATTACATCCTTTCCAAAACCAGTGGAGCCATGTTCACAATTTCTCCAACCAGACTGGAAGAAGTGACTGGTCCTTTGCAGATGAAGCCACTCCCCCAATCAACCCTCCCACTGAAGGAGAATTCAGTGGGTGTGGCCTCACCTTCCTAAGGAGTCAGAGTACTGTTCCCTGCACCACTGGTCCCACTGCAAGAGACACAGAGAATGAGGTAACATGATTTTATTGTATACACATCACCCTGCCTATGGATACTGGCATACTGCACCATTCCTGCAGAGTTGTATAGTGGTGTTGGTGGGAATGGAGAAGGAGAAGAGAGCATTTGAGTTCTTGACCAAACTATCAGACCAGGTGACAATGTGCTCTCCCTCCTTATGGTACATGTATCATGACATTCTTCCCTGTCTGCAGGTGGCTGTGGTCCAGACATGCCATGCTCACTTCAAAGAACAGGAGGCACAGGCCTACTTCAGTAGTCATGAGAGTCTGCTGGCAATAATTAGGAAAGGTTAACACACACACAGACAGACACAGACAGATACACACACACACACACACTGATCATCTCCATACATCCCAATAGGTCCATGTATTGTTCTGGAACTATCAGGAGACAACTGCCTACTAGTATGTCAAGCTTCTCTCACAGGTACCACCTCACTCTTTCTCCATCTCTGTCAGTCACAGAGGTCCCATTGTTTAATTGTTGCAGGTATGGATAGTGAGCTGTACCACATGTCAGCTAGTGAGGAGGAGGGAGAGAGAGAGAGAAGTGCATTGGCTACCTACCTCTCATCCAGCCTCACCATGTGACATGTCCACACACATCGCAGACTGCAACTTCTGTCACTTACTTATCACAATACAATCATTACTATATATACAACTGTACATACATAAAAACCATATACAAAAAATATTATACAAAATGAACAAAATTAAAAAAAGTACAAAAAGGTGCAGTGAGACTCCTATGGACCGACCATAACAATCCCTACATGTACACAGTACTACCGTACTGTGTGATGTCACACACGATCACAACCCAATATACAGGTACTATGCAAGTGCCACGTCCAGTTACTATAATTAGGTGCTGCGAACAGGGGGTGGGGGTGGGGGAGGGGGAGGGGTGACACCAGGTTGAGATTCATTTCGTGCCTGATTGGATGAAACACGAGTAGGGGGTGTCGGGGGGTTTCCCCTTTCATAAGCTGCCAGTGAAGCCGGTGTAAATCTTGCAGGGGGTTTAGATTTTGCGTGGGAGTCTGAGAATGTTCTAGAAACTGGACTGGCAGATGTTGCCATGGCTTGATTGATTGGCCTGGTATCACGTTCCTTGGAGTTGGCTCGTTTCTGAATGGCCTGGAAGAGTTCCTGGGGAAACTGTGACCCAGACGACGATGGTGAGCGATGGGACACTGATTCTGATGGGGGCTGGGGGGCCAGCATGGAAGAGGGGGGCTGAAAATTTGCTCTTGGTGGAGGAGGAGGTGGAATTTCTTCCTGGGGGGTGTTTATATGGTCATAGTCAGCATCATCAGAAAATTGAGCAGCTGATGTTGGAGGACTGGTGGTATGTGGGTTAGTGGCCTGGAAGGCAATTGGGTAGTCGTCGGGAATAGCCTGGGGCATCTCAGCTGGTGGAGGGCGGTCGTGAGGTGGGCCCAGTGGAGCAGCTCCACGTGATCTGTGTGAGTCTAATGGCTCATTACTAGCAGAGTGGGTGTACTGACCTTTGGTTAAGGACACATTGGTGACTAGAGGGCTGGCCCCATTGGCCACGTGCCGAGGGCTACGCTGAGGCATGTCAGGCATTCTCTTACTGCTGCCAGACCGGGGAAGAGTGTTGCTCTGGTACACTTCTCCCTCCCCGTTGTACCCATAGAAACCCTGTGCAGAGTGGGAGTGCATACCACTGTGCGGGGAGCCCACTCGGATCATTGCATGACCACGGTGACGGCGACGGCTACTGCGTCTGGAACTACTACGGCTTCCAGCACTGGCCACTGAGGGACTTCTAGAGCCACTCTCACTCATAACCTCCTCTATAGCTCTCACAAGGGAATTGTCCATTCCTGTCATCAGACGGTTATCTCGTCCTCCGACCCCCAGATGATTGTGGTGATGGTGGTGATTGTGGTGATAATGGTGACGGTGACTGTGGGAGGGTTGAGGGTGTGCACGTGTGAATCCCGGTGAGGGTGGATAGTATCTGGTGTCATTTAACCCTGCGTGATCTGGAGATGAGAGAGAGAGAGAGGGGGGGGAATACCTACATGCCAAAAAGCCGCACACTTGCAGCTCTCCACAACAACACACAGGAAGCAACAAAGGCAGCACAATCTATTTCATTTACACCTCAAAGCATTTCACAGGGAACAAAAGGGATTCCAAATCAGACCAACTATTCTCAGACATAGTTTCCTTCCTTTGAACTGGACATGAATTAACTAAGACTCACCTGGGAAGTCCTGGGAGCACTGCTGCCCGTCTAACAGGGGATTGTACCCAGCGTTCATCCGGGCCAGCTGAGCTTCCTCTGATAGGGACCTGGGGAAGGAATGGGGCTGGAGGGGGTGGGGCTCCATCATCCTCCGCCCACCAGCGTCACGAGCATGGTAGGAGTCACTGTCAACCTGTGGGTCCAGAGAGGTTCATACAATATTGACCCTTTACATCTCTACATGTGGTCCACTCACATCATAGGGAGAGTATGGAGGATTGGGAGCCATAGGGCGGTGGGGTAGGGGGTAGTGGAAGTAGGGATTGCCCTCGGCTGGGAACCCAGCCTCATCAATGTCACTCTGAGTCTGTGAGTAACCTGCGAAAACGATAGTCATGTGACAGTCATGTGACAGTTACTAGATAGTCACTCCTCACCGTTGAAGCTAGTCTGCCCATACTTCAGCATATCATTTTCCATTTCATCGACAAAACCACTGCTAGCTGATCCGTTGTGTGTCATTATTGGGGGGCAGGGCATCTCGGTGGCTATCTCCTGAACTCTGACCCCACCATCTTTGAGGCTCTGTGCGTGGTCCGACTGGTTGTTGAGCTGCTGGTTCTGATGGAGGATGGTGGGAGGGGGCTTCCTCCTTCTCTGGCGCCTTTCAAGATGCTGTTGGCACCTTTGGGGGAAGGGAGGGGGAGAGCAAGAGGGAGAAAGGGGGAGGGAGACCAGACAGGGGAGAAGTGTTTTGGTAAGCATGTCAGCAGAAGGTACTATAATATTTCAAATAGTTAACAGACCAAGAAGCTGGTCAATGGTGCATGGCAACAGTGTGAAGTGTGAGTATAGACCCACTCTTCAACAAAACCATAAGAAGTGGCTCCAGGTTTCCCTAGGGAGGAGGATGTGTGTGTGGTCACTCCAACTTTAACACCTCCTACCTATTGTTTCATTGACTGGCATACCTCCTCAGATAGACAGTCCTGATAAAGCTACCTACACTCTCTGTCGTCCACTATGTCATTCCAAGCATTGTGTGATGATCAGTTACCATTTTGCATATGTGAAAAATGACTGCACTACCTAAAATATTAACCTGGCAACCACCTCATGTCACATACATAGCTGATCTAATTGGCAGTCTAGTTATCATTGCCATCACACAGTGGGGAAGACTCCAATGGCTACTGCCGACCATAAAGGAACGTACAGCAATCAATATCACACCGGAGAAATCTCCCCAGCCAACATACACATACAGCAATAGGAGAGTAAAGAAATTCATGTCAAACATGGGACGTCCCATTCTCAGATGGGACAGACCAAGGACTCATTTATCATAATCATGATCACTTATATGTAATGGCTAGTAGCCAAGCTGGCACCATCAGCCCCTGAATTCAATTAACACACTATTGTACCCACAGTACTACAGGAAGGTGAACAATATAGACTGGAAAATTCATATTCCACGTGTTGTTGTGTAAGGTAGGCATATAGGGTTGGTAGAGGGTGGGAGGGAGATAGACTCACTTGCATGTGATGAAGATAAGGATCAAGATGATGATGATGATAACCAGTAGGGGGACACAGCTAATGAGTACAATCAGCAGGATATCTGGAGGGGAGGGGGAGAGGGGGAAGGAGAGAGGGAGGATATGAATGTAGGAGGAAGCTGATAGTAGTATAACCACCACTTCAAGGCTTGAAACACAATAGCACTTGGAACACACACACCACAGCACACACCACATAGTCACAGTGGTAGCTAACTGAACTGGCAGGCCAGAAACACAAGATCACTGGTAGTATGTCAGTATTGTGTCAGTAGTACATCACATATAGCTGATTATGACAGCATGGGTCATTGGTTCAGATGGTAAGATCCACTTACAGGAGGGAAGGGGTTAAACTACCTATTATTTGTCCTGTCTTAGTTGAAATGGCTTCTAAATAGTAAAACATTTGTCTGAGTCTGAGGCAGCCATACTACTGTCACTGATCTCACCCTACCTCACTCAGACCACTCATGTACCTCCTCACATCACTGCCCTTACTACAACACAGGCTGCAATACCTTCCCACAAGGTCTCCCCCCTCACTAGGCAGACCATCACTCCGACAACTGTACTACACATAAAGAAACTTCTTAACTTATTAAAATTGTATTCCATTAGCATCAGTGAGGAATGTACTCGTCAATTAGAGTTATAAAGCCCCACTCTTTCTAATGGGTTTTGCATGTTTGGTCATTATCAACATCCTCAGCCAGTATATGTATACACAAACTCAAGTCCTATGAACAAGAAATTAAAATTCTGGAGCTGAACGCAGGCCAAATATTACCAGCCATGGTCAGACATCTCAAAGTCAGATCATTAACAGTGTACACATAGTATCACTTATCACCTGTAAGAGATAACATCAGCAGGGAACTCTGCTATACCAATGATCTAATCCACTGTTTGCCTACTACCAACTCAGCAGCTGTGCAGGACTGTAACTCCCTATTCAGGACTAGGAAACAGGGGGCTACTACTCACTAACTAAGCAATATGCTAGCCTACATGTACCTTGGACTGACTGACAACTGAATGTTTGGTAAGCATAGCACTGGGGTTATATAGCAAATGACCCTATTCACATGATCTATTCAGCTTTAGTTCTTTCTGTGTAAACAGCTCTCTGAGAAAACTGATACAGAAAGTAGTGTATGTGTGTTTAGAAAGTGGCCACCTGAAGTTCTCCCTCTATTGAGAGGACGTGTGTGCCAACAAGAGGTGTATACAGCGCCAAGTAAACCACTGTTTCTTTGTATTTCAGGTAAAGAGTGTTAGTGTCTTCATTCATTAGTGTCCAGGGTACGGGATTGTGAGGTAACGACAGACAGCAGTGACGACACCGAGCCACAAACTAGAGTCAGGTGTCTGTTGGGACTGTTAAATAACGACAGAGTTATTGCACTGTACACTCCCCCCACATTCCATGTACATGCTCAAGTGTAGTATGTTAGCACAATTTCTGAGTTAACACAACATCCTGTGGAGGAGCCAGACATAATAGCCATTACTAGAGCTTGCAGGCCTACTTGTGCTGTACACACAGTGTAAGTGGCTGTTTGTGTACATACCAACAAGATCCTCTCCTGTTAGGTTGTGTGACATGCTAGTAATGTGGCACAATGCAACAAATGACATCAGCTGACTACAGTCTAAACTGGGGGAAGATCTCTAGTACTACTGGAATGCTAGAGGTTATCATGACAGACTTGAACCTCCGGAGAGACACTATTATCACTCATACAGTACAATAGTATGTAAACACGTTCTAAATACGTGATAAGATTGTGGTGTGGATATTTCAGACGCTCCTGAGGGAAGAGTTGTAGGGACTAGCTCCCTTGAGAGCTGTGCAAGGGACTAATCTGCTGTGTAACTTGATACATTGCATAATAGGCAATTCCTGAGTATCTGATCTCAGACGGTCTATATTCACAAGTGATTAACTATTAAAAACAAAAACATGGCCCAAATTGCTCCCCTTCACTAGAGTTCGGGACCAGTTCTCTGCACTCCATTCAACATCACACACAGAGTAACACTGTTTACAGTAAGGTGATGAGAGAGCCCCGTGTCTTCATGTAATGGATATCACCTAGGACTTTCTACATGATGTAACGTGAGGAGTATTTGAGAGAGCGTAGGGCCGCCCATTCGGTAATTGAGGTTGAGGGTCAGGTGTTCAAGACTCAACTAGAGGAGGATAGGATCCCACTTACGTAAACCACTTTGGAATTAGTTTGTTGTCATCTCCCCCGCACTCCTTGAAATAAGCACTCCTCCAACCATTTGTAACAGTAACTAAATAAGCACTTCCCACAAATTTGTAACAGTAATGAAATAAGCACTCCCCCCCCCCTCAGTTTGTAATAAGTAATTATTGCCATAATTGACTGCACACTTGTAGCAACACACAAAGGAATATGCGAGTTGTCATGGAAACTACATACCAGACAAACTACAGATAGATATCTCACCTTTTGCCTGGAAACTGGAGTCTCCCGGTGTGTTGCTAGGCGATATGGATGATGAGGTAGTCACGGTGGGGTCCCCCGGTGTGGTGGATGGAGTGCATCCCCCAATCTGCGGACACTCACACATTCCGTCACCGCCACACAGCTCTCCTGGCAGGCACTGTTGAGACCCATTCAGTTCGGGTGCATTCAGACAGCCCTCAATGGGGAGGCAGAGAGGACCAGACATTTCAAACCCCTCCTCACAAAAACAGGCAGTCTTGTTTCCATCACAGTCACCACGGAAAGGACAATCACAGATACCGACATGTTCAGCGGTTCTCTGAGCAACGGGCTCCTCAGACTTGATACATGCAGTCTCCTCTACCTCGTTACCATCACTACCTCGACACTGGACCTGTCTTGTGTTGTCAGTCGACCACTCGGAGGTTATCCAGTCGAAATGAAGGCACTTTGGACTCACGTTGCTCAATGATATATTAGTGCAGTGCTGAATATCTTGTTGCTGGCTGTGGCAGGACTGTTCCTTCCCTTCCCACGAGCTGACGAGACTTCGAGATCGGAACTGGAACCAAAGGTCAGAGGTCACAGTCATGTTGGCCCTGGGCCAGTCACACATGTGAAGACACTCAGACCATTCACTAAACTCCGTGAAGCTGCAGTTTGGAGACACTGGGCACTGAGTGTTACAGTATGTATCTTGTTTGGTGAGGAGAGCTGCATTGTGGATGATCTCTCCACTGTTGTTGGCTCTAACACACTCATCCAGTGGTACATACTCTCTGTTCTTCCTGCACAGCAGTGCTGTATGAGGAATTTCCCCACACACTTGATCAGACCGCTCCGAAGGGCAGTCAAACATTTCTACAAAGTATTCATCGCAGCCTATGTTAGGGCAGGAGCGTTCTTCAGTCAGGTGAGGGCAGCTTCTTCCTCCATTCTCTGGCTCTACAAGGACATAGCGTTTCCTGTGCCTGACGGCTTTATCGTCAGAAGTGCAGCGAGAACAGCCAGACCAGGCACCAAATGAACTCACTTCACAGTCGACAGGACACAGGAGGTGACACGGCCTAGCTGAGTCTGGCTTCAGTAGGTGACTGCACTTCTCATCCCACACAGCAGCTCCAGACTCTCTGCACTCTACTATTCTGTGCTGAATACCATTCCCACAGTAGTCGTCGTGTGATCGACGGGTCCAGTTTACAATGCAGTCCTTCCATTCGTGTGACAACCATACCAACTCACTCTGTGCAGGGCAGGGCAATTCTTCCTGAATATGAATTTCATCACACATGTCAGGTTGGCTGGGAAGTATTTTTCGAAGTACTTTTCGAGTTCTTCTGTAGCAGTTGACCTGACAATCGATGCACCACTTCCACTCAGTCCACTCACCGACCACACACTCTCCAACACAAGGAACACGACAGTCCTGTTGTCTTGTAGGTGGAATAGGACCTAGTGCAGAGCTACAGGCTGAGATGTCAGGTTGTGCTACACCATTCACCAGGCAAATGGGATGACTGATATTTACTCCATCCCCACATCCACTGGAGTCATTCAGAGGCTGACAGATGCTGGGAGGGGAGTAGGAATACTCCAGATATTCACATGCAGGCATCTCACATGTTGAGGTTTCATTCAAGCGCCCACAGGCCCGTCCTTTCTCCTGTGGACCACGTCTGATGGTGCGTGTTCGTGTCCTGTATCCCCTACCACACGACACAGAGCAGGGACTCCACACTGACCATCCTCCATCATTGTACTCACAGTCAATATTGCAACGCACTGTACATTGGCGAACAGTGTCAAGGTCAGCATATCTCTCCTTGTCACAGAAGTCTGGACTGACTGTCATGGACATATTCAACAAGTCGATGCAGGTGATGGTCCTGTAGACTTCTCCCTGTCCACATGTTGCAGAGGGGTCAAGTAAACATTTGTGGAACTTTCCAAACTCTGCAGATATCTGCCAACTGAAATGTCGGAAGTCGTGTGATGGACACGTCTCTACATCATTCAAAACTACACTTCTCAACTCAGGGCAGTCGGTGGTGTAGTCATTGGACCCTGACTCTCTGAAAGGCTCAATGTGACGGGTCCTCTTCATCGGGAAGGTACTATTACATACACTATAGTCAGACCAATCAGATATGATGCAGCGACTATCACAAGGAACCAGACAACTCTCGAATGAAACAGGTTTCTCATCAACATCACAGAATCCTACTTTGACGGCCATTCCATCTGAATCCTTACACAAAACACTTCTATTGCGATAGCCTTGTCCACAGAAGACTCCAGGATCTGGAATGAGGTAGTTGACATAATCATGTGAAAGTTGTGATAAGGGAGAAGGAAAGACGCGACAGGAGCTCCAGTCCCCAGTTACCCAGCTATGGACAGCAGAGCAGGAACAGGATATGGTGTCAGTTTCTACACCACTGCTGTCCACGTAAGGACAGCTCTCCCCAAAGCGAAGGAGTCGCCGGGTCCTAGTTTGAACACACGATCTGGAGCACTCTGAGAACTCCGACCAATTGCTCATTTGGCACTCATCAGAACAGGACACGTTGCAGGACTGAGTTTCAGACTCATCGAAGGGAATGGGACATTCACTCTGCCTCAAAGTCTCCCCGTCCCTAAAGCAAGTGACATTTCGACTTTGGATGCCTTCACATATCTCACCATCCACAATGGCCCCAGTCAGCCTGCAGGTGCCCCACTTGCCATACTCAGTGTAATAGACTTGAGGGGTACAAGGAGTGGCCACAGAGCAATTCCTTTCTTCAAAGAGGTGTGCATGCTCGTGTACACAGGAACCATTTCCATTCACAATGAAGTAACGAGAGCGACTCTGAGTTCCTGTTATATTATCACAAGTTTCAGAACAGTCCGACCACTCACTCCAGTCAGATATAACACATTCGTCATCAACACAATGTCTATAGCAAACCTGTACCTGATTTGGATGTTGTCCCTTACAATGGCTGCGAGAGTCAGCTTCAGTTCCATCAATATTGCAGCAGGGCACATACCGAGATTCAGTTCCCCACCCACAAACTGCAATATCATCAGCGAAGCATTCCGACCACTCTTCAGGACACCAATAAGTACAGGGTAACTGTGGACATTGTCTAAATTCCTGAAGACGTGGACAAGTTTCAAATTTCCCAGATGGTTGTACTAGGACAGTGCGGTTGCGATGTGTGTAGGTAGCCTCACAAGTGTCATTACGACACTCTCCCCATGACCCCCACTCAGACACAATACATGGGTGGTCACATGGAACTGAGCATGACCCAAGGAACGGTGGCTTTTCAGAAGAATTGCATTTTTCTGAGTTCACATGCACCATGCTCCCATCAATGTGCTCTTCAATGCAGTAAACGTAGCGTTGTTTCAGTCCAACACCACACGAGGCCTCTTCATCCTTTACACTGCAGTCTGACCAGCTTGATGTGTCCCATCGATAAGTGGGGCACTTGGCCTCTCCTGGGCAACGTCGTGACTGCTCCAGATCTTCTTCACATTGTCTGCCGAGGGTTGGATACTGGCGAATGGGGCGGGACCGGTGCTGAACGAGGCGAGGAACTGGAAGGGAGCAGTCTGGAACACACTCCTCACTCCATGGTCCCCACACAGAGAGTAGACATGCACAGGGAACCTCACACAACTGAGAGGTCTGAGGTGGCAGTACCCGCAGGTATGCTTCTTCCTCCAGACACAACGTTTGATTGACGACGCCTCCAGTGTTGTTAACACAGTCGACGGAACGATTTCTTAATCCATGTCCGCAGTCTTGTATGGGAACACAGTCACCCCAACGCCCAACTTTCCACGTATGTTTACGGTCGAGCTCATCAATACTCGCAGAGTTCATGCACCTCCTTTTCTCGTGCAGAGCAGGACATGGCTTTCCGTTTCGTAACCTAGGAGCGGCAATGGCTCGCTGTCTCGTTGCATACGCCTGTCGGTTTTTGCAAGGAGTCCATTCGCTCCATTTTGTGACGATACAGTCTTGGTCGCACTGGCATTCTTCCGCCGACGTCAACCTGCCCTTCCCCCTCTCCGTGCAGTACCTCCAAGGAGCGGGCTTCCCGTCCGTTGCAGTCTGACAGTGTACATCCCTCGTACGATAACAAGCCGAGCTAGAGTTGATACGTCTACAAGTGCCTCCCCAGTCTCCGATGTGGCGCTGGAACAGCCCATCTCCTGGCTCACCTACTGCTAGCTGGACGGCAGCCGTGAGCAGAACGACGCAAATGAAGACAGAGAGAGAACCGTCCTGCATCATCACCTCTGAATTTGGCAGCTTCTTCTAAAACTGTACTCTTGAGAAACACTTGACTGTGACAATACGGCGAAACTATAAAATCTAGTAGTCACAATCTGGCAACAGTCATTTCTCAGCTTCCGAATCTCCTCAGGAGGTGCTTGAAGCTGGAAGCCGCTATAATGACCTGTAGCTCGTTAGCAGCCAATAGAAGTAAACGCAGCACGCGCAGAAGTAATCGAACACGATTACGCAATAATTTCCTGAATCAAGCGCTATTAAATTTTACCAAGTGTGTTTATAGCCAAAATTCCAATATGTCCCAAAAAAGCTAGCAATACCACACTCCCAGGGGTACACCCCATGCCCAGAGTTTCTCACCCGGTGAGCCATATTACAACATTCAGGCACTGATCCAGGAATTTTCAAAGGGGGTGAAACCATGAATGAATGCGCAAAAATTATCCACTCACTGCGAGAACTAGACCTAGCCATGGCGGATCTATTTGTTTATGTATTAGAAAGTAATGTAGAAGGGTGACTGAGAGGGGGGTGGCTCCTGGATCAGCCCTTGACATTACCCTCATGGTGAATGCTGAAGAAGGTGCACACTTAACGAATATTTTGATGCCAAGGCCAATAGACTGGCCAAGTTGGCAGTATCACCTCCACTGGCGGTACAGACAGTAGTACACCTCTCATACTACCTGCTAATTGCGTAATACACCAAAATTCCATTTCTTTGTGAGGCTCCCATTGTATAATACACTGAAATTCCATTTCTTTTTTGGAGTCCTCACAAGCCAGCTACTGCATATATATATCTTAATCCAAGTAGACAGCAACAATGGGTAGTTTACACAGTACAGTGGTAACCTGGGACTAAATCAACACACCAATTATTGCTATGACAATAGGGCAAGTGATGGGGAAAGGAGGACAGTACAAGGGCTATTGGTCAAATGCCTGCAAGAAGAGAAGCCACAGTCATCACAAAACACACACTGAAGACTTGACTCACTAAACGAAATGATCTCTCTTGTTCCCTTCTCCTCTGTTCAGTTTGCTTTCCGACCTCTTCGACCTTCTGTCGCAGTAGTGCTGGGAAAACAATGATTGCCTCATTGACTAGAGTGAGAACACCCTCTGTCAGCATACCAGACATTCCTCACGTACAACTACATCTCTCATAATGTATCATGTGAGGCACACCAGCCTCAACAACACCTGGTGTCATTGCTTAATGCTAGGTCCCACGCTGTATAGATGAGGAATGTACTACCTGTGTTGCGGTCTATCCAGTTCAGTGAGTCTGCGTGTGCGTTAAGAATCTTAACCACCTTCACCATCTGAAATAGGACATGAGACACTAGGTGAGACAGACAGGGGGAGACACTGTCTATACCGGGCTATCCTCATCTTCTGCAGTGTTGGCCGAGTTCATCTGTTCTATAATCTCCTTTAAATCCTGCTCCATCCTGCGGAGCTGTCCATCCACACTCTCGGCCAGCTGGTAGCTGTGAAACAGGTAACACACACATGTCATGGTTCCCTCTTGGCATTTCACCTCTGTATGAAGTGAGTGTCTTCAGTAGAAGGAACTTACATCTTGGTTCTCTCCAGGTCGGCATGGTGGGAGGTGGCCAGGGGCTGCTGTTGAGAGACACTCACCTCCAGAGCCGACAGGATCTCCTCCAGCTCCGTCTGCTGAGAGTTGATGAGGTCCAATTCACTGTCCAGTCTCTGCTGCTCACTCTTTACTCTCTCCACCTCATCATTCAACTCAGTAATCTGTGCAAAATAACTCAGTAATCTGTGCAAAGTAACTCAGTAATCTACATAACTCAACCTGTATTTCATGGCCATACACAACACATGAGCCAGAAGCCCGCCTTCTACTAGTCAACTCTCAGTAATATACATGTACTAGGAGTAGGGAAAGGAGAGGGAAGGTACCTTGTCTCCATTTTCTGCCAGCAGGCGGTCCCAGGAGTTGATCTGCTGAGCTTCCTGCAGGAACAGCTTCTCCTGGCCCTGCAGTTCAATGCTCCACTGGAGAAATGGAATGAGGAATGATCACACAACATCTAGAGCGGGACCTCAACAACGTGAACTTAAGGAGACCATCATATAGTATTTATAAACTACAGCAGTGGATATCAGAGTTGTTTGGGAATTTCACTTTGAATGTGCTCACTGGGAGGTTGCATGTAACTACCTTGTTTATAAGATCCTCCAGTTCCTTGTAGGTGTACTGCTTGACCCCACCCCCTCCTCCTGACCCTGTTAGTCCTCCACTACTGGTTGTCGTAGCAACACTAGTCAACAAACCCGTTTTTCCTGATGTAGCAGAGAGTCCAGGCAATCCTCCTGTGGATTGGACGAACATCAAAACAGTGATTGTTATGTCCATCCACAATAATGATTATCGTGTGATGTAGTAATGTTTCAACAGCAGTATCAATGTGGAGATGGTGTCATACCGAGGCTGCTGGCTGCACTAGTCTGGAGTCCAGTGGTAGGAGCAGTGGCACCCAACACTGGCTTGCTTACAGCAGTAGTCTGGCCCAGCTGCGGTCCCACAGAAGACACTCCAGTTGTTGGTTTAGGTAAACCTGCTCCTAGCTGGAGCCCTCCACCAAGAGGCTGCTGGGTGTAGGGAGGGAGTGATGATCCGAGCTGTAGCCCAACAGATGTCGCTGCTGTTCCACTGGTCGGTTTAGGTCCTAGCTGGAGCCCTCCTCCAAGAAGTTGTTGGGAGTAGGAAGGGAGTGATGATCCGAGCTGTAGCCCAACAGAAGTCGCTGCTGTTCCACCGGTCGGTTTAGGTCCTAGCTGGAGCCCTCCTCCAAGAGGCTGCTGGGTGTAGGGAGGGAGTGATGATCCGAGCTGTAGCCCAACAGAAGTCGCTGCTGTTCCACTGGTCGGTTTAGGTCCTAGCTGGAGCCCTCCTCCAAGAGGTTGTTGGGAGTAGGAAGGGAGTGATGATCCGAGCTGTAGCCCAACAGAAGATGTCGCTGCTGTTCCACCGGTCGGTTTAGGTCCTAGCTGGAGCCCTCCTCCAAAGGGCTTTCCTGTTTGCAGTCCTCCAGAGGTCAGACCAGAGATGCCAGTCTGTAGAGCTCCTGACAGTGGCGCTTGACTACTTGTTGAGCCCAGCTGGCCACCTATTCCCAATTGAAGCCCACCACTACCAAATGACCCTGACTGGGCAGGTAGTCCAGTACCCAGTGATGTCATTTCTATTATTCGGGTACTACCTGCGGCGTTGGCTGAACCCAGCGAGAGTGCGTTCCAGTTTGCAGGCAGCTCCACTCACATGCTCGGCTTCAAATCTTCACCTTTGAACCATTAAGATATTACGTCATGCATTTCATCACAGATTGTGCAACGGATGGTACACTGTAATGTTAGTGCTAGTCTTACTATGAACCAACGAAGACCATATGTAACTGGTAAGTAAAGACTTCTGTCATTATAATGACGGCTATATATTATGCTAACATGCTTCACTTCCTCTCCAACCTTAGACCCTTCTGTCTCAGCCATGTCTTCAGACAAGACGCATGAGATGCTCGAGGAAGAGAATGACCAACTCATGGATGAAATGGCCCATAAGATACACACACTCAAGACAGTGAGTACCAATACACTGTATGTGAAGTTACATGTGAGATACGTGGTATGTGTTGGGTTCCAGCTATCAATTGACATTGGAGATGAAGTTAAAGGACAGAACAGGTTTTTGGGCAACATGGTGAGTCACCTTCTCTCTTCCCACACTCCTTCCTTCCTTGTTTATCCATACTATCGCTATTCTCAGGATGAGGAATTTGATTCAGCAGGCGGCCTCCTTGCCAGCAGTATGAAGAGGGTTAAAAACATGGGCAAAGCTGGACATAATCGCTGGATGTGTTACATGATGATATTCATCATCCTTGTGTTCTTTCTCTGTTACTACATTATCAGTTGGAGAAATAGTTCGTAAACGCATTCATTTGTTACCTTTTCATGTATTATTGCCAACCATCACTCATGAATTTTTTGTAATATTTACCACTGCATTGACTATTGCCATATAAAACAACAAACAGGTTAATGTACAATTCTCTGTGACTCAGGTAACTCTGGATGCCAAATGTCCAAGATTAGAACTACTCTCATTTCAGAACCTGTGTGTATGACTTCATGCTCCCAGGAGTCATCAAAGATGACGGCCTTGCCCTGTACCCACGTGTGCCACTCTGTCCCCACACGTATCCTGGCTCCTCCGCTGTGGAGCAACGCCAGGTGGATCCTTAGTCTCTCATTGGATGGCCCAGTGTGCGTCCTGATGTGGGTTCCTGGCTGAATGGCAGAGAACTTGATACTAGTGAAGTCCTGGCCACACTCTCGAATGTGCTTCATAGTCTTTGGGAAGAATTCGGTGTGCTTTGTAAAGCCATATCCCGAGGAGCGTATTCTGAGTTCTGTCCAGTCTCCACCCACATGCAGGTTCTCCTGCTCCTCGGTGAACAAGTGAAGCCGATTCTCTAAATTATACAACAACTCATTCTTTATATCATTGTATCCAGCCTCCAGACGTGCAATGAAGGGGTAGTCTTGCTTGTCGTGCCACGGTTTGGAGGTGAGACCAGGAACATATCTCGACACTGGACGCTGTAATGGATGACCCCACAGGCCTCTTTCCACGGCATTGGACCACAGCTTCCTGGCGAGGTCCTCCCTGTCAATGAATATGAGGGCAAGGCCCAGCTGGTCAACGATGAAGAGATTGTTTGGAAGGAGAAGGATGGCCTGGCGATAGAGATCAATTTTCTCGGGGTCTGTCAACTTCAGTTCATTCCTCTTGATGTTGAACGTCTGCAGCGCCTCTGCATCTCGCTGCATGGCCCGCTCGAGAAGCAACAGCATCTCGAGGATTAATCCGCTGCTGTTGCGAGCAGTCACTTCGCTCGTTTCTACGTGAGACACACTTGCGTCCACTGAGTAGTCAGCAGCCTTGAACTTGAACGCCTCACAGTCCATGAAGAACCCGGCATCGACCTTCAGCTTATCTCGGAGCTGCTCCCACAAACCAGCTACTTGCTTTACAACTAGGGGGTGGAGCTGGGCGAAGCACGCCTCCTTAGATATCTTGTCGTCTTTCACGTTTTTACAGTATTTCTTCAACACTTTGCACGGGTTTTCTCCTTCTCTGAAAACGAGGTTTTCATGGCCAGTCACAGCGATGCTGTGTACGATCGTTTTCTCTGGTTTGGCTGCAAAGGCGATGTTGGAGTGCTGGAAACGCCCCCAAAATGGACCACTGACGGAGCTAGCCACGAAGAGCAGGTAAACCAGTAGACGAGACATGACATTATTTCAGTGCAAAGCTGCAATCTTGTTTTGTTAATGTCTAATTATCCTAACTGAGACGATGCTTGACAGCTCAGATGAAACCGCCACGCTACGTGCCGAGTGCGCATGATCGAACGGCTTTAGATTACGGACGTTGCAACTGATAAATACGGACGATAGCGGGCGGGGCTAGAAAATCAGTCAAGATGACTAGCTACAGACCTCTAGGTAGATTCCTGGCTAGTATCGTCGATACTGTAATCGATGCACCACTCCTTGACAACACGTCACGTCTACTGGACCTGCTCAATGGTCTGAATCCAGAGAAACTGAGAAGAGTGTTGAGCAGATTGGACGAGCGAGGATACACTCCTCTGCACGTAGCCGCCGAGAGAAACAGACCTGAATCTCTCAAGTGCCTTCTGATTAAAGATGGTGAGTAGCTAGTGATGTTTGATGGTGAGTAGCTAGTGGTGTTTGAAGATGGTGATGTTGTTTGAAAGGTAGACGGGAATTTTTGTAGGTCTACTAATCTCAGCACTATGTAAGTTTCTGTTCTTGTTTGAAAAAGACCCCACTCCATTGAGTGATATTACACAACCATCATTGTGGTATTACCCATTGCAACAGTTAATTCTACCTCCCTCTCTCAATCTCCTTCCCTAGCTAATCCCAACATTCGCTCCTCCCTGACCACCAGTGAGGTGACACCACTTCATATTGCTGCCCTCCATGGCCACCTGGCCTGCCTGCAGCTGTTGGTTCAGCTTGGTGGGGACATTATGTTGCAGGATAAACGCCACTTGACACCTGTCGACTATGCCCAGATCAACGGACAGGACTTGTGCTTCAACTACCTCAACGAGGTCATAGGTCAGTGGGCGTGGCCCTGCCATTGACTAAGAGTTATATGGCTTCTATTCTCAGCTCAAAGGCAGGCAGAGGAGCGCACAGGAGTGGAGGACGTCTTAATAGGTGAGGTGTTCTGTTCACTCAATGTCTGTCTGTGTGTGTGTGTGTGTCCATGTTGCCATGGGATGTGATATCCTTCTCTAGAGGTGGAACGGAACCTGGCCATAGACAATGTCCAAACTCTGAACCACTGGAAGCAGCTGAGTGAGTTGTTCCCTCTGTCCATCAACACCCGAGACCCCTCCCAATTGGAGAGCATTATGTACCGGTGAGCACTCAATTCCCCAGTGGATTCCCTCCCATATACACCACATACTGCACTCTATATATAGCAGCTGTGTGACTCACTGTAGTGTGATGTACTGTCTTACATGTTTCTCTGCAGTCATTGTATCATCATCAATAGCAGGGACGTGGTTCGAGTGTTAGGCCGCATTGCCAAAGACATCCCCATCTCTCTCCACGGAGCCAGTCTCCTTCATGCCGCCTGCCGCTATGGTCGGACTGAGCTCACCAGGCTCCTGGTCCAGAAGGTCCCCGAGATCATGTTTAGCATAACAAATGAGGCGTACAACCCCTTACATGTGGCCGTTGTACACCAACACATCGATATCGTAAAGATTCTAGTGCAGTCTCAGACCACTCAACCCAAGGGTCCATCTCACGAGGAGCCGGGACGTGATCGGTCTCTCTCAGAGAGCCTTCGCCTTCAGCAGGCTAGGTTTGGAGAGCCCACCATGTCAGGCCACACTGTTCTCCACTTAGCAGTGGCTCTCAAGAACACCGAAATCCTCCGCGTCCTACTCAAACACCATCGAAAAATAAAAGTCAACTATGAAGCGTCCAAGTGTGGCTACACTGCCCTCCATCTTGCTGTGTTTCTCAATCACTTCGAGTGTGCCAAGCTGTTGCTCAAGTGTGGTGCTAACCCTAATGCCAGTCTCAACTTCTCTTCCCCACTAGCAGAGGACCTCTCTAACATCTCCAGGTCTATACTCAGTGAAGCTGTCATCAACAAGAACTTCAACTTGCTACAGCTACTGATTGACTATGGAGGGGAAGACAAGGGGCACAGTGCAATTAGAATCTGTATCCCTTCAGCAGAGCACAGGACCTTCCTTGTACCGCTGTTGGGTAGCCTCATACGTTTGGATGATGGACTGAAGGTCAATAAACAGGCCTCTAGGAAGGTAAAACCAGGTATTGCAGAGTGGGGTAGCCTCAAGTTGACCGAGATTGATCCACTGTGGATCCACCAGGCATTTTGTTGCAGCAAGTTCTTGAAGGGGCAGAAAGTTGAGGCTGCAAACGCATGTGATCATCTCTCTACCATTGACCTCAGTGGGAACCAACTCTCATGCCTACCTCAGGAGCTTTTCCAGTTGAGTGGTCTGCAGATCTTAAATGTCTCTGCCAATTGTATCACTGGACTGCCTGACCTCCAGCAGAGCTACAACGAAGAAAAAGATTCATATGAGTGGACCTGCAAGAACCTCACTCGACTCAACCTGTCAAAGAATCTGTTGTCTGATCTTCCTCACTTTCTCTTCAAGATACCGAGTCTGAGCTATCTTGATGTTAGTAACAACCAGCTGCTTTCACTGCCCTTTGACCTGTGGAGTGCGCCTAAACTCTACCACGTGATTGGTTCCAACAATAAACTTGAGCGCATACCGACAAACTGGCCAGAGGTTATGAATGTGATGCATGCGTTTGAACATGATCCTCCTGGAAATGGAGTCCAGCCAAAGGGAGGGAAGGAACAGAGACCGAAGAGGAAAAAATTCGCTCGAGACCACAAACCACACCTGGCTTCCTCCAGCTTTGAGTGTGATAGAGACAAGCCATTGATCAGCAAGCTACAGGACTGTCTGAACATTAGCAACAGTAATCTTCCAATTGAGTGGGGCAACGATGAAGGGAGGGAAGAGGCATATGATGGGCTGGGAATTCTAAACTTGTCCAATAATTTGATTCGTGAGATTCCTGACAACTTGCCCTGCCTGTGCCCCAAGTTAATACGGTTGGACCTCTCTCACAACAGGATCAGCTACGTGTCTGTACCACGTCAGTTCCCAGCCGGCCTCAAACATCTCAACCTCTCACACAATCTAATTGAGACCCTTAATTGTAGGGATAACCTCTCCAAGCCCCTCCCATGTACCAACCCACTCCTGCTTGCCGAAACTGGCAACCTGTACCACGAGGACGGGTCGTTCTGTTCCCACCGGCAACACTTTCAGCTGAGTCGACTCAGTTGTTTAGAGTTGAACAACTGTCTGTTGAGAGAGGTGGACCTGCACAGCCAGGCCACCAGCCATCGCAGGAGAAAGGGCCGCTTGGGTCCCGAGAACACTCCTGCACAGGGAGGAGCTCAGCAACCCAATAGTTCACGGAGAGCGGACAACCCAGACCACCTCGTGTTCCCTCTGCTAAGCCGTCTCTTGTTGTCCCACAACGTCCTGAACCAGGTGCCAGACAGTGTGTGCAAGATGGTCTCCCTCACCAGCCTCGACCTCAGTCACAACGACATCATCGAGCTCCCCGCCAAGCTAGGAAGGCTGTGTAACTTGTGGGAATTTCCATTGGACGGACTGAATCTCATATCACCTCCTCACAATATAATTGAGAGAGGCAAAACAAGGGACATCATTGGATTTCTCTGGTCACTCCTCCAGAGGTATTGCCACTCACCCTATGGTGGGATGGGGCCTAAGACATGATTGCAATGCTATGAATTAATGTGCAAAATAAACTACATTTTGTGCCTCTTTCCGACAGGGCCAGACCTTATCATCGCATGAAGCTGATGCTTGTGGGGAAGGCTGCTCGTGGCAAGACCACTCTGCTGAGCCGAATATCGGAGAGGGGACAACGGGGAGTCCAGGAGAACTGGGCACTGATCAGGTGATCAGTCATGTGACTGGGTAGAGTAGAATCCATCTCCTGGTTATACATTTTTACTCTAGACACTCTTGGGAAGAAAGTGTGTCCTGATTACTGAGGTGTCCTGATTTCATGGGTTGAACTACACAAACACACACACACACACACACACACACACACACACACACACACACACACACACACACACAGCATATAGGATATAGAGGGTGTCTTTATTTGGTGGCCAGATTCCATTCAGAATGGATCCAGAGTATCCCTGTCCCTCCTTCTCCCCCCCACAGAATGGTCGGGGCTGACAAACAGAAGGGGAACCTATCGACTGTGGGGATCGTGGTGAGTGACTGGACCTACTACAAGAGAGTGCGACAGAGCCAGACTAGCCTCCGAAACATCACCTTCATGACCTGGGACTTTGGGGGCCAGGAGGAGTACTATGCAACACATCAATGCTTCATATCTCGTCGTTCTCTCTACCTTGTCGTGTGGAATGTTACATATGGCATGGTAGAAGTGGAGGAGTTGAGGCCATGGCTACTCAATATCCAAGTGCGCCAATGTGTTAATAACCCCTTTCTCTCTTGCTACATTTAACCCTTTGCTTCTCTCCTCAGGCTCGTGCTCCAAACTCTCCAGTAATTATTGTAGGTACACATATTGACAAGCTGAGCTCCCGTCAGATGAGGGAAGAATGTAAGCCATGTCTGGACCACATCGGTGAGCCATATGAGAGAGAAGAGAGACTCTGTTGACAGTGCATGTATCTCTACTGTAGCCCGGGCATATGGCACTGCTGATAACCAGAGGGATGGGTACCCCAGCATCAGGAGGAGCATGTTGGTTAGCTGTAAGAGTGGGCGGGGCATCAATGAATTGAGAGAAGCCGTGTTTGATGTTGCCAGTCAGGTCAAGGAGAACACAGGTGTGGGCTGAGTTATGTCATGTGACTATCACATGACTCCTCTCCCTCTTTAGTTGCAGGGCGTGGCATTGGGTGTGGCCGTATTCCAGACAACCGTCTCCTGATGGACCAGCTGGTCCCAGCCTCATACCTACAACTGGAGGACACAGTACGGAACCTGGCCATACAGATGAGGACATTACACAAGGCTCCAGTTCTTACCTACAAGGAACTCAGGTATTCAATGACATGTGGTTTCATCTCTATTGTTACTATCTCCTGACTCCAGGGAGCTGGTGTTTGCAGACAGCCGGACATTGATCAGTCAGCACTCGGCAGATAGAGAGTTAGAGCAAGCTATAAGATTTCTCCACGACAATGGAACTTTGCTGCATTATGAAGACCCCCTCCTGGAAGATTTTTACTTCGTGGACCCCCAGTGGTTGTGTGACATGTTGGCTCACATTATCACTGTCAGAGAGATTAACCCTTTTATCAAGGAGGGTGAGTGAAATTAACCCCAACTGCACCTGTTCAATCATCACTGTCTCACAGGGGTCATGAGGATTGCTGACTTCGCTCATATCTTCACTGATGATGACTTCCCCATTCGCTGGAGGAGAGTGTACATTAGACTCCTCACCACCTTTGAAGGTACACGTACTGCATGCAGTCTATCTCATGACAGTGAGTCTTGCTCCACATGTACACTGTTTGGTGTGTTCCCAGTGGCTGTTGAGTTAAGTGATGGAGAACTGCTCATACCATCTGCTCTGCCACCTGAGAAACCCAACCTTCCCTGTCCTGCCTTTCCTCACTCAGTGGTCAGTGGCTCTGGGTGTGTTGTATGGTCTGTGAAATATGTTCCACATACAGAGGATGCTTCCACCATTACGTCATACTTACATCATCCCGTTTGTTCCAAGTGGATTTTGGCCTCGCCTGATGTCGAGGGTCTTAAGTGACAAGACAATCATACAGCTGGCTAAGGATGGATGCAGTGTCTTTGACAGTGGTACATTATTAGAGCAAGCTTTAGCCATTATCTCCTTCACCCTCTTCCCCCACCCCTCTCTCCTTCTCCCTCTCTCCCTCTCTCCCTCTCCCTCCCCTCCCCCTCCCCCTCTTCCTCCCCCTCCCCCTCCCCCTCTCCCTCCCCCTCCTCCTCCACTCCAGATATTGGCCAGCTAGGCTGGGTGAAGTGGCGTCAGGGTCTCATTCTCCAGTATGGGAACCTGACATTAATGACCATAGAAGAGATAAAAGACGGTCTCTTTCCTCAGAGCTCAGTGAAAAGTGGGTTAAAATTCTCCCATGAAGGTCGGTGGGAAGCAGTAAGGTGAGACCCAGATAGTGACCAGTTAGTCCCTCCATCACTACCTACCTTCACTGCTAGCACACAAGTGCATATTAGCCATGAAATCAGAACTACTAGGAGGTGGGGCCCACTTGTGCTGGCCTCACTAGATCCATCCAGTATATTGACATGGGGTTATGTTCACCCCACTGCAGAAAGAACACTAAGGTGTCTGGGATCAGTGTGACAGTTCCAGACATGTTCCCCATTCTGAAGTACCTTGAGCACTCTCAGAGGAAGACAGACAAGACTCGAAGGACATCATCTCTGTCTGATGAGTGTCCGTGTCCTCCACAAGAATCTCTTCACCAGTACAAGTCACAACTGCTGCCTGCAGTACCTGAACTGCATGTGGAAGCTTCTTCAGAAATATCACATGACAACAGTGTGAGATCACGTGACTCTCAGACTGAATCACATGACAGTCATGTGACAAGTGACGTGGACCACACCAGCTGTGCCAATCGGGTGGTGGAAATTGATAAGATCGATGAGGAGGTGGAGAAACTTGCCATTAAGTGCAAGAGTCGATGTCGTCTCTTTAGTTGGGATACAACAGGAGTGGCTGCTCCTCCAGTAGTCAGCACCGCCTCCGGCTCAGCTGTCCCATCCAAGGATTGGGCTGTCTCATCTACTGAGGGGAAATACACATTAGAGTCACGATTGAACAGTTTTGACGGACGGTTCAGAGCACCGAGTTCTGATATGTGAGTACAATCAAGAGCAAGTACACAGTTAACATGTCTATTCCTCCTCTTCTTGCTCAGTTCCTGCTGCTGTGCCCCCATCAGCACCATTTCAGGGGGGTCCATAAATTCTACTGCAGATGTTCCCCACCAGCAAGAGCTACCTGTTGTGGACGAAGAGACCCACGACCAAATGAGGGCTGGTCTCATCTCCAAAGCAGTGGACCATGTCACTCTCCTCATTGAGGACTGGTTCACAGGTCCATTGCACTGTACATTGCCTACTACATGTATGTATAGACATGTGTCTCTGTAGGTGTTAGACCTCGGCACCACCTGGTACCTTGTCCTCACTGTGCTTCGTCCAGTGACCGGGGGAATAGGGCCAGTCGGAGGAAGGGTCCCCGACAAGTGCACCTGCTGCGCTCCTTCAGTGCTGACACCAGTTTACAGCTGGAGAGGTCTAACGAAGGGGAGTTGCTTACAAGTGGAACACACCCTTCTAATGATCGGCAGAGTGGTTTATTGTCAGGGCCAGCACAAGGACAGCCCTCATCTAAGGACAGTGTTACATCACACAAAGCAGTGCATAAGCCCCTCCCACTTCCTGCAAAACAACCATCCAAGTTCCCATGGTGGCAGCCCAGTCTACACATTCGTGGCAAGCCAACTGCTCCATCAGCTGCCAAATCACATGCCCCAGTTCCAGGCAAAATGCATAGAGGGGTCGGAAGTGGGCGGTATTTGGAACCAGAACACGACCAGGAAAATGTCTCGGATCCATACAACTATGCATTTCGGTATGATGACTGTGTAGTGACAGCACGGACTCAGGACTACGTAACATGCCCCGCCCACGGCAAAATCCTCCTCCGCTACATGTCACCAGACACTGTATGTTGTTCAATGGAGGGAGATCTCAGATATGTAATCATGCCATCTCTTTGTGTGCAGCTGTTTCTAGCACAAGGCAAAGATATCCTGATCAACAGTGCAGACTGTGTGGAAGAGGGAGTCCTGGGACAGGGAGCCTACGCTACTGTCTTCCAAGTCAAAATCAAGAGACCTGGAGAAGTGAGTTCATACAAGGTCATACCTACTCATCATAGTGATGGTTTCTCCCTCAACTGCAGACTGAATTTAGTGGACCATATGCCCTCAAGACTCTCACTAAAGAGTGGAGCCGGAAATCTTCACCCGACTCCTCTGCTACTTCTCAGGCCACACCTCCGAAACCTCCGTCGCGTTATTCAATCATGCTAGGGTTCACAAACCTGAAGAAAGAACTATCCATTCTCTCCCCACTGAAGAATGACCACATTATTAGGGTACACGGTGTAATTCTGTGTCCACTAGGTCTCGTTCTGGAGCATGCTCCAGGCGGGAGTCTCAAGAGACATCTGGAGCAGTATCACGACATGCAGCACTACCTCCCTGGCAGTGTGGCCCAAGCTGTCATCCTCCAGGTAGGTACAATGTAGGTACAAGTACACGATGTCTGCTGGGACAGTGGGGAATGTTCAATTTCTGATTTCCCAATTCAATTTTGAATAGTAGGCGTGGCCATAAAATGGGTGTGGTACTTGTGAATTGTGGGGATTACTTCCTGACCACACCCACTGATGCAAATCACCGTAAGTACAATGTATGTGATAATATCATGTATTCTTCACTGACCGAAATTGACAAAACTGAGGAGGATCCAGCTGGTATTCACACCACCTATAGTTCTGAGTACTAGTCAGTAACCAGTAAACCACTGGATCTGGTGGTAGAGTGTAAGGACTGGACCTCAGGTCTCACTACTCTTGTACAGTATATGTATGTACACAGCATAGTTTGTAATATACTGACATCATGGACTAGCTCAATACCATCATATCTCCACTGGCAGGTGGCTCAGGCCATGCAGTACCTCCACAGCCGGTCCATCATCTATAGAGACCTCAAGAGTGACAATGTACTGGTGTGGAGGTTTCCTGTACCTCAGGACTCCATTCTCATTCCACCAGGTCGACTTGGACCGGAGACTGTTCTAGTAAAGCTGTCTGATCTTGGTATCAGTCAGTTTGCAGCAACTCAGGGGGCCAGGGGACTTGTAGGGACCCCAGGATTTATGGCCCCTGAGATTTTAAAGTATCATGGAAAAGAGGTATAACCATGGTGATGGTTCAATGACTGACTACAAGTCTTACCCCTCCCCTCCCCCTCCCCCTCTCTCTCTCCCCCTCCCCCTCTCCCTCCCCCTCCCCCTCCCCCTCTCCCTCCCCCTCCCCCTCCCCCTCTCCCTCCCCCTCCCCCTCTCCCTCCCCCTCCCCCTCTCCCTCCCCCTCCCCCTCTCCCTCCCCCTCCCCCTCTCCCTCCCCCCAATGCAGGTCTATACAGACCAGGTTGACATATTCTCTTTTGGGATGTTCATGTATGAACTAGTGACCCAGCACATTCCCTATGACACCCTCACCGGGCAGCAAGCTAACCAGGCCAACGAGAGTGGAGTCAGGCCTGCTCTCACAAGGAAGGTGAGACTATACACTCACCTAGAGAATGATCAAACTATCTCCCTCCCTCCCTCCCTCCCTCCCTCTCTCCCTCCCAGGATCTACGGTGTGCTGTATTGCTGAGGGAGCTAATGGTGTGGTGCTGGCAGCAGGACCCTGACAAACGCCCAACTGCTGATGACATCATCACTACGGCTGAGTCTGACCAGTTCCTTAGACTCCTCAATGGGATACGTATCAGCAATGGTGGCCAGGTGACAGTCATGTGATAGTCATGTGACAGCTACTCACGATTGTAAATGTGCATACATGTAGTGTCTCTCTCTTTCTCTCCTTCCCTCTCCCCCACCTCCTTCAGGTGACAGCTGCTTGTGTGACTTTTGGCTCTATGCCCCCACACCTCAACCTCTTCCATGTCAATCATCGCTACAGCAGCAGGATAGCCACTTCACCGGCTCCTCCCATACACACAAACCTAACAAACCCATTTATCTTTGACAGATCTGGTACATATGACACTGGATTCTCCACAACAGAAGTGGAGCAGGAGTCGCTAGAGATCCATCAACCCAATAGAATTATATCTGAACACACTGGAAGATGGACTGGTAAATCTTCCCGTGCTGATTCTGGGATAGTGGATCGATCAACGGAGGGGGCTTGTTCCACAAACAATATAGACCATGAAGAGGGAACTAGCAGGGCACACTCTCTGACAGTGGGTGTGGCCCCCATCCCCAACCCCCCACCTGCCCCCTCTTCCCGGAGATTGTCAGTTACCCAATCCTCTGTTCCCCGTCCTCTGTCTGCCCCCACTGTGTATCCAATCCAACAGCTCCCAGAGCCCCTCAGCACCACCCACCACACTTCCACCAGGCACAGTGCACAGACCCACCTGGGCTCAGCTCAGAGAAGCTACTCCTCTGATGAGTTGTCCCCAACTCTCTATCCTCCTCCATCCTCTACTATTGATCCTCACCATTTGGGTGCAAAGTCTGACAGGTTGTCCGAGCCTCGTATGAAGACAAACCTTTCCCCCCATTCTCGTTGGTTGGATGACAGAGAGCTGAACAAAACATTTTACTCCCCAAGTAGCGATTCAGTCTTCCGTTTTACAGAGGAAGAACCGTCCTTTGAAGTGTGGGTAGCCTCGAGTGATGCCCACAGGTCGGTCCTGAGTGTGGTGGGTTATAATGGACAGTTCAATAACCTAGAGGTGAGTGTGGGGGGGAGGAGGGGGAGGAGCCCATGGTGGAATACTAGTTGGTTGTGTTGTATCACTGTAGGAGATGGATGTTGGCGACTCTCCAGTCACCTCCATTTGCTCTGTCGGAAAACGAGTCTGGATCGGTTTTCAGATCGGCTATCTTCTCATATTTGACTCCGCCTCCCATCATCTTGTGGCTCAGGCCTGGATAACGCAGTACACATCCATTGTCAGTATTGTGCATGTCTCTGATCTGAGGAAGGTGTACATTACCATGGAGAATGGCTCAATATTTGCCTACCGTGATGAAGTCTCCAGTAGTGAGGATGCTGGTAGAGGTAGCCTGTGTCCTGTGTCTGAATATCATTCTCTGGGGCAGATGGCCAATTGTGTTACAGCCATCCCTAGTGTGAATGGGATGTCCCACGAACTGTGGGTTGGTCAGTCAGAAGCGTGGATCACTGTCCTGGACCCCAGTGACCTCAGTGTGGTGAAGTTCATTCACAATACCAGTGATGTCTCACCCACTCCCAGCTACTTGGCACACCTGACCTACGCTAACCTAGTCTACACCACTATTTTCAATGATAGAGGAACTGTCATGGGAGACAGCCAGGTGGGTGGTCAAGGAAACCTCTCCTACCTACTGTTATCATTTCCTTCCACACACTCAGGCTCCTACAGTCGAGGGTGGTACACAAGAAGAGCACACAGTGAGTGAGAATCATGTATCCTTGGTAGAATATGTTGTAGTCCAGTAACTCTCTCATTCTCCTAGCCCTCAGTAAGTGTGTATGGAGCTCTGTACCACGGACAGTATGTGACTCAATGGAACGCCACTAGTAAAGAGATGATCACCTGCTACAACTGCAAACAGTGCATTGGAAATAGTGAAGGTACATATGTAGCTCCCTTTTTCCTTCCCTCCCTCCCTCCCCCTCTCTCTCCCTCCCTCCCTCCCCCCATTCATCCCTCCCTCCCTCCCTCCCTCCCTCCCTCCCTCCCTCCCTCCCTCCCTCCCCCCTCCCTCCCTCCCTCTAAGCTACACACTGTTATTATATACACTTACATATGTTGTTGTTGTTGTTGCAGAGTGTAAGATCAGCTCCCTGCACTGCCACTCTCTTCAGTTGCTAGTGGGGCTGTGTAGTGGGAAGATCCTTGTGCTCGAGGCCCTATCATTCCACCACCTCAGCACCCTCAACTGCCATCGTGCTGCAGTCTACAGTATGAACACCCTCAGTCTGGGGTCACTAGCAGAACCATACTTCCATTCCCGTTTTGCACAACAGTGGAACTCAGGCAGTTCCAATACCAAAAGAAAGGCCTCCAGACACTCCCTTCCAGAAAGACACAGTATTGGATCCGTGTCACTGTCAGTAGGATCCCAGTCCAATTCTACTGACCCCAGTCCCATTCCTATGTCAATGGCTGCATATTCTACCATGGAACTGAGACACTCGTCAGAACAATCCATCACTAGTAGTGGTAGCAGTGATCAAAATAGAATGGGGACGAGATTGCTCAGTTTTGGATCTGGGTTCAAGTCCTATTACGATGGTCCTGAGTCTCTGCCTCATCAGGGATCTGGCTTTTTATTAGTCTGGGACCTACATCCCAGCCAGGACACGTCATAGCCCAGAGTATTTTTATATGTGTACATGTTGGTGGACATTTACATTTCTTTATTTTTAAACATTTTTAATCACTATAACTGTACATGTATAAAAGATCTTCAACCCACCGCCCCAGTTCTCAAGGCTGGGCAATCTGTAGGGCTAGGGCATCTGGTGTCCTGCTCCACTCTGTGTGTTATGTGTTGTATATATTATTTTGGAGGAATGTTTGGATTGTTGAGGTTAGGTTTCTGGGTTTCTTTTCTTTCCATTGCTTCTTGGCTAGTGTGCTATACACATGTTTTTCCATGTATATAGTGAGTGAGGGTCCATCTTGCAGCTGGTATACATGTATTGAGGATCCGTTGTGAAAGTTTGTTCTTTGGTCACTAGTATGCCAGCTGTTTACAGTGGGTTGTATACCAGACACTTACTTTGACTTTGATCATAGGAAATTAGGAGAGCTTACAATTAATCCCAGCTGCCCCTCCACCACACAGAACAATAACCCACATACTGGTGGGCATACTGGTGATGCATACAATACGTCATATCCTGGGAAGCTTTGCTGATATAAGTCCTGAGAAAACATCCTTTAACCCCCACCACAGAATTTAAGGGACTTTACAAACCATGTATATATATACACCGTACATATAATTTGTGGAGCCGGTCATACATTAATTCTTCTAGGCGGCTTCCGCTTCCGCTTCTAATTCTAGGTATTTCTGTCACCGTGCATGTGAGAGACCGATTCTGGGAAGTATATACAGTTCAACGTTGACTGCAGTTGCCAGTATATAAACTGCGTACACAACTACTAACACACGTTATAACGGAGAAGTCGGAACGCGAGCCTGAGCTGTAAAGCATGTCTGATGTTGGGAGTAAGTGTTAGATATATATATATAGTACCGAGCACTCCTCTTAATAAATCTACTCCCCGGGCCAACCCAATTGTCACTGCATTTTATGTTATCATCTGTCACACAGATGCCGTAGACGACGCTATTGATGCTACGTGGAATCTGTTCTTCCCACGCCTTCACACGCAGACCGAGACGCAGACTACTACAACTACATACACACATACACACCACCACAACACTGGGACACACGTCCACACGACGCCGCATACCTCATTTGATGGTGCCTCCAGGTGTGGAGTTGCACTGGGTACAGGAGCTGCAAAGTTGGGCAAGAAAGTGGCCCAGTCTGAAGTTGGACGTTCGGCTGGCCGTGCTGCTGTTGCTGGGGCAACAGAAGGAGTGAAGCAAGACCTGACAAACCGCTACTTTTATAATACATCATGGCAGGTCACTACTACCCCACAGCCCATCCCTGCTCCACAGCCTAAGACAACTGTCGATGTGGAAGTTTCATCTGGTGGCAGTCGAGTCCATGTCCATCAGGAGCACAATCAGGAGAGTGCACCGCAACCTTGGAAACCAGTCCGCCCTCCAGCACCGAAGGTCTCTGTCGCTGCCTGGGAGACCACTCAGCATCCCAGCCCTGCTCCTGCTCGGCCACAGCCGCAGTCCCAGACCACTGTCAACGTGACCGTTCCATCTGGCAATGGTTATGTCCATGTCCATCGGGAGACCATACCTCCATATGAGCAGCGCCCACCAAAGCCAGCAGTCTTCAAACCACACACTGGCAAGAGAGATTCTCGTCAGGCAGCACCCATCAGACAGTCCAGCAGAGAACGTGTGTACAAGTACAACCTATCAAAGCAGCCAAACTGGGAGCAGAGAATGCTGGTACAGGCTCTGTACAACTTCAGGTCAGAGAGAAAGTGTGATCTGGAGTTCCGCAAGGGCCAGGTCATCGAGGTTCTGACAAGAACTGATAACCAACATGACTGGTGGGAGGGCCAACTAGAGGGAAGAGTCGGTATCTTCCCAGCTAATTATGTCAAACTCATGTAATTATAATGGACTTGCTGTATGACAATACCACTTGTCAATAAATTATATATATTCCTAGTACCATAGATACCGATTCCCACAAGCTAGTACAGATCAAAGAGATGTAGTAAGAGCGATGGTCATCTTACGCTTGTATTGAGAAGGGCCTGATGAACCACAGAACTGCAAGTGCAAAGATGCGGCTAGAGACAGGAACGTTGCCATTGATGACCTCTGTCACTTATAATACGGAGGGCTGTACATGATGGACGGCAGATTTTTGTGTTCGTGGAAGTACCATCACTGCTTACGTTTTAGGGACGGTGTTTGTAACACTGGGCCATTTACAATCACTGGACTGGACTGATGGACTGGAATGGCGGACTCGTTGAAATCGCATGTTCCTCAGGCATGAACTATGATAGTTAGATCTATAAATGCAAGAAGACAGTGACCCTTTCTTGGATGAGATACTGTCGTTGTAATACTCCGCAATGTTTATATGTACATGTGTACTAAGGCCTGTGTCTACACGCACTGTACCAGCACGAATCAACAGGCTACATGTAGCTAAGATACACCGACCCCTGCAAGATCTTCACACAGACCTATGTAACGTCAGCACAAGCCTATAGCTTAGCTTAATTTGGAGTCACTGTCTTGCTTAGGTCTAATCCTGTGAGTACTCGAATTCATGCCTGGTAGCGACAATTTCAGCAAATCCGCCAGTCCAGTCCAGTGATTGTAGACAGCCTTTATGATGCCTCCACGTTAATTAAAGGTTGTGTGATTACCAGTGTGTTTTAGAGCTGACCATACAAGTCATCTATTCATAGATCAAATTAGACATTCATGTGACTTACTATTACTTCAATGTATTATGAAAACAGTCATTTTCTCATTGTACATTTGCTGATGCTTCTATATACCTTCTGGAATACACAGCAATGGACTTTGCCAGCAGTGTTCCTGCATTGTCTGTTCAATCAGAAGTTGTTTAGAGAGCTGCTGCATGATGTGAAACAGTCACACATGCCTGTGTATGGAGAATGCAAGCAAGCCTGTATTACAGTAGTAAAATACATCCAGAGTCAGGCAAGTGCATCGTATTGGCTCTACGGTACCACTTCAGCAACACCTTACAGTATGCACGCGCGCGCGCGCTTCTTTCGCCGATTGGTTAATTAAACGGTAATTAAATTCACAAGTCTATTATGAAAAAAATTAAAATGTCCTCTATCGTGGCTACTGAAGCAATAAAAATGAAGGACTTTAAAAAATTTTAATGAAAAAAAAAGAAAAAAAAACAACGGTTGGTTATCTGCCTGGTCTCTTCGAGAGAGACACAACCTGGCTTCAGTCTCCAAGCACACTGACCAGGAACCAACCTGTATGTAGCAATGGTGGGGTTAAGGGAGACTCACCGCGGCCCCTAGACCATAGATGCGATGAACTTGCTAAGCTGGGTGCAATTTGATTGGTCAACAGCGAAATCCGCGCGCATGCGCGTACGACATAGGGAGGAGCGACCACTCCTTCGTTAACTACGTCTAAACTTCATTCAGCGGCAACGGGTAAACACGCTGAGAAGAGCTATCGTTAAAGCCAGCAAAGATGGGCGGTAAGTGTTGTACTCAGTGCACGTTGTCAGAGAGGGAGAGGGAGAGAGAGGGAGAGGGAGAGGGAGAGGGAGAGGGAGAGGGAGAGGGAGAGGGAGAGGGAGAGGGAGAGGGAGAGGGAGAGGGAGAGGGAGAGGGAGAGGGAGAGGGAGAGAGAGAGAGAGAGAGAGAGAGAGAGAGAGAGAGAGAGAGAGAGAGAGAGAGAGAGAGAGAGCATGCCTACATGCTCATCAGTTTCATACCAACACACACACACACACACACACACACACCCTCCTACACATATCACACAAGATGGTGAAGAGTCTTTCTCCAGGTATGGAGCTGTACTGGGTACAGGAGCTGCAAAGATAGGCAAGAAAGTGGCCCAGTCTGAAGCCGGACGTTCGGCTGGCCGTGCTGCTGTTGCTGGGGCAACAGAAGGAGTGAAGCAAGACCTGACCAACCGCTACTTTGCCCCAGGGGAAGCCACTACTCCACAGCCCAGCCCTGCTCCCCAGCCACAGCCACAGCCACAGCCACAGCCACAGCCTAAGACAACTGCCAATGCAGCAGTTTCATCTGGTGGCAGTCACATCCGGCAGGAGAGAGCACCACCACCACACAACCACGAACCACGCCCACCTAAGCCATCCATCTTCTCCCGCTTCAAGCCACACATTGGCAAGAAAGACACTCGTCAGGCAGCACCCATCAGACACTCCAGCAGAGAACGTGTGTACAAGTACAACCTATCAAAGGAAGCTAACTGGGACGAGAAGATGCTGGTACAGGCTCTGTACAACTTCAAGTCAGAGAAAAAGTGTGATCTGGAGTTCCGCAAGGGCCAGGTCATCGAGGTTCTGACAAGAACTGATAACCAACATGACTGGTGGGAGGGCCAACTAGAGGGAAGAGTCGGTATCTTCCCAGCTAATTATGTCAAACTCATGTAATATTTGTTATAAAAACAATTTGAGTAAAAGTTATCAACAAAAAATTCAGAATATGTACAAAAAATGAAATGATCAATGATTTTAGCACTCAAAAAACGTATTATAAATGACAGATGACAGTGATGCATTGTGAGGTGTGTAGTATGACTTGAGATAGAGGATGTTCATCATCTACCACAGCAACCTGAGCCTTTAGGTTTGTTGGTTACCTGAATCCCCTTCTGTCTTCTGTTGGGCCCCTCGTGTTCATAGTGCACCTTGATGGTTCTGTGGGAGGGGAGGGGAGGGGAGGACATTGTCTACACAACACAAATATTGGAGTGATAGTTCATACCTGACAAGGTCCATGAGGCAATTTCCAACATTGTATCCTGTCTTAGCACTGGTCTCCATGAACTGGGCCCCATAGATCTGTAAACAAAATACAGTAAGGGAGACTCTAATAATTCCAGCCCAACCCCTTCAGATGGGGGGTGTGGTGAGAAGTGTGCCAAATCCTAACCTTGGCAAATGTTTCCCCAGTCTCAGTTGCCACTTCCCTCTCATTCTGGTCGTCAAGATCTTGCTTGTTTCCTATCAACATTAGACCTGTTGGCATCTGGTCCACATTCTCCTGAGGAATGTCATATTAAAGGCATCATTTTGTGAGGTGGGAACATGGTTCTCACTTGAATGGAGTTGATCCAGGATTTGACTGCAATGAATGATTCTTCTTGACTTATGTCGTACATTAATATCACTCCCTGTGCTCCACGATAGTAGGCCTTGGTCACAGACTGGAACCGCTCCTGGCCTGCCGTATCCCAGAGTTGCAGGGATACAATACGGTCGTCCACTTTCAGGGCTTTGCTGTAGAAGTCCACACCTGGTGTGTGGGGTGTGTGTGTGAAGACAGGTGAAGTGCATATGCCAGCAATACTCAACAGGTTGACAGGAGCCAACACACACAGTCTCAACACAAAAGGCAAATTTGACCAGCAATAGATATAAAAGGGAGTAATGCATCACTACAGACCTATCACATGCACCACGGCCAACCTAATGAGTACCACAACTACTGGAACATTTGCCTCTAACATTGACAACTTCCTAACCTACTGCATGCTATTGACTCTTTGCCCTAAGGCTAGTTCAGAGGGGAGGAGAGAGATTCTATGTTCAGGCAGACCCACACTCCAGTGCAATTCTCTCTATCTTTCACATGCACACACCACACTCTATGTACCGATGGTTGATGAGTAGCGTGCAGAGAAGGCATTGGTGCAGAGACGCATGAGGTAACTGGACTTCCCAACGTACGAGTTGCCTACTACCAGGATCTTGAAGACATAGTCAGGCTGAGTTGCCAGGTTCTCTATGAACTGGAGAGGCTACAGGAAAGGGAGAAGGGGAGGAAGAGAGGGAGGGAAGGAGGGAGAGTAATAAACACCACCAGGAGGAATGCAGCTAATCGATAGGAAGGAACCCACAAAAACACAATGTCATTGTGACAACTGCTGGAGGTCGCCGACTTCCAGCGCTTCCAAAGAGCTACAATTCTATTGAGCAAATTCTAGGGCTATTCACAGTATTCAGCGTAAGCGTTAAACCTTGACCTGGCTACATGACCGATGCGTCAGTTCTGGTAACTCACTACTCACAACTCACTGGGTATTTGGCCTCGTAGCCTATAAGGCTGCCCAGACTGCCCGTGCGACTCCGTCGCTTCTCGCCAGTCAACTGGTCACGACGAAGAGAGCTTCCTTTGCGGCCACTACCTCGCCGTAACGAGTCCTTTCCCAGAACGGGAGAGCCTCGCTTCTCAACAGCCGCCGTCTGTCCCCGCACAGTGGTTAGTGGCGGCGGGGAGGGCGTCGGCGTGGTCTTTACCTGCACTTCTACTTCTGTCTCCATTGCACACTCTAGAACACTAACGACCACCAGTTAAAAGGCAGGATGCCAGCGAATGCCTAAGACCGATTATCAGCGAGCTATTTTATGGGTTTTCCTGCGCCCGTTTCCGCTATTGCTCCCCTCCTACATCCCGTTACCAAGACACACCTGACACTTAATGATAAATTGCTCGTCTCTCTTCTTCAGAGGCTGTTGCTTCACCCTCTCTCCGTCTTCAACTGTAATGGGAACAGTAATCCTCCTTCCATCTGTACTGGGAACATCCTCCCTCTCCCCTCCATCTTCCATGGCACCTCTAAAGGGGACATCCTCCCTCTCTCCTCCATCTTCCATGGCACCTCTAAAGGGGACATCCTCCCTCTCCCCTCCATCTTCCATGGCACTGGAAACAGAAGCCATAGGTGTCACTGGGCTATTCTCTGCAAGCAATGAACTATCATTGCTAGCTGTCAGTGGCAGTGCACTATCCATGCTAGAGGTCATGTGACTGTCATGTGATGTCTGGTCTGAGTCAGATGCCTGGTGTCCTGAGACATTCTTCTTGGGTCTTCGGGCCCTTATCTTGGGCCTCCCTCCACCAGACACAGTGGCACTTCTTGTCCTCGAGAAGGGGGACTCCATCGGAGCAAGGTGGGACTCTTGAGTAGCCACGTGGCCTTCTGGCTTGGTCACAAGATCCATTTCTAGTGTCTTGTTTTCCTGTGGTGAAGATCTCACCTCACCTAGAGATGTGTTCTCATCAGAGATGGAGGGGCTGGAGAACACAGCATAAATATTTAGCATCTTGAAAAGCAAAACAGTAGCTGGTTATCTCACTCTTGTCGCCCTTGAGGGGGAGAAGACCACTCTTTTTGGCGGCTAGGAGGAGCAATGAAACTGATTGGGGGGGGCTCGAGGTACTGCCTAGTCTGGAAGAGGTTTGGCAAACTGTTGGCACGCCAGGGAGGCCTCGGCACCTCATACGGATTGGTCATCAGTGGCTCTCCTCTCAAAATTGGACTCTCTATCCCTTCCTGTGGTAAAGATGACAGACCACAGGCTGTGGTTAATGACTTGGAGTAGGTCTACACCCCCACACATCCACATTAATTAACACATGGGTTATCCACAGCTGTAGTGCATAGCAAGCTATGTAAAGGAAAGATAGGCAACCCAGACAGACACACAGTATGCCTCTTGTCAACTCTCTTGAATATCTGCTAATTGCCAGCCTATATACCTCAGGCCAAGGAATAGAATAGCCTCAAAGTCTAGAGCACACAAAGAGTCTGTCTATACAATGGAGGGTTGGTCTGACCTGCTTGACAATCTCATCTAACAGGGAGTTACGTGAGGTGTGTCGATGTCGGCTGGACATGGTGGACAGCAGGTCAGGAGTCTGGCCTGAGAGGAAGCTCATCTCATCATCATCACTGGTCACACTGAGGTTAGTCTCATATGCCAGGATCTTCTCCCTGGACAATGAGGAGACATTCAGTACATGCGTACTGTGCACACACTCACCCACCCCTCACTCACTTAACCCTTCACTCACTCACTCACTCACTCACTCACTCGCCCCCTGACCATAGAATGCTCCTCTTCCCCCTTCCCTTTCCCCTACTCACTTGAGTTCAGATATCTCTCTTTCATACTCTCTCTTAACCTCCTGCAGTTCCTCCTGACTCTCCTCAACATGGCTGGACAACAGAACAAGCTAAGAGTCACAGCACATGACCACACTATCAGCCTACCTTGGGTCAACTCTCTGGGAGGCCTGTCGGTGGAGCCATTCCATTTCCTCGTGTTTCTTTACCAATACTGCCTCCCTTGCTTCCAGTCGATGCTCTAAATCTTCCTTCTCCTGGCGAGTGTGTGTATAGCCAACAAACATGATAAAAATGCTACTGAGGCAATATTGTTAATGCAATGTCGGTAAATGCCACTAACCTGAGTAAGCATATCGTACTGCTCCTCCAGCTGGGTGTGTGCCTTTTGGCCAGCCTCCACCTCACTCTCCAGCTGAAGAGCAAAGTTGCACACACTTTCAAGCCGAGAACTAAGCTGTGGTCGGACAGAGAGACAGGCATGCTGCTCTCTCACATCTTCAATGAGCCCTTCTCCACATACATGTACACACACACCATTTCCTACCACCATATATGGCATATCCAGTTTCTGTTACCTTTCCTCTTCCACTACACACACATACTCACTAACAACACCATCACTACCTGTGACCTATCAGGGCTGAGGGGCCCTATTAGCCCCAGTAAGGAAATACCAGTGGGGCTTCTATTAAATATACTGAGCAAATACATGCCATGAGGTGAGTACACCACCTCACCACATCGCAGCTGAGTATACAGATTATGTGTACAGGCTTACTTCTTGTAGTTTCTGTTTTACAGCTGACAGTTCCATCTCTTTGTCTCCCAGCCTCTGCTCCAGTTTGAGCTTTGTCTTCACTTCAGTCAGTGCAGTCTGTGATGACAGAGGAGGCATTCTGCTACATACCAGCACCACATACCACACTTAGCTACAGTGTCACCAAACAGTGGGGGGGTGTATGTACCTGTATCTTTAGGTTGGCATTGGCTGCATTGAGACGACTCTCCATTTCCTCGTCCAATTCAAGGGCCTCTTGTTTGGTGGCTCTGCGTTGATTTCTAGTGTTTGAGTGACAATATACGTAGGTATTATAACAGTACTTATTGCATTGACGTGTGTGTGTGTGTGTGTGTGTGTGTGTGTGTGTGTGTGTGTGTGTGTGTGTGTGTGTGTGTGTGTGTGTGTGTGTGTGTGTGTGTGTGTGTGTGTGTGTGTATGTGTGTGTGTGTGTGTGTGCGTGTGCACATAAGCAAGTGAGAGATAAGAGGGAGAACTGACTCAAGAGCTCTCTGAGCGCCTTCCACTTCGTGTGCTATTTCTCCAACAAAATCCTCAAAATCACCCAGGAGTTCAGGGTTGGTTTCAGACAGGTTGCGCCAGAGAGATGAAATACTATGCCTGGGGGCAGACAGAAAAAATGAAGTGTAAAAAGTGGCAAAAGGTGAGAAAAGGTAATGATACGAATGGCAAATGGCCAAACCTTACACACATACACACATGTACATTAATCAGGTTGAGATGCTTCATCTTGATGGGTATGCTGAGCTGACTCGTTAGCTCAGTTGGGTATTGCAAGTGTCATGGGTTCCCACCCAAGGCAGTTCCTTTGAAAATGACTATTTGAGTGAGTGTTGTGTTGCTGTGTATGACTTGTCTCTCTTTACACATGTAGGTTAGGATTACAGCTACATGCACATACACTAGGGCAAGGAGCCATCATCACCAGCAACACCCCTCAACTGTAGCATGCTTTACATACATTTACATGTAACATGGGAACCACGCTAGTCCAGTTACATGTACCACACTGACTGACTACTCCCTTCATTAACACACACCATCATTCCATGTATGGACTGAAGTCCCCATGAGTATGAACATGTGTAGGTATCCCTCTTGCAAACAAACCAAGGGTCAATTTTACCATGCTCCTCTTGTCTTTCATGTGTGTACATCTCACAACATACACAAATTCATAGTGCAGTAGGTCAGCTGTTTCACCTGTTATTAGAAGATAAGGTGTCCAGAGACTGGGCGAAATTCTCAGAAGGTTTGACGGTTGGATCTCCGTTCACTTCCAGGTGACCGGTCTCCGTGCCATTCGCTGATGTTGACTCAAAACACTCCTCGTCCACCAGCCTTCTTCTCACACTCCCTCTCCTTTTCCCGTTGGTTCTCAGTTGTACAGGCGGCTCTCCACTAGCGCGAAGCAAGGCAAACTCGGCTTGCCTTTCATGGCCAGGGGTTGTAGGTGCCTCACGTAGAAAGCGAGCAAACCCACCAAGAAACTCGTCCATGGAGACCCGTCCGTCACCATCCATGTCCAGGTTCTCAAAGGCCTCGTCAAGCTGCTCGTTGTCAACGTCTACTTCAAGTCCAAGCAGCTTACGAAGGTCTTCTTTTGTCAGCGAATCCTGATTCTCTCGGCGTATGTGTGTGAACATCCACATCAAAAGAGGCCGGTAGGAACTGATGCTGGTGACCGAGTCAGATGGAGAGAGAGTGTGCCCCGCGCTATCGCTCCGCTGGCGCTGTAGAGATGATATACGCCTAGGAAGGCTGTCCATCTTATGTCACCTCGCTCGGTAAGCATTCAACACACCGAGAATACTGGTCTCACTTCCTTCGTAACGCTTGGCGCCTCTGCGCTACTAATGGAAACAAAATTAGCGGGATGTACCCTAATTGCACACGTGGGTTTCAGCTGGCTGGTAACCAGGGTAGAGTTCTGTGAGTCCAGAGACAACGACTCATGTATTATTCGGCAAGCAACTGTGCGTCCACCCTTTCTAGCGGTGAGAACCCAGTGAATTACTGTCGCACACCCGAGATATTCTGCTGTGCCATTTAGAAAAGGAGGTTTTCAGAAGAGAGGCGTTGGAGACCAAAGTCAAGGAGGGCATGGACGAGAAACGCGGAAAACAGAAGAGACGTGATAGAGTATCCAAAGCCAAGGCGCAGAGTGCTAAGTCCAAGGTTTCCCATCATTTATGGTGTGTTGTTTACTAGTCTCTCATTCAACTACTATACCTTTGCAGCTCCCAAAGACTGGAGGAGATGTGCTGGCTCAAATAAAATCCAAGGAAAACATTGTAAGGATGTGGTCCACAGTGTATGTGTACACACACACGTTCATACTGTGTCATTATTACTGTAGGTTGCTCCCAACAGTGGCACACAGAGAATTACTGTCTCCAGGGACAATGTCCCAGCCCTTTTCACAGTGAGTGTGTGTGTGTGTGTGTGTGTGTGTGTGTGTGTGTGTGTGTGTGTGTGTGTGTGTGTGTGTGTGTGTGTGTGTGTGTGTGTGTGTGTGTGTGTGTGTGTGTGTGTGTGTGTGTGTGTGTGTGTGTGTGTGTGTGTGTGTGTGTGTGTGTGTGTGTGTGTGTGTGTGTGTGTGTGTGTGTGTGTGTGTGTGTGTGTAAGCTGTATTACATGTATCTTCTTATTTCTCATGCCAGCAAAAGATTGGTATTTATAACAAGGGCAAGTCTTCTCTGATGGTGTCTCGGAGTAAGTCCACACAATTGTATTTCAACACCATTTCTACTATTACATGTTGGCAGGACGTCCACTTCACGACATTCAACTGTCTCAGAAGACCATCCAGGACACAGAGAAGGACTTAAAACGGGTGTTAGGATACAGCAAAGATGGAAATTCACCTGTTAAAAGTTCTCCCCATTTGTCCAGAGGGAAAAATTCCCCTATGGCCACTGGGGGCCAACCACCTGAGGAACCCAAACAGTCAAGGTAGCCTCACTGTTGTGTGTGAGTCCAGCCTAGCCCATTCCAAGTAGAACTAACCCGTCAGACGGCATTCACAGTGACTGCCTGTGGTCTCTCCATACAGCAGTGAGATGGAGCTGTCCCCAGACAAACCAGGAGCAGTGAGTGATGATGACAGTCTACTGTGTATTGCTGGCCGTATTGCAGAGGGCCTCCATCCCTGCATGGTCTACCCGGATACTGACTACCTCAGCACTGTGAAGGCAGAATTGAGAAAGTTGCTGAAACAAGGGTCAGTCTGTATGTTTACAACATGGTGTAGTGTTCACATTGTTCTTGTTAAGTGTGTCTCAACTACAAGTTATGTATGCAGTCATGTACATGATGTACATGTTGGAGTAAAACGTGCTTTGCATGTTGTATATGCCTTGTCTGTGTAGCCAAGTCATTGTCTGGGTTTGAACTCAATCCTTAGGATATTAACATCCATCCTGCCACAAGAGATCTGGTGGCTCAGTGGTAAGAGTGTTTGACTAGTGATCAGAAGGTCCTGGGTTTGAATCCCAGCTGGATACTGAATTTTTTCACGGTCTTTAATAATGACTTGGCATTTATGTTGATTGATAGTGTTCCCACCATTTAGGCTATTTGATAACTTTACATGTGTATATGTACCGTTGTATGATACAGGAACAGTGGTGACCAGTCCCATTCCCAGACCATCAGTACCGGAATGCAGCCTGACATGGAGACTGTAACAGGACCCAGCGAGTACCCAGCCACTGAGTAAGGATCACTTCACAGTAGGTGTATGTCTAGACACTTCACAGTAGGTGCATGTCTAGACACTTCACAGTAGGTGCATGTCTAGACACGTGAATGGTTCCCAGTACCAACTCCCTAGTCCTCCTCTCAGTCATTCTCCATGCATTCTCCCTGCAGCAGTGTGTCCTTGCTGGACCCTGTCACTGGAGGCTCTTCTGACACATTTTTCTCCATTCCTCTCTTTGATGACCAAGACCGGCTGACCCAGGCAGGCTCAGATCGGGATGGTTATGACTTCAGACTGGACATGCTGAGATCTGCTGTGTTTGAGCCGGCCTCTGCAGCGTCTCATGCTGAAACTGGGCAACGTTTTGATTTGACAGAGGTTGAACTTGCACCTTTGACCTATGATCCTTCATATCCCACTGGCCCTACTTCTGTGGATGGTGCAAGTGCTGGCTATCAAATGGAGCTCCCTTCATCTCCACAGGTTGTGATGGATCCCCCGAGGGATTTTCTCGATCTACTTGACACTATGCAGCAAGAGAACACTGGGGAACAGCCAAATAGTCTATCACGCCCCCCGGGGTCCAAGTGGATGCCGACCCCTGAACGACCCCTCATGTTCCCCCAAAAGCTCTACTAATACCCAATGTAATATATATATACCACTATTGATTTAAAGGCAACAGCAACTATTTTCAGTCATTCGATATTTTGAGCAAGAGATGAAATCAGTGAGCATTGTCCTCACACGATGTCGAGGATGAGGAGCCTTGTGTGTGCAGATGTAGAATTGTACATGACCTACCATCACGTGTGTTGTCTCTCACGGGCACTGATGGCCAAGTCTAATGTCCCCTTCATAGACTATGATATTACATGTGTTTTACCCACAATACAATATGTATGGAAGTTTACTGAAATTAAAATGTTTACAGTTTGCAAAAGTAGAATCACATTGTGGTATAAAATAGGATAGTGGCTATTAAAACTGACAATGGTTGTAAAAATACGCTATGCTCTCATCTGGCTACCCAGACAAGGGGTTAAAGTTCACCCTGAGTTTCTCTCCATGGCTCAACATAGCCACCACAGGATAGAACCCTCCTTTTGGAACGTCACATTCAACCTCTCCAACAGTTTCACCATTCTTTGTAAAGTACACTTTGCATGTTTTCCTGCTGCTGGAACTTCTGTTGGGCTTCCTTTCATGGGGTACCCTCAGAATGGGTGGTCGCCACATACCTTCCAGGACCCCCTCCATTAGAGCTTGTCTCACGTGTCGACCACCAATATTGAAGGGTCCACGCAGTGGTTCATGCATGAGGTCCAGTGAGTCCCCGCTGTACGACTCCTCTGACTTATCACTGCTGTCTGATTCGTCTGAGTCGGAGCTTTCAGAGAGGAGGTATTTCAAGGGCAAAGCTGCTGCTTCATTCTCTTCGTTCTCAACCTCACTCTCCTCACTCTCACTCCCTCCCTCTTCCTCCCTCTCCATGCACACTGGAAAACGGATCCCACATCCCATACGATCCCCTACTGTGCACGATGGGCCAAATTCGTCACCATGTCCCTTTCCTTTGAAGAGTTTGCCATCGTCAGCATGATAACCAATTCCACCTGCATTCCACCCTGGATGTCTGTGTAAGGGATATGTTGTCTTACCCAGACCAATGGCCAGAGCTCCAAGCGAGCCTTCTTCCACAATTTCAATCTCAAAATAGTGGTTAGTGCGGTCCAATGGATATCGAGATTGTGCAATCCCCACATCTTGTAACTGACCTCCTATGCCAGCATACTCCAGTGTAAGACCATTATCAACAAATCTGATTCCATTAGATCGTAGCCAGCGGGTCTCGGGCCCTTCGTCTTCCTCCATTGGCTCAGTCATTCCATCTATAACACGTCTCCAGTGGCCTAAGTAACGAATCTTCTCTCCACTACTGTGTAGCCCTACATGGGTTGAAACAATAGTACTATATATACCTTACGAGTGTAGGGGCATACCAACTATAAATCACTTTGTTGATGATGTGGTGAATAGGTATAGAAACAAGGAAGCCTCTATGCAACAAGGCAGGGGATGATGGCATGCACCAATAATAACGATGTCTGGAGGGTGCATGCCATCATCCACCTGCCTTGCTAAAGAGACGATGCCATGTTTTATACTTTTACATCATGAAAACCTTTTTTTCAATTGCTGGAAACACTTAATTTCATACACACTTGACCCGCACCCCTTCTACTCATGCATGCTTGAGCAGAGTCTACCGGCTCTCTGATAGTGAGTGTGATTCTTAAAAGGAATGTTACCCATCTAATATGAAGTCCCACTTGAAGGGCAAAATAGTCAGAACTAACTCCTGGGTATCATGTGTCTCACTGTACACTACTTGCCTATGAGAGGGTAGATTCCATTGAGTGGTCTCTTCAACTTCACCACATCACCAACCGGATTTCCATTCTTTGTGAAGAACACTTCCACGTTTCCCTGCTCTAGTCCACTGTCAAAGTTCACGCCACATCCCATGCGGTCCCCTGTGGTACATGTCGGACCAAATGCCCGACCCATTCCACTCTCGCTGTAAAGTTTTCCATCGTCGGCATGGTAACCACAACTGTTTCTGTTCCATCCAGGCATGCGTGACATGGGGTAGGTTCGCTCCCCACACCCTATGCCAATGGCAGTCTCCCTCCCTTTGTTCAGGATAACATACTGAGGGAACAAGGAAACATTAACCCAGCTGGCTATAGATATATACATCATACCTCAAAGTAATTGAGGAGGGGGCTGAGGGGTTCTAGAAATTTCACTATTCCAGTTGAACGACCCCCTTGAAAAGAGTAGACGTCGCCGTCAACTTGTATGCACGGGGATTTTACAACGCGACCCTTGGTGTGAAGTTTGGTTCCTTCCAGCAGTTCACAGTCCTCCATCGGTGTAAATAGTGGGAGTGTCCCAGGGAGAAATGCAAAAGAGCATACGTCACTCGACCTTTTGACCCGAGGACTGCACACGCGCGGGCCGCTCTTGAGCCACGCCTTCCTTTGTTTCGCGTTGCAATTTAACGCTAGCTTACAGGCGCTGGGATAGCAGTGCATGCAGCATTCCCAAGGAATGAAGCAATAATGCGGTTGCTGTTGCTAGTAGAGTGCATTCAGATACTGCTGCTGTGCACAGTTTATGCGAAAGACTGCCCGCATCCGTGCATTTGTTACGTCAACGCAGACGAGGAGAGCACGCTGACAGTGGACTGCCGAAACCAGGAGCTGTTCGAGATCCCGCTCGGAATTCCCCCCACCACTTCTCACCTGTTAGCCTCTCTGCTCCTCATGCTAACCTAGAGTACCGTAGTGCCACTTCTCCTCCAGTGATGTCAGCTACAATAGTATCCAGTTTGTCCGAGCAGTGGACCTGCAGAATCTTCCTGTGCTCACTTATCTGTACGTCAATTTCTTTTTACCCTAAAACGATATATTATCCAATTGCCTTGTATGTAGGCAGCTTCACACAAACCAAATCGTGGACATAGAATCAGGAGCTTTTGAAAGCCTTCCTACCCTGGAGACACTGTAAGTCATGCATTATGTATACTGTAGCAGTCGTGTTGGAGGCACCTTGTGACTGGCTGCAGCACAGGGCTCTGCAGAACAACTTGTTGATGATGCTCAGATCTGGTACATTCAATGGACTATCAAACCTGCGCAGACTGTAAGCAGCTGAATAGCTACAGCATTTCAACAATATTTAGTTCTGTGTTTTATCAATCTCTTTCAGAAATTTGTTAAATAATTACATTGAAGAGTTGGACCCTGAAATATTTCGTCCGCTAGAAAACCTGATCTTTTTGTAAGTGTATTGCACACTTCAGCACTACCCAATGAACTGTAATTATGTTCTTATAGGAATCTGGATTTTAATAGTTTGGAATTCATCACAACTGGGACATTCTTTAATCTGTCCCGTCTCTTTGATCTGTGAGAGAATTTAATTATTGTGATAACGAAATCATCCATTGCTGCATTTCCAGAAACCTGAGGGAGAATTTCATTGGCAGAATTGACAGGGAGGCCATCGGCAATCTTCCATTCTTACGCACTCTGTGAGACTCTCTTCTATCTCTTCAAGTATACTCCCTTCAAGTATACACTGTGTATTGCAGGAATCTGGAAGGTAACCAGCTCCAGTCTGTACCAACTAATGCCTGGGTGAATGTTCCCCTGCTCCGTTCACTGTGAGGCTAACTAGCTGTCAGATGCATGGAAGTACAGGCAAACTGTAGCTGATGTGTAGGGTTGTGTGGATGTAGAATCTCACCAGTTAATCCTCCACAGGTCTCTGGATAGGAACCCACTGGAGTGCGGATGTGATGCCTTGTGGTTGAGGCGCTGGTTCCTGGAGCGTTCACTACGAGGCCCGGTGATGTGTGGGTCACCTGCTGACTTGCAGGGGAGGGATCTACTGCAGCTCACACCTGATGACTTCTGCAGTAGGCACATGAACGAATGTGTCATCTCACAGTTCATCCCACCTATCTTACTTAGGACTGCCAACTGCCACCATAATGGAGACAGATCCGATTGTGCTCTCAGAAGGGATGACCCTGCAATTAACATGTGTAACAAGTGGAGCTCCACCTCCGATAACAACCTGGTCACGAAAAGGAATGACTATTGACCTCATGAACAGACTAGATATAGATGGGAATTCCCTGGTCATTAACAATGTAATTGCAAATGATTCTGGACGTTACTTCTGCTCTGCATCTTCTACCGCTGGAACAGCAGCTGGCAGCATTGATGTTGTCATAGTGAAAACGGACAATGTGACCATCCCTGTCACAGTGGTGTCCACGGGAGACACGGCAGTTCTGGAGTGTGAGGCAAGCCTTCTCCCAAGTGTGGACACCATGTGGCGGTTCAACTCGACTCAGCTGGACATGGCTTCGACCACTGCTGTAAACTTCACTGGGAGGTTTGCAATGGGGGAAAGAGGAGAACTGGTTGTGTTCAATATCGAGGAAGGAGATATGGGTCGATATGAGTGTGTCCTCACTGAGGAAGTGAGTTTCTTTAGAGATTTAGAGATTCAAGGTATGTATATGTGATCATCACAGTAGTCAGGACTCACAGATCGATGACCTTTCTCCTTGCAGCTGCTCCACAGATCACCATCACACCAGAGGGGCCTTGTGAGACTCCTAATATTCTCTCCATTACAACTGGGGACAGCATTCGTCTTATGTGTACTGCCAGTGGAGTCCCCACCCCTTCAGTCACCTGGACAACACCTGATGGGGACACCACGGTAGGTGATGGTGATTGTGTGACTGGTCTTGACATGCTGTGTTGCTGGGTCCTCAGATGCCAGGGGAGGGCTCAGCAACTGTACCACTAGTACCACCAATGTTAGAAGATGCTGGAGTGTACATCTGTATGGCCATCAATGAGATTGGAGTGGCGGTCAAAAATATCACTGTCAATGTCATGGGTATGTTAGTGGTGTCAGTGGTGTCATAATGTGTTAGTGGTATCAGTGACATCAACATTCAACTTTTGTGTGTGTGTGTGTGTGTGTGTGTGTGTGTGTGTGTGTGTGTGTGTGTGTGTGTGTGTGTGTTGTGTTACATATTACAGCTGTGCTGGGCATCAACATGAACATTTTCACAGAGCGGACACTGTTGGTTGGGATGACTGCCATTCTCAACTGCTCAGTTCCAAGTACACCATGACTGATTCCAATTCCCATGTACTCCCATCCACTCATTCCACTCCTACAGACATGACTACTATTGACTTCCAGTGGGGTCGAGTGGACAGGCTACCGCTGCCACCTAATTCAGTCCAGACAAGAGACGGAACACTGATTATACCAGATGTACAGGTAATGATGTAATGATGATGTAATGCAAGTAGGAGTAACCTTTTTGGTATTACCAGATGAGGGATATAGCAGTGTATGAATGTCAGGCTGTGTTGGGTGAACGTCAGGTAGCTTCCTTGCAGTATGGTCTGGCCATATTTGGTAAGTCTTCTCCCTCCTGTCCTTCATGGGGCCTGAGATGACTGTCCTCTGTTACAGAGCCTCCGAGGATTGCCGAGACCTGTCCACAGCCAGAGCCAGTTTTGGCCATAGAAAATGAAGGAGTTAGTCTCAACTGTATGTTGGAGGGGAATCCCAGGCCAACTGTAGTCTGGACATTTCGGAATGCTACATTTCGGAATGCTACAGTAGAGGCAGGTGGTCGTTTTAGCTTTTCAAATCGTGATTCGCAGCTGGATATTAGTGAGGTTGAGATGGGTGATGGTGGTGTCTACACATGTACTGCTACAAATACTGCTGGTCGAGATGTGTATGAGTTCCTTCTCGAAGTACAAGGTCCTCTCATTTACTCTCCCTCCCCCTTGCCCTGTCACAACCCTTGCTCTCCCTCTCTTCTTAACAGAGGCCAGTTCTAGGCCATTCTTCCTACACCAGCCAGCCCCCATCACTGATGCCATTGCTGGTAGTACAGCCAGACTGCCCTGCGAGGCTGATGGCTTTCCCACACCCACCATCTCCTGGTTCATGACACCACAAGAGGCAGACACTCCAGTGACCCAGGTATACTCCTCCCTCCCCCTTCTTCTCTCTGACACAAGTATCCCTGTGCAGATTCTACCTAGTCAGAGATTCGTCGTGTCTCCAGAGGAGCTAGTCATATTTGATGTGAGGCCATCCGATGAGGGGTTCTATTTCTGTGGTCTGGAAAATGAGTTTGTGCAACGCAACAGTACATTGGGTCAATTTAATGTGTGGAGTGAGTCCTGTACACCACAACTACAGTAGAAAGCACTGTCTTATGGGGAATTTCAGTATATGTGAACAGTGTACATGTTGGTAGGGAGCACACACACACACACACACACACACACACACACACACACACACACACACACACACACACACACACACACAGCTCCTCCACGACTTCAAGATTCTCTTCCAATACAATACCTTGTGGTGGAAGGGACAAGTAGTATTCTCATACCATGTAATGGGTCTGGTGACCCTGAGCCTGACCTACACTGGCTTCGTGACAATGGGGTCCTCCCTTTTAGCACAAAGCAGGTTTGTAGAGTCTCTTTTCTCCCCTTTTCCTCACTCCCACACACAATCTCTCCCTCACTCTCCCCCCTCTCCCTCCCCCTCACCCCTCCCCTCCCCCTCACTCCCCTCACTGACCGTCCTTCCCCCTCACTCCCCCACACTCCCTCACTCCCCCCACACTCCCTCACTCACACACTCCCCCCACTCCCCCCCATTCACACACTCTCCTTCACAGCGTATCCTACCTAATGGTAGTCTTGAGATATTCCAGCTGTCTCCAGAGGACGCTGGAGAGTACATGTGTCGTCTTGCCAACGCAGCTGGTGAAGTTTACCTTACAGTCAACGTCATTGTTAGAGGTACAGTCGCTATATCGAGGTATTTCTTATAGTGAGTGTATGTTTCTCTGTGACACCTTCAGCCATTCCCAGGACAAGGATAGATCCTAGAAATCCGTCTCCAGTTGATGTGGGGTCAGAGTTGTCCCTGTTCTGTTCTGACATGGGAACCCAACCACAGCCACTGGAGACACTGGAATGGAGGCGGGACGATGAGCCACTGGTGACTGAAGGGAATGTAGTCGTGTTTCCCAGTACTGGAGAACTGGTCCTCTCTGACCTCCAGGTCAGTCACATGACCATCATGTGATCACATATCTACATGTGTTTCCCTCAGCTCTCTGACTCTGGCAACTACAGTTGTGAGATCAGCTCTTACGTAGGGTCATCCGTGGCATTTGTCCTCCTTTCCGTTGAAAATCCCTTCCTTGCCAGTGGGGTCAACAGACCTCTCTCTGTCTCCTCACCTACTGCCCTCAATCAGACTCTGGCCACGGTACCCCTTCTCTCCCTCCCTCTCTCTCTCTCTCTCTCTCTCTCTCTCTCACACACACACACACATACACACACACACACACACACACACACACACACACTCCCACTCCACTCCTCTCCCATGTACACCCACCTCCAGGGCCAGACTGCACAGTTTGCCTGTGTGACCTCCCCACCCCCTCCTCCCGTCTCCATCACGTGGCTCAAGGATGGTCTGCCACTCCGTAACCTACGGAGATATACAGTGAACCCAATTGAGCGTGGCAGTCTCTTCACTATTGCAAACACTCTCATCACAGATGAGGCAGAATACAGCTGCATTGCTGAAAACAGTATAGGAGAGAGAGAATCAATTTCTTTCACACTAACCATTTCCAGTGAGGGGATATTAAATCCGTACTTGTGCACACATCACATCTCTTCTATTTCCAGCACTTCCTTTCTTCACGTGGCCTCCAGAGGCACAGCAAGTCATCGTGGGTCAGAATATTGAGTTGAGGTGTAAGGCAGGTGGGAGGCCTCGACCCCTTATTACATGGCTACATAATGGAATGGAGGTATATTGGTGTCTTCTCCCCCCCCCCCCCCCCCCCCCTCCTGTCTCATTCCTCTTCTCTCCTTCTCTATACCCCCTATCATACCCTCTCTCTCTGTTTCTTTCTATCCATTCTCTCTCTTCTCCCTCTCCAGCTCATGACAGAGGGTTGTGTCACTATTAATGCAACAGCTGGTTCTCTCTCAGTCTGCAACACCACAGCCTTGTCTGGTGGCCGGTACTCCTGCCTTGCTCAGAACCTAGCAGGCAGTGTGGAGTTCTCTGTCCCAGTGACTGTCATCCCAGACCTCCCTGTGGCCCCGGTCATCATCAACAGGACACAGACTAGCATCATAATGGCTGGGGAGCCATTGATATTGGACTGTATAGTATCCGGTAGTCCACGACCTAGTGTGACTTGGCTGAAGGATGGGGTGAGTGGGTACAGATATTATAGAGCAACGAATATACTTTGCATCTTCTCCCCTCTCCTAACTCCCTCCTCCCCCTCCTCCCCCTCCCTCTCCATACACCCCTCTCCTTCTTCTTTCTCCCTCTCTTCAGGTGGTCCTAAACTCTACATGTCCCGACGTACGGCCTGGGAACTGCAGTCTGGTTGACGATGTGTCAGTGTACATTCAGATCACTCAAGAGAGCGACAGTGGTACTTACTCTTGTGTGGCAGAGAATGCAGCTGGAATTGCAGTATATGACTTTAACTTGTTAGTAGAGCCTGAGTCAAGTGAGTCTGTCCCCGTGACCTTGTCCCCGAGTGGACCATGTTGTCCCCTCGTCCTCAGGTCTGCCGATATTTCTGTTGTTCCCTACACTATACAACCAGTCAGACCAGCTCATTATAGTGCAGTGTGTGGCTACTGGTCACCCTGACCCACTGGTCTCCTGGCTCAGAGCTACTGACTTTGTCACTGTCAGTTCTAATAACACTGAGGTACATGTCTTCCATTCTAGCTAACCCAGACACTCACTGTCATCTTCTCCTTCTTCATCCCCACCCCCCCTTATCTTCCCCCTCTCCCCTCCCCTTCTTCCTCTCCTCTCCCCTCTCTTCCCCTCCAGAGGATATACAGCGAAGGTAACTTCCTCTTCATCCGCGACCCAGTCCCAAGTGACAGTGGCCATTACATATGTCGAGCAGAGAACACAGCTGGAATCAATCAGTTCAGTTTCCCAATATGGGTAGGGAATGGTACTAATGCCACTGGAGGTGAAGGTTAGTGGTAGTGTAATGGAGGGGAGCTCTCTGTGTAGTGTACCACTCCCACAGCCACAAGGCAACTGGTGACAGAGGAGTCTCAAGGTAAGTGCCTAGACTCCATTCCCTTCTCTGGGTGGAGTCTAGGGTGGGGCTATACAAGGTCTCGTAATGTCCTAACCCCCCTCAGGACCCAAGTTTCAGGTCCCCCCTCACAATGTATCCACATATGAGGGACTGCCAGTGGCTGTGCCATGCAGTACAGAGAAGACACCTGATTATAATACCTTCACTGTTTGGAGGAAGGCAGGCCAGCCTCTCTATCAAGATGATACCATTACCATAGCAACCAATGGATCGTTGATAATTCAGAGGTCAAAGGTCAAACACTCAGGTACTTATGACTGTATGGCTGTTAGTGAAAAGGGAGTCTCCATGGCAACCATCTACATTCAGATCCTGACACGACCAGGTACATTAGTTCAATATGTGATAACTAATGCCATGGTTACCATATTGCTGCAGGCCCGCCAGACTTCCTCACTTCCCCTGTCGACCTTAGGGTCACGTCTGGAGATGGTTTCTCATTGCCATGCCAACCAGACAGCCCATCCACTTCCCTAACATGGTTACTAAATGGACAGTTACTGGTGGAGAGGTTAGCCCTCGTGGCCACCACAGTGGTCTATAGTCCTATGATGTCATCTTACCTTTCAGTTGTGGTGAGAGAGAGATAGGAGATGATGGCAGTTTACATGTCATACAAGCCACACCCACATCCTCGGGAGTGTACACTTGTCGACTTAGCAACCAACATGCTACAGTGGATGTCATGGCAACAGTGACTGTCACAGGTACTGTATCCTCCCACATCTCTGCTCTTATCTCCCTCTCCCCCTCCCCCCTCCCCCTTCACTCTCCCCCTCCCCCCTCCCCCTTCCCTCTCCCCCCTCCCTCTCCCTCTAGACTATCCCATCAATAATACAGTGACAGTGACTCAGGGAGAGATGCTGTTCAGCCTCCATTGTGGACTGGAGATCAGTCCCTCCGCCAGTGAGACAGAGGTCAATTGGACCATGGGACTCCGCCCCCTCATACCCTCCCACTCCTTCCTGCCCTTTGGGGCCAGATTGCTCTTTTTGGTAGTGGACTCATCACTGGAGGGAGAGTACACATGTACATACAGTGGACAGGTGGCTAGCTCCTTCCTGGAAGTACTAGGTTAGCCCCTGGTCACCCCCCTCCCTCCTCCCTCCCTCACCCTCTCACTTGCTACAGTTCCCCCACACATTGTAAATATCACATCTGATCTCCAAGTCACCTCGGACAAGGCCATCCACCTTCACTGTGTAGCTATTGGCAAGCCAACACCCCAGGTCTAACACACACACACACACACACACACACACACACACACACACACACACACACACACACACTTCACTACTGATTCACCATCCTCCCTCCCTCCCTCCTCCCTCTCTCCATATGCAGATATCATGGTTTCTAGAAGGCAATCAATTGCAGCATAGTGTGGCTTTCTCTCCTCTCCAAGATGGCTCCCTCTACCTCCACCCTCCCCTCTCCCCTCACCAACACAACTACACCTGTGTGGCTACTAACCAGGTCGGAGTGGATAAGGCCAATACACTCATCACTGTACTATAAGTACTGTTACCTTATTAGCTGTACACTTCAGTAATAAAATACATATTTGTAAATACAAACAATTCCACAGCTACTCACACAGTAGCTTGCTTTCAGACAAAAATGTTTACAAAACTAAAGCCCTAGACTCCTGGAGCCATTGATTACAAACCTAGGCAATTGATTAGAAGAGATATTTAATGATCTGTCTACGTCGATGTCGTGATCTCAGTAATGATGTAGTCTCTGTATCACTATCACCGTCCTCCTCTCTGGAACACACTGACGACTGTAAGTGTTTGCCATTAACCATTGCCTGTGGAATGGAATGCTATTACAGTTCAGTTCTGTACATAGAATACACATGGCTACTACATCTCTAATCAGTTGTTAATTGTGGGGTTGTACTGATTATGTTCACTCTCTACATTTCACTCACACTCTTGCTATCCACTGCCGAGTGTTCTGTTTTCATGGCAATGACCTCTGACCCCAGGAAGCCCACAAACCCCACGATGATGAGGGCCACCCCCAGAGCACCAAGTTCCGGTAGGACGTACCCCTGGAGGATCCAGTCAGCCAGAATGGCCCCCGGAATGACCAGAATTGTCCCAACACTGCAGACATAGAGCAGGGGGTGTACTGTGGGAGTAGCATACACCAGAGGCAGGTGACCTCTTACTAATACTATGGTGGGTGGAGCTAGTGTCCACTTAGTGTCCATCTAGTGTCCACCTAGTGTCCACCTAGTGTCCACTTAGTGTCCACCTAGTGTCCACTTAGTGTCCACTTAGTGTCCACCTAGTGTCCACTTAGTGTCCATCTAGTCATGACATTGGGCTGATTTTGGAAACTTGTAAAATTATATACTAGTTAATGTTCACATTGATGGCGAGCAGGAGCGATCCAAAATGTGAAAACATGCTTTTTAGCATACATGCACGCAAAATTAGAAGCACATATAACATTACGGTATATACAGTGCCCGTCACAAATAAATATAGAAAAATTGCCCGTTGACACTCACTCCTGCTCACCAATAACTCATTTACAGTATGTACAGGGCAGGTCACATCTAACAGCCTGTTGTCATGACTAGAGGTGGACTCACTCCACTTGCCAACTACGATGTGTCCCACTGTCACTGTGCTACAGTCAGTTACCTGGCAAACAGAGCTGAGGAGAGTGCGATGCACACAAGGAGACCGGCATTGAACATTATGTCCAGGAATGCATTCCACACTAGGAGCATGAATATATCTGTATGGATACAAGTGGAATGGGTCCCTAGACCATGGGGGGATGGGGGCTGGGGGATGGGGGAGGGGGGAGGAGGGCTGGGGGGTGGGGGGAGGGCTAGGAGGAGGAGGGGGATGGGGATGGGGGGAACTGACCGTAAGAGGGCCACTCAAAGGGCTCAATCTTGGAAAAGTGGAGAATGAAGAAGAATGGCCAGAACCAGAAGAGAGTGTGCACTCCCATGTAGCCCAAGACACGAAGGCTGTTGGGGACTGAGGCACTATCTTCTTTCTTTGAGCCCCACTTCTTGTAGGACACTTCAAACACAGCATATGATATCACACTGTAAAATAATGCCTGGGGGGGGGGGAGGGAGGGAGGGAGGGAGGCAGAGAGGGAGGGAGAGAGAGAGAGAGAGAGAGAGAGGGAGAGAGGGAGGGAGAGGGGGAGGGAGGGAGTAACACAGATTACCATTACCCAGCAGGTGAGGTCCTCACTATATATCCAGGAAAAGTACTTTGCTCAGTACAAGAGCCTCCTCTGTGTATGTGGCCCAACACACCACCTCCCTCCGTTGCAGTAACCTGCCATGTCTCACCTCCACTGCTGCTCCCACTCCCCCCTCCACTATAACTGGGGCTGTCAGTGGACTCACACTTATGGTTGGAGAATGCTGACACTAGTGACACTCCAGCTACAGACACAATGACAGCTGCAATCTACACAGAGAGGGGGAGGGGTTAACAGAGGGCCGAGGATGATTTCATCGTCCCAACCTTCAGAACAGTCACTCTCTCTCTCAGTAGAAATATGGAGAGTAGGAACACCCACACACAGGCTGACTGGTAGATGGCCGTGTTGGCTGGAATACTGCAGTGTGCACAACACACACACACACACACACACACACACACACACACACACACACACACACACACACACACACACACACACACACACACACACACACACACACACACACACGACAGTCAACAGCACTATGGGGAAACTAGATCCTCACTTGGTTCTGGTCAAAGAGTAATACCAGGCGTAGGCAGAAGTGAAGGAGATAGCCGCCATTACACCTGAGACGATAAGCAGCTGCCAGGAAGACTTACCTCTCCAGGCTCCCTCTCCCACTCTATTGCATGACAGGTTGCCTGGGAACACACTGCATAGTAGGTTCAGAAGTGACTATCATCACGTGACATCACTACCACTGACTTACAGCCACGCTTGCCAGACCACATACAGCAATGAATATCCAAATCCGTGCACCCAATACGTAATGAAGAACGGCTAGTGTGTGTGTGTGTGTGTGCACGTGTGTTGACAGATCGACGTTCATTGGTGCAGGCAATACGTACACACAATACCTTAGGGTATTTCTTGTTGACTCCCTGCAGTTTCTCTGCCATAATAACCCCTACACATATGTAAACACGAGACTCACAGCGGAAGACTGTGGCCTCTAGTGTTACTTACATGAGACAATGGCACCCGCGATAGCAACACTCGCCCCAATGAACCTGATAAATGAGCTGCTTACACGCCAGTTCCTCTTCTTCGTCGCCACTGGCTCGTTAATGGCCTGGTAGCCTTGGGAAGGCTCGATCATGTTTACAATACTTGTAACGAGCTATATAGTCAGAGAAAACCACAAGCGCTTAGATTTAATAAGGCGCTTAAGTCATTAACAAGCCTGCAATACGTGCCACTCCCCTCTTTTTGCAAATTCTGCAAAACGCGAGCAAGAGCACTCGATGAGCCGCTGTGTTTGAAATAAAGTATTCTCTTCTCACCGTTCTGTGGAGGAAAGGCTGGTGAAGTTTTGTTGAGCTCACTGCACGCTTGGTCGTCTGTTCCTTCGAGGCAACGAGACAGTGGCTATGGCTTCATCAAGGAAGGTCCTGATGCAAGAATACCATCGGCTGGCGGCCGACACTCTGCTGGGTGGAGGGTGAGTACACACAAATGGAGTGACACCTTATCAAGTATGCCAGTTTCACAGGAGGGAATAATGTTGGAGGGACCCCTTGATTACAGTTGAAATGGGGACTCCCTGGAAACTATCTGATCCCCTAAATGCTATGTTGTGTACCTTTCAACTTCTGTAATAAGAATATCTAACTAACCACGACTCTCCTGAGAGAGAGTGTGGATTAGGTCCGTCCTCTCTGTCCCAAGAGATCGCACAACAACCTTACATGTTAGTGTTTGGACACTGGGTGTGTGGGGAGAGTTGGCTGGCCATAAAAGATCTTTAACCCACTGCCCCAGTTCTCAAGGCTGGGCATCCGGTGTCCTGCTCCAGTCTATGTATGTTGTGTGTTGTATGTCTTGTGTGTAGGTATTGTTTGGTTTGTGGAGGTTAGGGTTCTGGGTTTCCTTCTTTTCTTTCTAATACATCTTGGCTAGTGTGCTATACATTAATGAGAGCATGATTTGACCTGACATGGGATGTATGTAGCTGGAGAGTGCAGGGTCTCCAGACAGCTCATCAGTTTTAAATTGAATGACAGATAATCATATTCTCATGTTTGCATGTAACTATAGCCAATGATGTTTGTGTGGCCACTCCCATATCTCTCCTGTAGGTCTGACAAAGCTGCCGAAGCAATCCTGCAAGCAGCAGAGGTGAGTGAATAATGGTCTCAACTACTTTCATACCCCTCATAATGTATTCACATGTGTACTATATGCCACTAATTACATTCCATTTCACTTGCTGCCATCACCATAGAGTGGGCAGGTGGATAGATTGAAGAAGTTGTTATCACAACATCGATCTCTGGTGGACACTCATCATCCAGACACAGGGGATACCCCTTTAATTACAGCTGCCAGGAATGGGGATCAGGAGGTGATTGAGAGGCAGCCATATACATGTATGATGATGTCATTGTCACAGGTTGTCGATGTTCTGTTGAGCTATGGAGCAGATGTGACATTAGAGAATGACTGCAGAGACAGTGTTCTCGATGTGGCTGGAGACAAGCTACGTGTCCATATTCTCAGTGAGTGAAGGAGGTGGTGGCAGGGGTAGTGAATAGCTTGTCCTATTTCCTCAGAGTCCATTGGTCATGAGGATCGGTCCATGACCAATGCCAAGGCTCTGCTGCAGTCTGCATGGCTTGGGGATGCTGTCTCTGTGGAAAGGTGTCTGGTAAGCCTCTATACTATGCTCATACCTGCAAGTGGACTCTACTACTGAGTCATGTGTTGTACAGTCCGGTTCCCATTATCTGGATGTCAACAGTAGAAACAGAGACTCCCTCACTCCGCTGCTACTGGTTACCAAGGACGTGTCACTATTTACTGAAGGTATGTGGATGTCACTGCTGCAGTAAATGACAAGACTCCTCTTCCCTCTGCAGTACAAACAGCCATGGAGACAGACTACAACCCAGTGGAGGTAGTGGAACAGCTGCTGGCACACCATGCGTAAGTTTCTGGGATAGTTACACACATCTCACCCTCCCACCTCCACACCCCTCCCACTCTCACAGCGATGTAAACCAGTCTGACCAGTTTGGCCGCAGCCCACTTCATCTAATTGCCTCATCCAGTCCCAGTATCCATGCCACTAAAATGGTTTCTCTTCTGCTCCAGAATGGCTCCTGTGCAGGTGAGAGCTAGCCAACAACTAGCCATGACATCTGGTACCTCAACTGACACTAACTCTTAGCTACCCCCCTCCCCCTCTCCCCCTCTCCCTCCCCCCCCCCCCCCCCTCTCCCCCTCCCCCTCCTCTATCCCATGTAGATGCACAAGATGGGTCCTCCCATTCGCCACTCCATGTTGCATCAGCCCACGGACATGTGGCTGTCATTGTGGCACTAGTGGAGGAGGGAGGAGCCGATGTCAATGTTCAGACTGGAGACACAGGAGACACACCACTGATGCTGTCGGTCAGTGACTGCTCAGAGACTGGTTCCAGGTTCACGTTCCTGTTCCATTGTAGGTTCGCGGAGGGCACAATGAGGCTGCTCGTTACCTGCTGAGTAAAGGGGCGGATGTTACCATAGTAGCAGACAATGGGGACTCGGCACTGACAGTTGCTAGTAGCCCTCGAATTAGGAAGATGATCCGAGGTAAGAGAGAGAGAGAGAAAGAGGGAGAGCTAGAGGTTTATAACCCAATCTTCCATCTCTAGAGGCATGGAGTGAACAATCAGAACAGGTGGCCAAGACAACCAGGTCTGATGATGATAATGAAGAGATTGGGTCTGCACTGTCACCAGAGAAACAAGGCAACACATCGTTCTTTCTGACAGACCGTCAAATCAGCCGAAGCCTTGATTTTGAAGAGGCGGAGCTGACAACTCCAGTAGAGCAAACATGTAAGTATACATGACCTAGGTGAGCAGATATGTACTAGGATACCTCTGTAGTTGCAGTAACTGAATCAGGAAGTGCCCCAACACTGCCTCAGAATGGGCAGCAGTGTTCCAGGGAGGATGGTGAAGATGTGGTTTTTGCGACGAGAGAGAGAAATGTACCAAAAGAAAGCCAAAGGGAGAGGGAGGAGAGGGGAAAGGGCCGAGAACAGACTTTGAGAATGAGGAAGAACTCAGAACCTATGACAGCAGAAGGTAGGAGAGAGAGAGGAAGATAAGGTGATTGACTAACAAGTTCTCTCTTCTCCCTGTACTAGTGATGGGGAAGGCAGGCCAGAGAGAGGCTGGATATGTCTCGGGAGATGGAACTGAGATAAGACCACCATTGGCCGGTAGTAAACAGTCAACTGCCACTTGGTCCCACCAACCTCTGGGGACTGAGGCCCAGGGATCACAACTGGTAGCCAAGAAAGGAAAGAATGGAGCCAAACGGCAGAAATCCAAGTCTGTGTCGAAACCCTTGAGCCATAAGAGACCATCCCAGCAGCTGCGAACTCAGCGGAGTCTTGAAACCACCACAGACAGGAGGCACTCCTATGACAGTCATGTGACTAATGACAGATCACATGACAGTCACATGACCAGACCATCCATGTCCATGAAACCAAAAATGTTTAGTTTTTCTTCAGGTATGTTCATGTATTTCTCTGTTCCCCTCTCCCCCTCTCCTCATCTCCCCTGTCTGTCTAGCCCTCTCCACCTCCCCTTCTCCACTCTCCCCCTCTCCCCTTCTTCCCCTCTCCCTTTCTTCCCCTTTCCACCTTCTCACCTCTCCACCTCTCCACCTCTCCACCTCTGCAGCCCCTTCACCCAAGCCAGTTGCTAAGTCATCCTATCACTATGACAACAAACTCCCTAACATTAACCTCAAGAATATGAGGGCAGTGGCTGTGGTTGCTGTGGATACACAAGCAGATAATTTGCGTGTCCGTGGATTTGGTGAGACTTCTCATCCAAACCATGGCAACATGTCTCCCATGTCACGCTCACGTTCCCTGATGGCCGTCAGGTACATATACTGCACCATCTGACAGACATACACCTACCAAGTGATGTATTGTGTGTGTGTGTGTGTCGTCTGCAGAGGTAGCAAGCCTAATATGAAGAAGAAAAGAAAGAGTACTGGCTCTATTGATGTTCCACCACAGCTGGGCAATGCAGCTGCCAGGAGCACTGGAAAGGTGACTAATCATCTAATCATGTCATGTGATCTACCGATAATGGTGTGCCCTCTTCTTCATGATAGAGTGTCCTTCTGCCGAGGGTAGTGCCAGTCCAGTTTGGAGTGTCTCTTCCTATTGCTCCACACAACCAGCCCCCACAGCCCCACAGAAGTGTCCCTCCAGCCCGCACCTCCCAGCCCAACCTCATCTCAGCTCTCTCCATTGTGAATGAAGACTCAGAGAGTCTAGCCAGCACCCAAAGCCTGCTGCCTGCTACCAAATCTGAGCAGTCGATGCTCTCTCCACACCTTCCTAGCTCTGAGGAGAGCACATTGAAAGCAAGCTCACAGTCTGATTTTGAAACTGACAGTTTAGAGCGACACAACAGTACACTACAAGTCCCTTTGACTACCTCCTCACTTCTCCAACAGTGCCCTGCCCCCACTACCTACTCTTCAACCTTACACACAGTTTACAATCCCCTCCCAGCCACCATTAGCCAGTTCCTTGAATTTAACAGACAAATTTCCACTGCAAGTCATGCTCCATCATCAAATGATGTCATCCACTATGCTGTCCAAGAGGGCTCCACCTCTCTCTCTCCAATCTGGAACCAGCAGGACCAGTTGTCTCTATCCCATTCCGAGGAGGGTACAACCAGTGAATACATTACATCATTTGTCAGTGCATGTGCAGAAGCTCCTCGTCCAGTGAATCCTGGTACCCCGGTTCCAGGTCTGGACTCGGGACAGGGAGAGTCTACAGATGAAGAGAAGGCCGAGACCAGCAGTGTCAGCAGTGCCAGTGACACAGAGCAACAGGTGGCAGTGGACGTGCACTGCCTCAAGTGGAAGAAAGGCCGTCTACTTGGCAAAGGAGCATATGGAAAGGTGTGGGAAGGACTTTTGGACACAGCACAAATGATTGCTGTGAAAGAAGTGGAGCTGGATATTGCAGGGCAGAGGGCTCAATCAGTGAGTGTGTTACCTTCGCTCTGTGTACTGGCAAGTACATGGTTCTTTCTGCATGTATAGCAATATGAGAAGCTTCGAATTGAGGTGGAGATACTGCGTAGCCTCCGCCACAGAAATGTAGTGAGGTACCTTGGTACCAGTATGGACGACTGTATGGTGTATATCTTCATGGAGTTTGTGTCTGGAGGCTCACTACAGAGTGTACTCAAGAGGTATATAGGTGTGTGTGTGTGTGTGTATGTGTGTGTGTGTGTGTGTGTGTGTGTGTGTATGTGTGTGTGTGTGTGTGTGCGCGCAGTCAGCTCTACGGTATGATGTCATCTTGTAGGTTTGGCCCACTAGATGACAAGACCACCAGTCACTATACAAAACAAATAGTGCAGGCTCTCGACTACCTACACTCCAATGGCATTGTACACAGGTGAGAGGTCATGTGACAATTAGGGATAGTCACATGACATCACATGATCTTGGGCAGGGATATAAAGGGAGGCAATGTAATGGTGACATCTCAAGGAGTGGTCAAACTCATTGACTTTGGATGTGCTAAACAATCATGCCAGGATATTTCAGGAGAAATGCGTTCAGTAAGTATCCATGTAGTATAGTCACATGACTATCACATGACTCACTGCCGTAGGTACGAGGGACACCATACTGGATGGCCCCTGAGGTGATCCGAGGGGAAGGCTATGGCCGCAAGTCTGATATTTGGAGTCTAGGTTGTACAGTCCACGAGATGGCGGTCTCTAAACCTCCATGGTGAGTCTCCTGCTGCAGTGGACTGGGTCTAGGGTAGTTCTTTCCATCCCTATCTGTAGGGCTGATCATCCTCCAGAGGCTGCAATATTCCAGATTGGGGTTGGCAGACCAATACCTCAGCTACCCAAGTACTTATCAGAAGAAGTGACTGCATTTATTCAGAGGTATACAGACTGTCTAACACATACTGTGTGTGTGTTGTTATGGTGGGTGACATCACTTGACAGGTGTGTTGTAAAGGACCAGTTGAAAAGACCAGGAGCTAATGAACTGTTAGAAGATCCATTTATCACAAAATTCAAAAAGAAAAGATAAACTATGAACACAGTGTATGTGTGTGTTTGTCATTCTAATACCATTTCATTGCTTGCCATTCATCAAGAGTTTCACATTCTAATTTCTATATTCACTTTCTTAATCCACTGGTATGGAATGAAGACACTTGTAATGGAACCTGGTTAGTGTATATGAATCAGTAGTACGGAACGTGCACAATGTCAAGTATTGAACAGTTGTGAGTTTGGGTAAAATGTTTATCAGTCAAAAATTTCAACATAAATAAAAATTCTCATGTATAAATGTAGTCAAGTGTATGTGTTGCCATGGTATTCTAGAAAACTGGCAGGTACATAGCCAGTTCCATTCTGGCTCTTGACCAACCACCATTCCGTGCATCCAATCCTGTCATGGGGACACAGCAGAATGACCGTATGGCCTGCGGACACACTCAGTTCAGACTTGTCCTGGGCCTCAAAGTCGTACATCACTGTCAACTCTGAACCCTGCACTGGGGGTTCAGGGAGGTCAGAGGACTCCTAACGAGGAGGGGAGGGTGGGGATATAGGTCCAGTTATAAAGTTGTGTACCAACCCCTAACTGTAGTGGCACAACCTACCTCTGTAATACTGCTGTCCATATCTACTTCACTGCTGGTGGATAACAGTGAGTCTGACATGCTCACCTCCTCCTCCCTCTCCCCATCAAGAGACACACTCTCAGACACCCTACGACTGCCTACCCTCACGGCCCCTGGCAGTGTGTAGTTGGCCAGTGAAGTGGGAACAATAGAGAGCTTGACAAGCCTTGCAGCAACCTCTGCCAGAGCTGTACTCAGTCTCTCCTGAACCTCGTCTGACTGCAGAGGCATTCCCTCACTTCTCATACCACATGTGTTCACAAGCCGTTCCAAGAGTGTGTGTATGGCAGTATGGAATTTAAATTGGAGCTGAATCAACACAATCAAGGTGTGGTTTATCATGCCCTGGGCTAGTTGAATGAAATGGGGAAGCTCCTCAATTAGCTGCTCATTCAGTGCCTCATAGTTCCGTCTTGCCATTGTGCAGGCGTCTCTCAACTGTTTTATCTTATCTGGTTCCTCAGCTGTAACAAGGTGGAGAATGCATATGTATTTTTAGGATAAACACTCTCCTTGTGGCCTGGCCTACTACATACCTACTTCTGTGATGTACACTATACAGTACTTACTGTGGTGGTCTAATGGTTACAGTACTTACTGTGGTGGTCTAATGGTTACAGTACTTACTGTGGTGGTCTAATGGTTACTGTACTTACTGTGGTGGTCTAAAGCATACTGCAGGTGGTCAAAGTCCAGCAGTTTGTCTCTACGTTTGCTGATGAGGCGGAGGGGATCCTGGAACAGGGACAGGAGAGACTGGAATGGACCCAGAACATGTGTATTCACTGATCCTGCCTGCATGTGGGTTGAAGACAAGAGGTGAGGCTAGAGCTAGGGGGGGGGGGGGGGCATAGCTACTGACATGAGATTTAACAGCATGTTGTAGATCTGTCACACTGCGCTGGTAGGAGGTCAGAGTTCGTGTGTCTGAGGGTACATACAGTGACATTCCCTCACACAGTAGTTCACGACCATCCACAGCCTTCTACAAGGAGGGAGATGGGGAGAGAGGGGAGAGAGGGGAGAGAGGGGAGAGAGGGGAGAGAGGGGAGGGTTGAAGGAGCAGCATGTGAGGTTCACGTTTCAGAGTACCTGTAATTCATCTTGCCATGTGGTGACATTTCGCATCAGTTGCCGTAGAAATATCTCGAGTGATGTCAGTTTCTGCTCCAGTTCATCAAATTTGGGATCAACAGTCTACACCACATGGACAGACACAGCCATCAATAGTTTCACACCACACACACACACACACACACACACACACACACACACACACACACACACACACACACACACACACACACACACACACACACACACACACACACACACACACACACACACACACACACACACACTGCACCTCTAACCTTTGACCTCAGACCAGTGAGCTGTGTTAGTGTCTGTTGAAAGCGACGTACTTTCTTCTGTAGTGAGTGTACAGACACTGTGCCCCTGCGGTCCTCCTTGCCTCCACTGGTATATCGCTCCACTAGTGACAGGTACATGTACATTGATGATGCAGAGAAGTGGTGAGATGACAGTATGCTCACCTAAATCCTTCCTCCTCTTGAACTCATTGATGTCCCGTGCCACTTCCCCTATGACCCTCCTGGCCTTGTGCACTGCCATGTGGTCTGGATGGTCCTCACTTGTGGTCTCAATCAGTTTGTCAAGTAGCAGAGGGTATTTGAGGATCCTCTGTACTGGCTTTATCAGTAGAGACTGTAAGTCCCAGGCCTGTGTGTCAGCCCTATGTGTGTGTGTGTGTGTGTGGGGGGGGGGGGGGGGGGGGGGGTGAGGGGAGGAGGAGGGAAGGGGTGATGGGTAGGTAGTAGAGAGTTTGACAGACTAACCTAATGGCATCCAGTGATACTTTGATCCTCTTCATTAGCTCGGGATTCTCTGAGTACTGGACGTGGGAGGGAAAACATTTATATACATGAGTTGACGAGCTAAGTACGAAGAATGCTTGACGAAGGGAGTTCCTGGCTATACCAGCTAGTTACTGGACACACTGGATCTGAGTGGTGTACATACCACTTCATAGTAAACAGTAAGTGGTCACTTATGTCCCTAATATAATGGCCTATGGCCCAAGGCCAGATAATGTGTATCTGGAACTGAATGAAGTAGGTAAACAGGTCAGTGGGTCTTCAGCTCCCCACACTGCAGCCCACCAACCTCTAGCTCCAGACTTAGAGACTCCAGAGTTACCCTGTCCTACTCCACGTGTCCATTATCAGTTACGATATACATATGTTTACAATCATAGTAATTCTGATAAACACTGTAATCTGATTGGTTGAAAAATACATGTGCATTTTTTCTTTAGGTGTTTATCGACCATATATGGCTGGTATAGGCAGTTTGTATTTCACACTATACAACAGCCTGTCTGGTTTTCCCACTTCTTACAGTTAGAGATTCCCTCCACCACACATTGACAATACACTACTCATTCACCAACAGAAGCCTTACCTTTTCCACAAGGGAAGAGGCTGTGTCATGACTGCGACAGTAGACGGCATAGCTACTCCGTAACCTAGGGCCAAATTTGACAAACACAGCACCGACTTTCTCCTCTGTCTTGTATGCATCCCTCAGTGCTCTGACCAGGTCATGTGACACACATGTGACCTCACGGAGATTGCCAAACAGTAGCTCTGAGTTAATCTCGGCAATCTGTAAAACAGGAAGGCTGTCCTCCATAATGTTGTGTATCTGTGTTTAGACCTCACCTCCTGGATGGCTGGGATGAGTTTATCACAACAAACTTGCATCTGATAGTGGTAATCTGTCTCCGTGGTGACCAGCTCTTCGATGACCTTTGCCCTCTGCTGCTTCATGGAGAGGGGTTTGGGCGGAGTCAGTTTCTGGCGAGGAGGGGAGGAGGGGCGGATGGGAGGGGAGGACTCACTGGACTCACTCACTGTCTCATGCTGGGCTGCAGGTGGTCACATGACATCATGTGACATTATACACAGAGAGACATGCAGCACTGCACCTCTCAGGGCTCTGATCTGTTGTTTGAGAGACTTGACATTGGTCTCATGAGTGGCAACAGATGTCTTGAGTTTGTCTTGTTTGGCCTCATCCTGACTTACACTGAGCAGTGACCTGGCACTGTGCAGCAGCTTCTTCTCAATCTAACACACACACACACACACACACACACACACACACACACACACACACACACATATACACACATTTAATATGGGGAAATCCCCCTACACTAGTGTATGTTAAATATGTACATATTTGCACACTGGATCAGAGATGGGTGGGGCTCACTGATAGTCCAGACTGTAGGGTGTTGAGTTGTTGCTGCAAGGTAGAGACGGAGGAATTCCTGGTCAGACTACGTGGCTTTGGATGAGGTAGAGTTGAGCTTGAGTAAGGCTGCATAGATGGTAAGATGGGGGATGTGTCAATAGTTTACCTTGCACAGACTCTTAGTCTATTGAATTGCATATGCTCAACTCAAATAGTAGCTACCCCCCCCTGCCCCCCTTGCCCCCCCTGCCCCCTTGCCCCCCTTGCCCTATGCACAGTAATGATGACAAAGGTACCTGTCTGTTTGAGGGTGTTCCAGGGGGAGATGGAGGTCTTCGTATGGGTACAGATACCTCCCCCATTCCTCTCACCGCCTCACTCTCACTCTCAACTCTGTCTCCCTCAGTGTTAGATGAGTTGACGTCAGTTTTGGATTGCCTGTGAGGTGTCCCTTCCTGCTCACCACCTCCTTCGTCTGATAAGCCATTTTCAAACACTCCCTCTCCGTTTGTGTCAGCCCACCCTCCTCTTACGGGAATCTCTCCAGGCAGGGCGTACTCGGGGGAGCGTCGTGATGATAGGTCGTCAGGGTACGCATACACAGGCGAGGCTGGAGAAGAGCTGCTGCTGGGGCCACTTGGAAACTTTAAAATCTCAACAAAAGAGGATGGAAAAATTCCCTCCCCCTTCCCCGTCTTCCCTCTCATCCACCCGCTCCCCACAGAGCCTATCAGCTCGATAAGTTCACCTTTTGCAAACGGCAAGTCTCCCCCACAATCCCCAGTGAACTCGAAGAGTCCAATGGCGTACGGTCGACCCGACTTGGCTAGTTCATTCTCTCCTGCCTTGGACGGCATGCTGAGCTCTATATCAACGTAAGCGGCGGGGAATATACCTACTTTTCCTTCAAGCTCTCCTTCCAGCCAATTCTCATCTATCCTACGGAGCAGGCGTAAGGAAACTCCAGTACTGAAGCCGAGTTCAACTTCGCTTTTTGCCTCGAAGTCAAATTTCGCACGCGCGCATGGAATAGAGCGAGCATCCACTGCACCGTCGTCTTTGGCCATCGCTCTCCCTCTGCTGACCAATATTGTGCTTCCTGTTCTACTATAGCCTTCTAAGTTTGGTGCCTGGACTTTTATGTACGCTAGAAACTCCTACAGCAACACAAACAGGAATTTACAATGTTACAATTGAACCACACCCACATTTGCCTCTGTTGTATGACCTCTGACCTCAGTGTCCATAGCAACTGGCAAACGAATGGCTTCGCCGAAGGTATCTTCACAACTTCCATACTATGATCCCAGCAAATCCAGTCTTGCGTATGGCAACAGAGCTCTCCCTAAACTGGTAACGTGTACTGTGGCAGTCTCTGGCGCCCATTATGTCTCTGGGTTTCTCTGTCAGTAGAATCGTGAGCTACAGAGTGATGACGTGTGTGTGAGGCAGCAAGCTCTGCTCCTATTGAATGATGTTATGCATCGCAGAGAGAACCTAGCCACTGCCCTCCGTGAAGGTACTGTCCCAGTAGTAATAGATCTAAGAGGGCTGATGGCAGCATTTATATAGTTATCTCTTCCCTTGGCATGGCAGGTATAGCACAAACTCTACAGAAGCTGTTGAGTGATGAAGATCCAATTGTGAGACAGAGAACAGCCAGTGTGCTCACTACTATAGCACGTAGGATATGCTATTACAGACCACACTACTGTGTATATAGGAACTATCCCCTACAGAGCATGCTTTAGGGAGAGAGCAGTTTGTGGAACTAAACATGCTGACTTCACTCTCAGAGCTGGTGTGTGTAGTGCTGTACAGTTTATGTAGTGAGTAAGACACAGTGTTTGTCTCTCAGTTCTCAGATGGGGAACTGGCAGTGAGGAGGTGTGTTCATGCAGCTGTGGAGATGTGTGCCCGCACAAGAGTTGGTATGTACAGCACAGTGACTAGAGAGAGGCAGACAGAAGCAGAGAGTAGAGATGAAGGGAGTATGATATCCACAGGTGCTCAGGGAATGCTGGATGCTGGTTTAGTCTCTCTCTGTGTGGAGAAGCTGGTGCAGGAAGACACCACAGAGTTGAAAGTGTGTATGTCCTGAGATGATTCTCCGACTACTATATATACAGTGTATATATTATCTTTCCACATAGGAGCTCATCCTACATACCCTCCACTGGTGTTTCCAGGTGGACACTTCCCAGGGACTGAAGTGTGGAGCCATCCCCTCCTCTGTCCCTCTTCTCTCTCACCCCTCACCCAGTGTCCGTGGAAGTGCAGCCAGACTCCTGTATGACCTCACCACACCTTACACTAGCAAGGAGGAGGCTTGTGAGAACACAGAGTGTGTGATGGCACTCGTGAAGTTGTTACCAGATGAAGATTCCTTTGTGAGATCACAGGCCACTGCAGCCCTCATGAGGTACTGCCCTACACTCCATGCCTCATCCCCTCATCCCCATTTCAGTATTGCAGTGATTACTAGAGGCAAGTACTCTGTGCTAGAGGCTAGAGCTATGGCTCCTCTCATTAGTCTACTTAATGATCCTGTTTCTGAAGTTAGAACCAATGCTGTCAAGGTCAACCACCACTTGAACTATTCCTAGATGCCAATATCAATGTGTACATATTGCATGTGTGTATAGACACTGACTATGTTGGCTGAAACCCCAAAAGGGAAACAAGAGCTTCAGTCCATTTTGCCTCAGGTATATAACAATACTGTCAAAACATGCAGATGTGTATGTCAATGTAATGCTGTGTGTACCTTTAGTTGGAAGAAATAGCTAGTGGCATGGAGCAGAAGGACGAAGGAAAAGTTGAAGGCAGGGCAGTGACCACTGCGAGACAAGTCATCACATGGACACCATAGAACATACAAACTACAGAAAGGCATTGTCAGTGACATCACTTTTCTCCAGGTTTATGTTGATTAACACACAGACTACAACATACTCGGAGTTTGGTTGCAGTAGGCAACACCTGCCACTAATGCTAACACTCTACTAAGACACTACTGGAAATGCTACAGGAGAAGATTGATTGAAGTCCAGGGAGATTCATGTGGTAGTCAAAGTACCAGCACCTAACCCAAACCCCACCCCCTTTGGTCCAAATTCCTTCCCATAGCAAGCTGAGGAAAAGAAGCAATACAGACCATGACCACACCACTACAGCACAGACCATGACCACATCACTACAGCACAGACCATGACCACACCACTACAGCACAGACCATGACCACATCACTACAGCACAGACCATGACCACACCACTGTACAGCACAGACCATGACCACACCACTACAGCACAGACCATGACCACACCACTACAGCACAGACCATGACCACACCACTACAGCACAGACCATGACCACACCACTACAGCACAGACCATGACCACACCACTACAGCACAGACCATGACCACACCACTGTACAGCACAGACCATGACCACACCGCTACAGCACTACTGCGTACCTTTGCAATAGATCTGACCATCCTTATCACAGACAGTAGTGGAGTCCAACTTCTTGTTGCAGAGAGAGCAGTTGAAGCAGGCCTTGTGCCAGCTCTGTCCAATGCAACGTACAGTAACATACAGTGTGTAGTGACAGTGATCTACTCACACTTCCAGCTCCAACTATTTTCTCGGCCATGTACACAGCTCCTCCACACCTGGGGCATCTGTCAGAACTGCCGAACTTACTCTTCCCACTTCCACCCGACCCCCCAGATCCCCCAGTGTAGCTGCTACCACCTCCTGTGCAAGGTATGAAGGGAGAGGGAAGATGACTCAAGATACAGCCAAATTCCCACAAACAGAGTTCAACCAAATACGGACTTCCCTCCACCAACATGAACATGTAAGGACATTGGCTGGACATAGTCCACAAATATTGCAGGAATGTAATGTGAGCCACATAGCAGTGAGTACATACAGTACTGTAGTTAGTCATACACAAGTGGTGTATCCATCACATCACTGAGGACTATGCACTCATGGTAACAACACTAGACAATGACCTGAAGAGCCGCCATCAGTGGCTAACGTGCCAGCACCACCACCATAGCCATAGCCCTTGATGCCATAGTTGCGATTATAGCAGGTTGGACAGTAGAGCTGGGCCTGATGGTTCCTAAGAGTTGTGCTATTATGTAGAGAATGGGAGAAATGACATGACTAGCCTGACTGGGAGATAGAGTCTAACCTGTCCAGTAGTTTTCCGCACTCATCACACTTGCAGCACATCTTGTGGTACTTGTTCCCAGCAGCCAGCACCTCCTCTGCCATGTACACCGTCTTCCCGCACTTGGGACACTTACGGCCTCCACCAAACGACATGATGATCTACAGCTGAAGACAAAAACACCACTCGATAGGGACTGGGGAGAACTGAATTCACTCAATTGTACAAGACAGCCAAGTTAGAGATAGCCTAGATAGAGATAGAGATAGCCAAAATTGTACACACCTACTCCGGGTGTCACAATAACAGTGAATGAACTCGCTCACGCTGACCCCACTATTTCATTTCCGGTGGCGGAAGTAAACGTCCCACTCCAGTAACATGGCGTCTGCAGCACTGCGACATGTGGTAGCACTGAGGACACTTCTGAGACCAACTGCAGGTAAAGACCTCTCGAGGGAAGGCTTGCTAGCTATTGCATGCTCACTGCACGTGCATTGTGGTGGCCCCTCCCCTTTTGAGTGGTGTAACTTGGACCAGCAGCACTGCAGTTGAGACCACTATCCACTGGAATGGCTGCACTGGGAAATGAGGGAAGGGTATCAAGGTATGAGTATGAGACCCTGGCTGTGTCCCAGCCGAGGGAGTGGGTGACAGAAGTGAGACTCAACCGACCCGAGAAAAGGAATGCAATGAACCAGTCATTCTGGAGGTGAGGGTTACATTTCCTTGGGCACTACCATGTTCCGGTCTGTCTACTCAGAGAGATGGTGGACTGCTTCCAGAGGCTCTCTGAGGACAGCTCATGTAGGGTTGTGCTGCTGACTGGAGAAGGGAAGAACTTCACATCAGGTCACTGATGTTACATAGTTACTGATTACCTTGAGATCTGGGGTGAAATGTCTCTCTTATGTGTGCAATAGGCCTGGATCTGGTGGACTTTGGACCCATGTTTAGCCAGTTTCAAACTACTGACAGTGCAGATGTCGCCAGGAGGGCTGTCCTAGTGCACCGCTTGGTGCAGCCAATGCAGGACAGCTTCACTGCTATAGAGAAGGTAAGCACCCACTGGTCAGAGCTGCATTGGGCCCTTCTCTGATCACAGTACACTATACGTCCAGTGCACTAAGCCAGTGATTGCATGTGTCCACTCTGCCTGTGTGGGAGGAGGTGTGGATATGATAACTGCCTGTGACCTCAGGCTCTGCTCCCAAGATGCATGGTTCCAAGTCAAGGTAGGGGTGTAGTGTACATACCACTACTGCTGTATGTACCAATGGTGGCTGTAGGAAGTGGAGTTGGGTCTTGCAGCAGACGTGGGTACATTGCAGCGCCTGCCGAAGGTAGTCGGCAACCAGAGCTGGGTAAGAGACATTGTCTACACTGCAAGGAAAGTATCCGCAGAGGAGGCATTCCAGTTTGGACTGGTCAGGTATGTCTACCCCTCCCCCTCCCCCCTCCCCCAAACGTATCATGCTCTATCCCTAGCCAAGTGTGTATGGACAAAGAGGACACATTCTCTAATGCTATCAAAATTGCCGAAGATATTGCCAGCAAAAGTCCAGTGGCCGTCCAGGGTTCTAAAATCAACATGAACTATTCTCGAGATCACACAGTGGATGAAGGACTCCACTTTGCTGTGAGTCTACTACACTGCCTCTATTCCAGACCACATTACTGTTTCTGTTCCGTGTTGCAGGTGGTATGGAACTCAACCATGTTGCAGTCAGAAGATGTGGGCAAGGCAATAATGGCTGCCATTCAAAAAGAAAAGGCAATTTTCTCAAAGCTATGAAACTGTAATGTACAGCAGTGTGGCTGCTGGCCCAGTCTCTAGGACTGACTACGTGTACCACATGTGCACTTTGTGTGGCTCTGTGCCACACACACACTACCATGGGATCAGTTAGCACCATTCCCTTCGCCTACCAAAATATGCAGATTGCTATAATACTGAATAAGATTCTCACTCAAACTACATCAGAGAAATGTTACTAGCAGAGGTTGGCCAGACACAGCACATGCACCTGCCACAGGGTGTGTATTCCCTTGTTGGTCAATGGGTCCTTGAATTAGTGAGAGCCTGTGACTAGTGAACAATACCATCATTCCTGGCACATTACAATACCACAGAGCATGGAACAAATAAAGTATACAGTTAAGAGTTGGCAACACCATGGCAACATGGGGTATAATACACGATGTCAGTAAAGGCACATTACTCCTAATAAAGCACATCCAAAGCTTTTGCAACAGATCCGCAACCTAAAACCTTACACAAGAACACTCAAATCTTCCTTCACTCTACATACATCCTTATACAAGTCAGAATAGGAGAGGTATACAAGTTACTGATCCTCCTGGCTCCCACCACCACCACTACCACCACCACCACCACCACCACCCTCCCCCTCCCCCTTCCCGTTCTCTCCCTCCTCCTCCTCTTCATCCTCGCTGACTGGCAGCTCCTGGGCATACAGTCCGAACACCTCCCCCATCTTGCCCCAGCAGTGCTGAGGGATGTTGATATGTGTACGTCGACCCATTCGCAGTACCTGCCAGCACAACAGAGTTGTCATGTGTGGAACAAGAATACCGCATACTGTGAATGTGTGTGCATCGTACCTTCACCTCAGAGAGCTTAATGAAAGTGCCACGATCATTGGAGGCTACATCAAAATAGAACCGCTTCCCTCCAGCACGGACTTCTCGTGGAGGTGGTAAATCTCCGTTCACTTCCCCCCCACCACCTTCTCCCTCCCTCTTCCTCCTCCCTCCCCCACCACCACTCTCCCCTCCTCCCCGTCCCCGCCCTCCCCTCCTTTCCCCCCCTCCACCTCCACCTCCTCCCCCTCCCCCTTCTCCCTCATCACTTGCAAACTCGTCCAATAGAGAAGAGAAGATCTCAACAAACTGAGCTAGTCCCTCACCTGCAGTAGGCACGGAGTGTACACGTGTCTGTTTGGATCTCCTGTTCCTTACCTGGAATAGCAATAAAGGTCTTGCCACCAGCTAACATAGTCACCTTCACAAAACGTCCACGCTGGTTCTGTCGCAAATCCACAAAATAGCGCCTTCGACCTTGAGAAAAGGTCTCACTGCAGAAACAAGAAGCTAACCACAGATGAGGGAATTAGTGTATGTTAGAACCTGCGCAGCCTCTCTGACTCTGTGATCTCAGTGTCTGGGGGCAGCTGCTTGTACTCCTCCAGAATATCGTTCAGGATGGAGCGGAACTCAAAAGCCTTCTCTGCAGCGCAGATGATGCGCCCACGACCTTGTGTCTGCACCTACACCACAGAGAAGGAAAAATGGAGAAGACAAGAGAAAAAAAAACACAAAAGGTGAAGGGTTTCGCCTTACTCTCTGTTCTTCTCTGTCATTTGATTCTGCCTCCAACAAGTGGAACTACACAAAGGACAAATGGCAGGCACATACCTGCTCTGCTAGACATGCTGCAGACAGGCTTGTTGGCAAACAAGGGGCAACACATTAGGACTGAGTGCAAACACACCACCTCCCAAACACTTGTATATCCCACCTCCAAAATCTTGACAAACTTCCCCTGGTCATTGGCCTTGATCTCAATCAGGAATTTCTTGGACTCGATCTCCACCTCTCTACTCCCCAGCTCTTCAGCTTCTGCGAGAGACACAACGTGCCGTGACGTACTCTGACGGTACGAGACCTACATTCAACCCTCGCAGCTGACAGTGAATTAGTGGGAAAGCCTTTGGTACTGCTAATATCGCTACGCAGCTAAGGAAACACACTGCAACACGCGCTCGAAGCTAAGAAGAGTTCATTAAATTCAACGCACCGGGGAAGTCTCTTTGCTGAGGAGGCGGGCGCCCCCCTCTCCTGGGACGCCTAGAGCCTGGGCCAGACATATTTCAACCCCTTCTCTGTCACTCTCAGCGGCCTCTCTCTTCTCGCCCAGCCTCTTCCTAACTCAGCTAGCTGGGCTCATGGACTAGCTACAGCCTGCTCGTTTCGCCCCCTTTCTTACCACAGCGCACGGCTGCACGTGCTCAGTGGGCCTCCTTTACCTTACCGCCTTGTGTTTCTATTTACACGAACATTAAAAATAATTTTAAAAATAAGCTAAAAACTAGCTACAGCCTCTTGCAGGTGGGTGGCTAGTAGCTGTCACATTATCATAGTTAATTGAATTGGCTTTCAAAACAGGAGAACACCCCCTTTGTCGAGCATAGAACAAGATGTATGCTTGCACCATGGCAACCTCGTTGCCGGGGCAACGCCTGATGCGGTTGTCATTGCAGTGGATCCAAGAATCTAAAATAAACACCACATACCAACTACAGCACACGTAACAAGTGGGATCCATGTACCTGCATCAGTGTTCCAACAGTAGGCAGTGTAGTGTCCCGAGGTGAGCCCTGCTCCGTGGTGCTCCACCACACTGGCAAGGTCATAGAGAAAGTCGGCCGGTTCCAGCTGAGGGTATGATGCAACATCAATTACCTCACTGGGATCAAGTTCAGGGGGTGGAGTATGGTAGGGATAGAGATCAAAGGTCATTGGGAACTTTACATGAGTACTGATTTTATGCCGCACTCTTCCACTCCATCTGTTGTGGAATGTGTGTGTGTGGGGGGGGGGGGGTGGGGGGGGGGGGGCACGTGACAGTGAAAAACACACAGCCCATTCTCAGACGATACCTGAATCTCTTCAAATGGAGCCGCAGAACCTGTAGCGTAATGGAGGCATTCCCACATAGTGACTAGATTTCTATGAAGACATAGCAGCTGTGCTCACATCAGGAGGGTGTAGTATTGACAGTCTCTTCTCCACTGACTGAGGTCTCACTCCGCACTTGCCTTCTAACAGGGAGACATGCTCCATCACAGCCTGTGTTTATACCACACTCCACTCACCACTGGAACACTGGCTACAGCAGAAAATCTCCTCAGGCAATATCTCATTTTCAGTAAACTTCTGCAGTAGTTCTAAATGTGTAATGTAAGTAATACCAGATACAATGGAGGTATGAGATCAATGGTTGAGCACTGACCGTAGAGATAGCAGCTCTGCAGCTGCTGGTTTTTCTGCTGTGGTTTACGTACATCACCCTGGTATCTGGGGGGAGGGAGGGAGGGAGGGAGGGAGGGAGGGAGATAGCAATGATGTTATAAATTTGTCACACCAGCTTACATAGCAGGGAAATCAAGTGATAGATCACAAAATGACTCCACTTTTCTTGAGAGGTGACGACAAGTTCTGTGTGTCACCTACAGCAGTGGAATCCTCTAGTTAAATGAACCTGGAGGCAGTGTATGACTAGCTCACCAGGCTAGTCAGCTGGCCCTCAAAAAGTGATGGTAGAATTTTACTGGGAACAGCGATGTTGCTACAGGGATGTGTGAGCCGTAGGATGAGATCAGGTGGCCAAAGACTGAGCTCTGACTGCAGCTTCTCCAGTGCCTCACTGTGTGTATGTGTGCCTTATCACACTGATGATACAGTCAGTCTAGGGCTCACCACAGGAACTCTTGGGCATCCTGTTGAGAGTATCCTCTGAAGGCTGGTACCAGTCTCCAAACAGCATTGAGCACTGCATGAGGAGTTACCACCGCCCATTTTCCTGACCACATAACTCGTAGCAGACTGTGTACAGCCTGGGACAAGCTACAGGAGGAAAGATAAGCTGTACAAGAGAGAGATCATGGCAATGGAGACTGACAGTGTGGTCTCCTCAGGTTCCACAGCTTCCTCTTTTTCTCTCACCCGTTTGCTCCTCCCACCTCCTTTCCTAGCCCCACCCATCAGCCCCTCAGTGGCAGCTCCGTGAGTCTGTCTTCTAAGTCTTGGTCTCTTTGCAGGGCAGGACTGAAGACGCTGTAAAAGGGGAGCTCTTATCATCCCTCTTCCTGACCACTCCAGGACTCTCACCTCGAAGCATTCTATGGTGGTCTGCCTGTTAAAGGGGATGGCAGTAGAGCAGCAACCATCAGTGGAAGATTGAAGTAGCTGCTGGGATGACTGTTGGACACCAAGCTGCCGAAATGACTCTCGAAAGAAACTCAAGTGCCTGCAGAAAATAAAACTACAGCAATGAAATAACCAACACACCAACAGCATCCAGTTAGTAACGTGAGGTCTAGATATCCACACACACCCCAGTGATTGCAGAATGGCATTCATGTAGCACGTGTTTCCTAGGTTACGGAGGCCAGTCATTCCTGGTGTGAGAAGACTTTTTCTTTTGAGTGAGCGTTTGGGAGGGGGAGGGGGAGGGGGTTGGAGAGAGGGAGTAGGGATGGGGACTGAGGATTCCTAGAGGGAATACGCACATGTATTTAGCACTGCACAGCACTGCAAAGTACATTAACTAGAACACACTTGCATTTGCTTGGACAGGGCTACATATTCCCGCCATGTGTTGAAGGCTCGAAACAGTTGAAGAAACCTGCATAAGAAAGTGATTGGCTGGCTAGGACCTCATGCCACATGTATAGCTCACCTCCAGTGACATAGCGCTGTGTAGCGCTTGTCAGCTTTGTAAGAAATAACCTCCTCCATCCTAACACGTTACATCATGGGTTGCCATTGGTACTACAAGTCTCACAGCACATGTACCTGCTTTCACCTCTCAGGAGCAACTGGGCTGCTGGCTTGATGATCCTACCACTACGAGTGCATGACTCTTGATAGTGCTGGGAGGCCACCTGTAGACACAGGAGAGGTATGAAAGGCAGTGGGGGGGGGGGAGGGGCTACCTGGGACAGCATAGACTGGGCAAGGCGAATGTCTCCCATACTGTTGTCATTGAGAATGTAATCATCACACAGGTAACTACACGGAGAATGGTGTTATAGTCTAGAAAACAAACACACACACAAACATACACACACACACCAGTAAACATATCTGAGGTTGACTTCAATGGACAGAGGGTGTTTGGACAGGTGGAAGTGCTTCAGAGCATGTTCCTCACAGGATCTTCCACAAGCCACATGACTGCACAGAAGACATGCCTACATACAGACGGCAGAATTTGCACACGCATAAATATTGCAAGAGCACTGTGTGGAGCAGGTTATTCCTTACCCATACACTCTCTGTAGTGCCACATTCACAACAGTTCCAGTTGCGAGGGTTGAGAAAGGACTTGTCTACAGCGAGCTTCACCTGCTTTACGTGTTTACAATCATCCATCACAACACACAGTAGCTATGGTAAAACGCTGTCAAATGGGCAGGGCATACGAGCCTGGATCAGGAATGGAAAATGCCTAAGCTTAGTCTCATTCCAGAGTCGTGACATGCGGCTAGAGACAGGAGCTCGTGACAGGGAGCTCGTGACATGCGGCTAGAGACAGGAACGACGGCAACGAACTTTGACCTTTGTCACTTATGGTACGGAGGGCTGGAAGGCAGATTTTGTGTGCGTGGAAGTACCATCACTGCTTTTAGGTTTTAGGGATGGTGTTTGTACACTGAGCCATTTACAATCACTGGACTGGACTGATGGAGTAGATTGCCGGACTCGTTGAAATCGCATGTTCCCCAGGCATGAACTATGATAGTTAGATCTATAAATGCAAGAAGAGAGTGACCCTTTCTTGGATGAGATACAGTACTGTCGTTGTAATACTCCGCATTGTTTATGTGTACATGTGTACTAAGGCCTGTGTTTACACGCACTGCTGGTAGATCTACCAGCATGAATCAACAGGCTACATGTAGCTCAGATACACTGACCCCTGCAAGATCATCACACAGACCTATGTAACGTCAGCACAAGCCTATAGCTTAATTAACTTTGGAGTCACTGTCTTGCTTAGGTCTAATCCTGTGAGTACTTGAATTCATGCCTGGTAGCGACAATTTCAGCAAATCCACCAGTCCAGTCCAGTGATTGTAGACAGCCTTTATGATGCTTCCATGTTAAAAAGGAGTGTGTTTTAGAGCTGACTATCCAAGTCATCTATTCATAGACATTTATGTGACTTACTATTACTTCAATGTATATGAAAACAGTCATTTTCTCCATTGTGCATTTGCCGATGCTTCTATATACCTTCTGGAATACACAGCAATGGACTTTGCAAGCAGTTTGTCTGTTCAATCAGAAGTTGTTTAGAGAGCTTCTGCATGATGTGAAACAGTCACACATGCTTGTGTATGGAGAATGCAAGCAAGCCTGAATTACAGTAGTAAATACATCCACAGTCAGGAAAGTGCATCCATCATATTAGCTCTACGCTACCGCTTCAGCAACACCGTACAGTAGGCGCGCGCTTTTTTCGCCGATTGGTTAATTAAACGGTAATTAAATTCACAAGTCTATTATGAAAAAAATTAAAATGTCTTCTATCATGGCTACTGAAGCAATAAAAATGAAGGACTTTTGATTAATATTTTAATGAAAAAAAATGAAAAAAACAATGGTTGGTTATCTGTCTGGTCTCTTCAAGAGAGACACAACCTGGCTTCAGTCTCCAAGCACACTGACCAGGAACCAACCTGTATGTAACAATGGTGGGGTTAAGGGAGACTCACCGCGGCCCCTAGACCATAGATGCGATAAACCTTCGGCAGCTTTCGGAGTATCGAACCCCTTATGACTGCTGTACCCACTGTGCCACTAGCAAGCCAAAGTAACCGTTAGGCCACTTGGTCGCCGACGATGTAACGGTCGAAATTTGGCTTATAAACCTGAGGCACGTGGTCTATTGTATGGCACGTATGGGGCAATTGGAAGCTAACGAAGTGCACGTTTGGGTACCAGGTGAAGGTGGGAAGCCATTGAAGTGCGAATATGCGCAATTGGTGTTGAGGGAAGCCATTAAAGTTTGAATATGCGCAGTAGGTCTAAACGTAACGTTTATGCATGCGCAGTTGGTCTAAACGTAAGCTATTGACGTTTTATGCATGCGCATTTGGTCCAGATAGAAATTCATGAAGTGACTCATTTTGTCATTACAGTAGTACTGTAAATGACAAAATGATTAGTCACTTCATGAATTTCATGTTGTGCCTCAGGTTTATAAGCCAAATTTCGACCGTTACATCGTCGGCGACCAAGTGGCCTAACGGTTACTTTGGCTTGCTAGTGGCACAGTGGGTACAGAGATACTCCGAAAGCTGCCGAAGGTTCATCGCATCTATGGTCTAGGGGCCGCGGTGAGTCTCCCTTAACCCCACCATTGCTACATACAGGTTGGTTCCTGGTCAGTGTGCTTGGAGACTGAAGCCAGGTTGTGTCTCTCTTGAAGAGACCAGACAGATAACCAACCATTGTTTTTTCATTTTTTTTTTCATTAAAATTTTTGAAGTAATCAAAAGCCCTTCATTTTTATTGCTTCAGCAGCCATGATAGAAGACATTTTAATTTTTTTTCCATAATAATTACAGACTTGTGAATTTAATTACCGTTTAATTAACCAATCGGCGAAAAAAGCGCGCGCGCGTACTGTACGGTGCGTAGGACAGCGACATGGCGTATGGTTCTGGTGTGAGTCACTCTCTGATGTTTTGATAGAGCCTCCGGCAGTTTCCATTACGCTCTAACTACGCTCGACGATGTCCCAGTTCGAGGCGAACCAACAGTCAGGGCTCTATCCTAGAGATTATTTCTGCTTCTGGCGTGCCTACATGCTGTCTCTGTACGGTCTGGTGGTCTGATATGGAACAGAGCGAGTACTTTGGCTCTCTGAGAACTCTTGGACTGATTTAATAATTGTGTGCTGTGTGTAATTTGCCATGTATTGTATTGTACATGCCGATGCCCTATGGGTCCAGGCTAAATGAACTGTCACGGAAATTTTGGTCCGCCGAAAATTTTGGTCCTAGGACCCAAATTTTCGGCAAAATTGGTCCGGGCGGATAAGTATTTTCTAAAAAAATGGTCCCCCTTCAAAAATCTTGGTCCGCCAATCTGAAATGCAGCCCACAGGGCAGCCGGGCCCTCTACAAAGTTTGCGTGGACCTCTACACTGTTTGTGATTACTTTTTCACTGTTTAGGTCACTAAACGGGCTGTAGATCTAACGCCATGGTGCGAGTTTGCCATGATCGTTCCAACCACCATATTACGCACAACGGTCACAGAAGAAAAACTCAGCCGTACCGCGCACTAACTTCTTGTACTGTGAAGTACTGCTTCCTTTAAAAGTACCTGTCCTACGAAGTGAAACTGTTGTGTATAATGTGTTGCCATAAATACACTAACTTGTGCATAGATATGCTTGTAGCTACATCATGTGCGAAGCTCCGGGTGAGATGATGGGCGGCGCCCGTCCTCACGCTGAGAGAGTCTCTGCGTGAGGACGGGCGTCGCCCATCTATTTAGGGTGAGAGACAACTGCACTAGGCCTATATATACTACCTCACTCTGGCAAAGCTCTACCATTCGCTACCCCGCGCCGGATCATATCGCCGGACCACAATTTTCAAGATGGACCAATATTTTCGGCAATTTAGGTCCGGGGGGACCAAAATTTTCAATGAAAATTTTGGTCCTAGGACCATTTTTGCCGGGACCAAAATTCCGGTGACAGAACCTTTGGTGTTGCTGAAGTGGTACCGTAGAGCCAATATGATGCACTTGCCTGACTCTGGATGTATTTACTACTGTAATACAGGCTTGCTTGCATTCTCCATACACAAGCATGTGTGACTGCTTCACATCATGAAGCAGCTCTCTAAACAACTTCTGATTGAACAGACAATGCAGGAACACTGCTTGCAAAGTCCATTGCTGTGTATTCCAGAAGGTATATAGAAGCATCAGCAAATGCACAATGAAAAAATGACTGTTTTCATAATACATTGAAGAATCTGCACGTACAGCCCTGCACGTATATACAGCCCTCCGTATTTAAGTGACAGAGGTCAAAGTTCGATGGCAACGTTCCGCATGTGACTACGCGAGACAATGGCTGATTGGGAGGTTGTTCGAGCAGACCTTATTCATCACAAACAGGAACATCTTCTACAGTTTCTTGCTGAGCTTAGCGAAGCAGAGAAGGCGGAATTGTATGCCGATATTTGTGACGTAGACTTTGCCAAAGTTGGGCGCTACTTCGCTAAGGCACAAGCGAACCTTTCTAATTGTGAGGAGAAGAAAGATGAGCTATTGCAGCCTCTCGACAGCTCGATATGTGGCTCCACTGCCAGAGATAAGGCCGCAGCCAAACTGTGGGAACAAATAGGTGAGAAATGGGCGCGGGTGTGAGGGGGGGGGGGGGCATAAATAGTGTCCGACCACGTTACATAGCTCTATTTTCTAGGGATGGATCATGTTGCCAGCGGGGAAGTGGCTGTTCTTCTCCTAGCTGGAGGTCAAGGTGAGAACACAGGTATGTCATACCAGAGGGTGTCAGCAGTTACTATTGTGCTGCAGGGACTAGGCTAGGAGTGAACTACCCCAAAGGAATGTATGACGTTCAACTGCCATCAGGAAAGACCCTGTACCAGCTCCAGGCAGAACGGATTCGGAAACTGCAGAGCCTGGCCAAACAGAGGAATGGAAGGGACACAACTATTCCATGGTGAGTGGCATTCAAGCCTGTAGGCTGGGGAGGTTGGGGAGGTTGGGGGGTTTGGACGAGCCACCTGCATGCAGGCGAGGATCCGCCGATCTGCACAGTGAGTGGATATGGTGATATCACTGGGCCATGGGACGCTGAGAGCAGAAAGAGTGAGAAAGCCTGAAACGATACCAAAAAGAAGGGCAATGATGGCGCTGCAGCTGGTTTGGCCGGCTCGGAGTTGCTTCCCCGGCTTCAGATTCTGTTGTACAAAGCCACTCAGTCTGAGCGTCAGCCTCGGTGTCTTAAATTTAAATTTCCTGGGGGGGCATGCCCCAGAACCCCCTAGCCACTGCCACAACCTACTGAGAATAAAGAACCCCCCAATCCAGGATCAGTCTACGGGATTGGGATTGGTAGTTGGAATCCTGGGTCATCCCTCTCCCACTCCTCCCCTCCTTGTACAGGTATATAATGACCAGTGAGCACACTAAGGAGCCAACACAGCAGTTCTTTGAAAAACACAACTATTTTGGTCTGAGCTCAGAGAATATCATCATTTTTGAGCAGAACACACTACCTACACTTGACTTTGAGGGCAAAATACACCTCTCTGCAAAGCACAGGCTATCCCGTGCACCAGATGGCAATGGAGGGCTCTATGCTGCCCTCACTGACCCCTCCTGTAATGTGTTGAAGGTATGCACTACTCAATTGGCAACTGTCTCCTAGTTTCTCTTCCTGTAGGACATGGAGGAACGTGGTGTGATGTATGTACATGTGTACTGTGTGGATAATATTCTGGTCAAAATGGCCGACCCTGTCTTCATTGGGTTCTGTATTGAGAAAGGAGCTGAGTGTGGGGCCAAGGTAGGGAGGAAGGACTCGCTGTGTGTTCTGGATCCCAGGTCCTCCCACTCCAGGTTGTGAAGAAGGCTTTCCCCACGGAGAGAGTTGGAGTTGTGTGTTTGTGTGATGGCAAATACCAGGTAAGCACATCTGTGCCCCATTACAGTACTACTCCATGTGATGTGTGGTGGCCAAGGTTGTGGAGTACAGCGAGATCAGTGTGAAAACTGCAGAAAAACGCAATGAAGATGGTAACCTTACCTTTTCTGCTGGAAATATTTGCAACCATTTTTTCACTATTGACTTCTTGAAACGAGTGTGTAGGTGAGTCTATCCACCCTTGATGACATCATAGTGACATCACATGTTCTGTATAGGAACCATGCAGAAGAGCTGACACATCATGTTGCTAAAAAGAAGATTCCGTATATCAATGCAGAGGGCCAAAGGTTAGCTTAATTAATACAGAAATTCATTTTAAGAGCTCTCTCTCATTCATTCCCCTTACTAATTTAGGGTACAGCCAACAAAGGCAAATGGAGTGAAAATGGAAAAGTTTGTGTTTGATGTGTTCCAGTTTGCCAAGTAAGTATGTGATGGTCCTCATTCCACTCCTCATGGAACTGGCCTCTACAGGAGTTTTGCTGTGTTGGAAGTTCTTCGTGAAGATGAGTTTAGTCCACTAAAGAATGCACCAGGTGCTGACAAAGACACTCCTGCTACAGTCAGAGCTGCACTGCTGGACCTCCACTACAGGCAGGTGAGATTGAGAGGAAAGGCTGTCCATGTTCCCTCAGGATGCATGTATGTAGGTGTTAGCAGCTGGTGGTGTGTTGGTGGACGATGATGGTCGTAGGCTACCACTCATACCTCATCGGTGAGTGAGGAAACTGTCTGTGACCTACCCCTCCATCTTCCCTCTGCCCTCTCCCTCCCCTCCACCCTCCCTCCCCTCCACCCTCCCTCCACCCCTCCATCTTCTCTCCCCCTCTCCACCCCTCCTCCCCCCTCCCCCTCTCCTCCAACCCTCCGTTCTTCCCTCCCCCCTCTCCACCCCTCCATCTTCCATTCAGTGACTCCACAGCTGGGCTAGATAATGACCTCGACAGTCGGTGTCGGGCTGGTAATGGCAGTGCTGTATGTGAGGTATCTCCCCTCATCTCTTACCATGGGGAGGTCAGTCAGCTAGTGGACCACCAGTATTATATATATATATATATATATATATATATATATATATATATATATATATGTGCATATCTTCCTGCAGGGACTAGAGGAACTCTGCAAAGGTCACAAGTTTAAGTCTCCTGTCCTCTTGGAACTGGAATCAGAGAATGGGAATGGGATACCATCCAAGCGGCCTAGATTAAACTCTTCATGATAATTATTCTTTTTTCCTCTAATAGTGTCATTTTGTACAACTTCTACTTTTTAACTTTTTGAACTGGTGATGAAATGAGTATGATATGGTACAACTAATAGTCAAAGGTCAAGATCATCGTCTGGATCTGAATCATCAAAGTCATCTGCTTCATCTGGTTGGTAGAATATCTTCCCAGAACTAGAGCCAGCCTGCACACACCATGTGCCACATTGGAAAGGAGAAAGACTACAGAATGGAGTGGGCTGTACCGACAGTAAGGCTGTCTTCTGCTCGGCAGAGTGGTGGTAGGGGAGAGCTAGTCGGGAACGTTCCTCCTTTTCACGGTCACTCAGGGTGAGGTCAAAAGTTAGGTTTGCAGCTGGATCTGGAGGCTTGAAAGACCACACACAGCAGTGAATGCCCCACACACCAACAGATAGCCACAGTCACACACCACTTGCTGTGTTTGGTATAGATGGGAATGGTTGGTACCAGATGGCAGTGATTTCACTGTGTAGTCACCACTAACACTAACTAGCTCAGTTTGCACTAGTAATTTTCCAGAGATCTTGCAGTGTTGTAGCCTAGCCTGCCAGTGGGAGCCTGGCACAGTGCAATGACAATGGATCATGACACAAGGTATTGGAATGGAATACCTGGGTGCAATGGAGGGGTGAGAGTAATAGTGGTCGACATCACATGACTCAGCTGTGATGTCACATGACTTTCATGTACATCAGAATGGAGTAGACACACTATCAGTCTACTTTCTCCACCTGCACTTGGACCAGTCCAATGGACACAGTCTAATGAGCAAACTCTACTCCCCCTCACCAAGCTGGTGCACTAGTCGACAGATGTGAGATGTGCTGTGGAACTCTAAAATGGTTGACAGGGAGTCAATGATGATAGCATATTCAGACTGCATCCCTTTGGTTGTGGGTGTGGCTTGTCCACACGTCCTTTCAATTCTGTGCAAGAAACTGATGGGTGTGGCCTCATGTAAGGGGGCAGGGCCAGATTGGGAGCTGCTATTCCAGCCCAAATGGTCACTGTAGCAGTCGTGAACTGTGAGTCTGGAGTAACGGTGCAAGTGTTAGACAGGCCAGTGAAGGTAAGGTCATATTTCACCTCTTCACTGACTCAAGTGGCACTCCACTGAGCCAAAACTGCGAGTGGACATCAAATAGAAATATGTGAACAAAGGAAAACCTGTGAATACGCGACGGTAGGAAGCAATATACATGAATATAAGTAGGTATAAGTACCTATGGTAAAGTACCTCTCCAGACTCTGCAGAGCAATAGCCTTTAGCAGCAGCCTTCCATTACACTGGCTGGAATCTGCAATGGTATTTAGCACTAGCTTGACAATATGCTGTGTTTCACACGAACCAAACTACCTTGCACGAGTATACTACGTGTCTCTTCTGTGCCGCCCATTAGACGCCCCAGCAGTGAAGTGGCCATTATGCACAATGGTGCGCTTTATCCAGAAATCACCCTCAGGTAGAATCTCTGATCACACATACGGAGGTAGAGGAGCACGGGGATTTCCTGTACGGCTGGGGAGTTGTACGATTTCTGTTCACCAACAGTGCTAGTGGAGCAATGCATTCCGGGGACATGGCAGAGTTGGGAGGAGTTAATTTGACTGACGCTGAGAGAGAAGCCTTATTAGAGGTGATGCAGAGAGCCAAGGTACGTTTTAATACTGTGTGGCCAGATTACACACGTGAGACCTCTCTCCTCCTTTGGTACCAGGACTTCGATGATAAAACGCAAAAGATGAATAGGTCAGCTCTATACTGTATATGTACGTGCAACGGGTGGTGTGTGTTGGTCAATGTGTGTGTGTGTGTATGTGTCTGTGTAGTCGGCTAGAAGGAACGCTGCATAAGTGGACCAATGCATTAAAGGGCTGGCAGCCACGCTGGTTATGTGTGGACCAACAGCAGGGAGTCCTACACTACTACACTGTGAGGACCACACTTTACCTCAACCAGTACGTGTAGTGACATTGAACTTGGTTTCAGTCTGAGGATCGTAAGAAGTCTCCTCCACGTGGCTCTCTCCATCTGTGGGGGGCAGTCATAGCACCAAGTGATGAGGACTCTCAGACCTTCACTGTGAATGGAGCCAATGGAGAGGTCAGAGGTCATCCATTGTGCTGGGCATGTGCACATGTTCCACTGGTCAGTAGGTATATAAGCTGAGGGGAGCTGATGCCAAGGAGCGGCAGTACTGGGTATCGAGACTCCGGAATGAAATAGAGAGGTGTTCCTCTGCACATGCAGGATATGTACCCAAATCTCAAGTGAGATGTCCATAGAGTGTGGGGATACATATAATATGTACATCTTCCCAGGCTCGTGTCACCAGCAGCAGTACCATTCCATCACTGCCAATATCACCAACCACCAGCTCTGGGGCCGACAAGTGTGATCCCCTTTCTCCCACTTCCCCTCAACACACACCAACAAGGAAACATTCTCGATCAAAACGTGGACTCGCTGTGTTTACAGCTCGCACTAATATCAAGAAGAAACACAAGAAGAGGTAGCCTTAGAGAGGCAGTCAGTCTGTGTGGTATTGAGGGACTGCTGTTCCACAGGAGAGCAGGCCCCTCTGGAGAGGACCAGGAGGACCTAGGCAGTGGCCTGCCAGGAGGGGAGGCTATGCTGGAACTGCTCACAAGGCTACAGAAGTTTCAGAGCAGCCTCAATGCCCAGCTTGAGGTAAGTCAGACCTACTACTTCCACACTAGCTGGCATGAGACTGCTTGGCTCTCCAGTCATGTTCTGGTACTGGAATTGAGCCACTGGATCAGAATGTACTTCTGCTGAAGGCCACATCCCAGGCTGCTGTCCACAGTGTCAAGGACTGCCTGGCTCTAATCAAACTGCAGCAGGTTTGGTACTGTGTATCTCCATGCCCATCTGCTGTAGTGTGACGAGGCCCATGTCCTGTAGTGGCAGTATGTACACTGGAGTCCTTGTTCACTCCTCAGGTATCTTCTGTTGGAAAATGCTCAGTACCTACTGTGGGGGAAATAAGGTATGTACCAGTGCATCAGTATAATGGATGTTGTATACTGACTGAGAGTGTATGTAGTTCTGCAGTTGAAGAGGGTGTGGTAGAGAAGAGACAGACGGAAGTGGGAGAAGGAGGGAGACGTAGTCGTCCCCTCAGTGCCACAGAGTGTGATGCCCCACCCCCAAGGGCCCATGCCCCCGTTCCTGTCAAGGGTCCTGTGCTCTGAGGCTATCACTATGCTATATAATTATAATGTATGTGTAAATGGATATCAACTTTACCAATAAAATGACAGACATTAAGGATGGGCACACCACACACACACACACACAAGGCTTAGTCTAGAGGGTTTTCCAGAAGTGAGGGTTGGCAGCAAGTCTTCTCTGGAAGTTTGTGTACCACTGCTGAAGTGCAGAGGATGGGATGTAAACTTCTGTTGGGTTTAGCATGCTCTGATTGGGATCAACAGCAAAAGAGCTTGCAAAATTGAACAAGTTCTCAACCATCTTTTGACCAAACTCTGCCATTGACTCCACAGTTGAAGCCTGTGTACCACTAGCTGGGGTCTTCTGCACCATCTCAGTGAGTTCCTCTACCCTCACTCCAATAAGTGCCGTGGACCTCGACTGACCAGCAAATGTGTCCATGGCTGTCTGGCCAAAAGGAGTCATCACTTCAGTGGGCTTCACCTGATGAAAGGCAAGGCTTCATACACAGCTGTACTGCACTACACACATACATACACACACAGACCTTGGCTATCTTGAAGATGGCGCTTGGTTTGTCATTTGTTATGAAGCCAAGTAGCTGCCATGAGATGCCGCCTTCATCTGTAGGCCAGCCAAAGTAAATGGAGCCACCAAACCCGTCAGCGAATGGGACCTGGCCCGTCAGGAACACCACAACGTGATTTATGGACTGCACGTCTTCAAGGCTCAGGAAATATTCATTAACTCCAGCTTGCTGTACATTAGTGTTTACCTAATACATACAGAAATGAGAGGCTGCAGTTATGATGTATGTGTACAGCTAGGGGGCAGCAGGAATGCGGTACTTGGCTTACCAGCCTCCCAGATGCTAGAACTCCAAACATTCCTCCCTAATCAATTTGAGGGGTGGAGTCTGGAAGGATCTGTACTATGACCGTATTTCCGGTCGCCCTGTACTAACAAGAACGCCCCTCTCTCTTCAAGTAGGTACGTGTGGCAAGTGAAGGTAGGGGAATGCCCCCCCGATACAAACGGGGTCTTTGTATTTGCATGTATCATGTCAGTCCTGTGTACACACGTATTGAATGTGAAGTGTGTGCTATTTCTTTGTTTCAGCCCTTCCAGATGAACCACCTGTCACCTCGGATTCAAAATGGCACCAGACATTACAGGCACTCACCCCCTCCTACTTCTTTCTCGTGTGGCTTACCCACGTATTCTCGCAGCCAAACATCTCCTATTTATACAGAGCCATTCCTCATGAGTGGGTACCGCAAACCAGACCCCACGTTATTTGAGTGCATTCGCTACACATTTGTGTGCCACAATGATGTCTGGAACTTCTGGACCCATTTCCTCCCACTGTGTGCCTGGGTCCCTTGGCTCTACTACCTGTCCTACCACTACGACTTTACTGACCCCTACTACTATCCTCTGCTCTGCTTCTGGATTGGAGGCTGTTCTTACGCCTTGTTCAGTAGTATAGCACACATGTTTGGTTGTGTATCATCTAATGTCCGCTCCATCTGTTTCATGCTGGATTACCTGGGCATATCCATCTATGTGGCTGGAGGTGGGCTCTGTACCCTTCACCATCAGCCTCCTCTGTCCAGCTCACTCTACTTCCAATACCAGTTCCCTCTTGTGTGCTTACTTATGTTATTCAGTGTTAGTGCTGCCCTGATGTCATCTTTCTCAAGATTTTACTGCTTCAAGTATCGTTTCTACATGAGATCTCTTGGCTACCTCCCAGCCTATTGCATCTGTGTTGCACCATTCCTGTCAAGAGCTTTCACCTGTTTCTCTGTGGGCGATGAGTGTATGTCTGACACACTGTACCTACACTTTATCTGTATTGCATTGTCTGGGCTTCTACTATTTTTCTTTATTACCAAGATCCCCGAACGTTTTGCTCCTGGTAAATTTGACATCTTTTTCCAAAGCCACACACTGTTCCACCTTTCCTCTGTGGCTCTGACCACAATTCACATGTATATATTCCCTATTGAAGCTGCAGCCAGGAAAGATGCTCTTCTCACAAAGATCTCTCCGTCATATGAAAGAGTTATCCTTCCATTCATGGCAATGATTGGCGTAGGGCTCATCCAAGTGTCCATCTTTTCCTACCTGACAGTGAAAGGAGTGCTCATCTCCAACAAGATTGAAATCTCCTCACAAAAGAATGGCACCAAACAGGATTAGAACTAGTCAAACTGGTACTATTTATTTATTCTGTTCAGGAAGCAAGGTATAATCTTAGTCTGTTTTGCTGATTTAGCATAACTACATATACAGATATATATTTTGTGAGGCAAATTATCCACATACTGAATACCACAGTAACCACAGTAACAACACTACCAGATGTAGATATAGATATTGGGTATTATAAAAGCGCATTAACCACTAAGGGGGTTAAAATCCACTCTACACCGTTCCCCCTGACTTAGCATAGCAATAATGGGGTAAAATCCCCCTTTAGGAACAGAGCACTCTGTCTCTCCTACTCTCTCTCTGTTCTTTGTGAAATATACTATACAAGTTCTATTGGTGTTCTCCTCTGAATGTCTTGCAACCTTTAGTGAGGGAATTTTCTTCTCACGTTCTCTCCTCAGCCACCGCCGCCGTAGTGGCCGCTCAAACAAGTCCTCATACTCCTCCTCGGAGTCATAGCTAAAGTCATCTTCCATTTCTTCATCTTCTTCAAATCCATAAAGGAGATCATTTTCTGAGTCATACTCAAATTCTGATCCTGAGTCAGGCTGGCTGGCTGTAGGTCCATCCTCACTGTCCTCCTTGTCTGTCTCTACGGGGAAGCGGATCCCACACCCCATTACATCTCCCTCACTGCAGAGGGGGCCAAACTCCTCCCCAAAGCCCCGCTCCTTGTACAGCTGTCCATTGTCGGCATGGTAACCAACAGAACCCTTGTTCCAGCCCGGGTGTCGGTGAAGGGGGTATGTACTCTTAGCCAGGCCAAGAGCCAGCCAGCCCTCTTTCCCTGAGCTCAAGATTTCCATCTCAAAATAATGGTTAGTCTGATCCATTCGAAATCTAGCCTGAGCTAAGCCCACATCTTGTTTTTCCAGACCATTTCCTCGATACTCCAGAGTCAGGCCATCATTCAAAAAACGAATAGCATTAGATCTGAGCCAGTAGGTAGATGGGGAGCACTCGTCCTCCATGGGCTCCTGAATGCCATCCCGAATTCTCCTCCAGTGTCCCAGATATCGCACCTTCTCCCCCACACTGTGCAGCCCAATGATTGGATAGAAACCAAAGAGAGGACGACGCATTTTGACTGTTTCTCCGACCTGCTTGCCATTCTTGGTGAAGAAGATGTTCTGATATCCCACTTCACAGTCAGCATCATAGTCTATACCACAGCCCATTCGATCTCCTTCTGTACATGTGGGACCAAATGCACGACCAAATCCATCCTGGTGGAACAAACGACCATCATCTGCATGGTAACCAATTCCATTCCGATTCCAGCCTGGCATGCGGTCTAATGGGTAGCTTTGCTCCCCAACTCCAACTCCAATAGCACATTTGCGCCCTCGACACACAATCTGGTACTCGTAATAATTCAGCACGGGGGACATGGGCTCTAAAATCTTGACCACACCCACCGCGCCCCCTTCTCCACGGAAAGAAAAGATATCCCCATCCACCTCCGCGTTACGTCCCGTATAGTAGCGTCCCTTCGTATGCAGCTTCTGTCCTTGAGACATCACTTCCTTACAGAACGAACTGGCGAGGAGACCAGCCGAGGAATAGGCCTGCCCCCTTTTGCCTTTTCAGCATGCAGCGTGATTATGGATGACGTCAGCGAGGCCGTGAGCCCCTATTCGCGCGTTTTGTTCTGATTGGTCAATCCTATTCGTATGGTAGAAAAGGCGCGAAAAGGAATGCACAGACCGCGAATGTCAGCCCAAGGAAGCGTGGGTTCATGTATACAGTGCAGGAAGGATTGAAGATCTTGTTTGATGAGTCGCTAAAGGTTGTTCCATAGCTTCAGCGTTCTACTTCTACGGTTGGACTGCGTACCACAGTAACCGATTCACTTATGATTGTTGGTAGCCACTCTTCAAAGCGACTGTTAAAGCTGCTACACTCCAAGTCAGACCATGTCTACGCCCGGGAGACCAATGCCTGTCTTCTTGGACGAGACCTTTAGCGCCAGAAAAAGAACTCCATTTAGAGCACGCTATACACCTCGCTCCCCCGCCAAATCCTGTCCTCCCGTGTCCAGAGTTTTCAGATCCCCCGTACTTCATAATGGCAGCCCTCATTTCGTCAGTTTCAAGTCTGAGCAGAAAGCTAATGGTATTTCCACTATGATGACCTGTACTCTGTATACCATATCTGTACCTGTTGCAGTAGTATCGAGTCCTCACTACCACCCCAGCTCTCACAGGACCTATTTTGAGCAGGTTTGTCCCTCCTCAGACCCCTGACCCCTGATCCCTCTGTGAACAGTTGGTGACTCCATTTCTTTTGCATGCAGTGTTTTGAAGTGATTGAGAAGCTTGGAGAAGGCTCCTTTGGGGAGGTATAGATATACATGTACCACATGCATTGTTTGTGTACTGTGTGACACTCAGTGTACATTGAACTGCAGGTATTCAAGGTGCGTAGTCGTGATGACGGGCAACTGTATGCTGTGAAGAGGGCTCGAGAGCAGTTCAGAGGAACTTTGGACAGGTGAGGTGTCTGGAAAGATAATTCAGAGACAAGTTTCTGCCTCCATATCATATCATCACTGCACCTCTCATTGAGTTAATGGAGCCTGCGAGGGACAAAGGCATGTGGTAATGAGGCATTTGTGATGTAAGACACATCTCTCCTGCAGACGACAGAGACTGGAAGAGGTGGAGAAACATGAGAGCCTCTCTGCCCACCCCAACTGTCTTACATTCTTGAATGCATGGGAGGAGAGAGGTCACCTCTACATCCAAACAGAATTATGCCAGATGAGGTGACACACCCACTATTGTGCTCTATATCACTGTCCACTCAGTGCCAGTGGTGTGTGTGCTGTAACTAGTCTGCAACTGTATTGGCTACCTCTAGCCTGTCACAGTTTGCTGATTTACATGGAAGAGTGTCAGAGGCTCGGGTATGGGAAATCCTGGTTGATCTGCTGCAGGTGTGTGTGTTCTCCCTTCCTCTCTACATGCATCATGTGATGGTCTGCTATCTGTCACATGTAGGGTCTTGCTCATTTACACCACAACCAGTTGTGTCATTTCGATATAAAGCCATCCAACATATTCCTCAGTGAGGATGGCACATGTAAATTAGGAGACTTTGGGCTCTGCATATCCCTAGACCAGGTACATGTATGATGTATGACTCATGGCTGCTGTGTGGTACTGAGGTAGTATGTGTGTGTGACAGGGTACTGGGAATGCAATGGAGGGAGATGCACGGTACATGGCCCGGGAGCTCATGTCCAGACATTTCTCTAAAGCTGCTGACATCTTCAGGTACTGTAACAGCACTCTGAGCCTCAGTTTGTGATGCTCTCTCTCTCCCACTCCCCTGCAGTCTGGGTATCAGTATGCTGGAAATAGCCTGTGACCTGGAGCTACCGTCCGGTGGTCCCAACTGGCACCATCTCAGAGATGGTCACCTGCCTCAAGAATTCACTAAAGGTACTGTTATGGACCCTCTACTTAGCTCCTTCCCAGCTCCCCTCCCTCTTCTCTAGATCTATCTCCACAGCTGATTCAACTACTATCCCACATGATGCACCCACAGCCTGAGCAGCGGCCCACAGCCAGTGAGATACTGCAACACTGGACCCTTCGAAGGGCAGTCTGGAGAGGCCAGTCCAGGAGGGCAGCTTACAGAATGGTGGGAGTCTACACTCCAGTGTGTGTGTGTGTGTGTGTAGTAGCTGTCTCTTCTCATTTGCAGTTGTCTTTTCTTCTGTGGGTGTTATTGCCACTGTACAGAGCGTTGCTGTTGCTGCTGGCCCCTCTGCTGGCATGGAGGGGACAGGAGGAGAAGACAATATGCTCCTCACCTCCACCATTCATTGGAGCTGCAGATGACTCCTTTTCAGGTAGCATGGCTGTATGTGATGTGTTGACCTACTGACTACAATGTGCCAACAGATGATGAGACAGTGGATGTTATGGCAAAAACATTCTTGACTACATCCACTTCTGAGGACCAGTCATATCACAAGTCTCAACTGAACTGCTCCTGGGTCAGGTATGGAGGACATTCATCTTTTTATTCAAAGTATACGTAGTGTGTGTGTGTGTGTTGCAGTACAAGCCCTGCCAGGTATCCCTGTGCATTCTACTCTGGTCCTCCCATTCCACTCAACTTCGAGGACACAGATGCCTCTGCAGATGAGTGTGATACCCCAGGTGAGCCTCTTCTCCATGGGATTGCTTCAGCTCATCATCTCCATGGATTTCTTCTCCAGGCAAGGGGTGTCTGTCCATACCCTCCTCACAGAACAGCAGCTTTAGCTGTACTCCTAACTCTAAGCCATTGCTGAATGAGCAAGTGGTGTTGAGAAGTGCTAATAGAAGTCTAAACATTGGCCCCAAAAACCTAATGGAGGTACTACACACCCCTAACTCTGTAGTCTAGTTGTGCTAGCTGCTAGTGGGGGGTGGGATGATGAAGAATGGGGTGGATTTGGAATGCTGAATGTGTACCAACATTTATCCTCTCTACCCTTGCAGATGTTTGGTGATGTTGGGGACTAGGGACACCACTTCTGATATATGTTTGTTGTGTTGGTCGTTTTTAAATTGTTGTCAAATCACCTGTTCTTTACCTTTGCAACCATTAACATGCATGCTAATCTGTAGTCAAGTACACGAGCTTCCGGTTCTGACGTAATTATTATTCGTATTTTTCTGTAATCTTTCCGTCTTCTTCCGGCTACGTGGCAATCACCTCGTGTATTTACAACTAGATTCGCGCGCGCATTGAGAGGGAAAGCCATAAAGCCAAGAGAAGTGTGTCTATAAAAGTTGTTTTTTTGAATTCTACTGTCGTTAATCTCCTACGGAAGAGGCTCTAGCCATCAATGGCGGTGCGAGAAGAATACCTCAAGGAAGATATATTTTCTGACAGCTATCTGGACGCCTTTTACAAGGCCCACGTAGCGGCCAGGAATGGAAGAGGGAGCCTGGACGACGATATAGCAGCCATAGAGGCAGAGATTCTCAAGTAAGGCAATGGCGCCTATTACGCATGTAATGTGTGGCTGTAAACATGTAGTCAAGTAGTCGAGTGTTGGTAGCAATAGCTATTGAACTCCATTCATTGACATTGAGCCAGAGTGGGTCGCGACAGAAGGTGTGTACATGATGCTGAAAGGTTTTGCATGTGAAAGGATTGCTGTGTTGTGCAATGAGTGTACTAGCTATCAGGTCTGTCATTTCAATGGGGCCTGTGTGACAGAATTTGTTGCTAGTCACCTGTTGCTACAGTCACTCTTGAAATAGCTCTGGGTTCGCTAGCTCCATGGTTTGGGAAATTGCACTTGTTTTTCCCTTAGCCCTCAAAAATTTCTCACTTTCTGTTCCTTTTTGCAATATTGGGGGCTGCACACTGTGGGCTGCATTCCATCCTATCTCTCCATCTACTCACTAACCTCCCACACCTCTGGCCCACCCCCTGTCCCTCTCACCTCCTTGCTGCCCCTCCATTTAAACCTACTCAAGAGGACTTCCAGTCTCTGCAACTGGACCTACTCTGTACTGTATGGTGGCCACTTCAGCATAAGGGAATGTACTGACCTGTAGAATAGCATGTTACAGTGATGGTTGTCTGGTGAGCACTGCCCTGAAGAATGACCACATACCACCACCTATAACCACAGACCAGATGAAGCCAGGGAACCACCACTTCTACAGCACTGGGGGGAACATACTGATACCTGTTTTCTCTTTGGTCACTTCATTACTATTCCCAAGCTCACCAATTGTGTGTGCAATATCCCCCACAGAGTGCAGAGATACAGGTCTCAATTCCGGACCTATCGCTGGGACACTCCTCTCAATTCCTGTGCCAGTTCTGAGTGTTCTGATGAGGATGAGAGCGAGCCATCCCCAGTGGTGAGACTGTCATTGTGTCTGCTCATGCCACTTTGACGTGCTCGTACATCTGTCTCAATTGCAGGAGAGCAGTACCACTTCAGTCTTTAAAGTATATAACAGCAGCTGTTCCAAGACAAATGGGGATCTCCCTGCTACAAAGGGCCCTAATATATTCTCTTGGGCACTACGGCAGCAGATACTTCATGACCACACCTACTGTCGTCCTAATTCTATTCCACCACACATAGCAATTGACCATGGAACAGTGACTGTAAAAAATATTCAGTGGTGAGTGGTGGGGGGCTTCATTTGGAGTAGCTTCTTGTCACACACACACACACACACACACACACACACACACACACACACACACACACACACACACACACACACACACACACACACACACACACACACTTGTTACTCAGGCACCTCTTATCATCTGCAAAGAGGGCTCAGGCTGTGTCCAGGCTCTCATGTATACTGCAGCACCAACCATCAGATCAAAGCGCTATGTGTTCTTCGTCACTAGATATCCTCCCATTCTCTTTAGCAAATTCACTCAAGAATAGTTCATGTCTAGGTCAGTGTATATGGTTAGTGGCCTCTGCTCGGCCATCCCTCATCCTCTCCCACTTGCCACTTCTGTGCAGGCATGTCATTACAAAAGGACTCAGTCACATTAAAGGGCAGATTCAAGTCCAAGGCTCCGATGGTAACATGCCAGAAGATTGACATTAGAGAGATCAGAAGTAAAAACAGAGATCAAGTAATGCCTGAGTCTGTGTGTCTTGCTGAGTGTCATGTGATTGGTCCCTTGCAGGTACTAGGTAATGGTAGTAGGAACACATTACGCAAAACTCGGCATTCTCCTTACAGTTTATCTCACAGACGAAACAATGTGGAGGTATGCACAGGCCTTATACCTGTGGTAATGTATGACAATGACTAGGCAATGCCTATACTGACTGCAGGCAACTCGTGTTAGGAAGAACAGCTCTGGATCGGAAGAGATGGATGTGATTATTGACTAAACTGTTAAACCCTCTCAGTTCTATACTGAGCTGTTGACCTCTATTTCCAGATCCATGACACTAATTGGCTCACCAACCCTTCATTAGTAAAGCAATTTCTCATCACTTTTGTTCTTGTAATAATTGTACAGCATTAACATACTTATGTGAAGTGTTGTATGAACTAAGCAATACAACACAGCCGATATAAAATGCTCTATAATAGGACTGATTCAATTGTCATTACTGAGAAGTGGGTGGCAGATTGGACCACTCCATATGTGTACCACTGTCAGTGGACTGTGTAGCGCTGCCAGTGGACTGTTCACAGTCCTCATTAACCACCACCTGCAGGTAGGCACAGGCTGCAGAGCGCAACAGAGCATTGCAGGCAGTGGAATAGAGACGTGCAGTGTTGATTAGTGAGTCCTGCTGGCTGCTTCCCTCATCTCCTGATGTGTCTGGGTCCCATCCATCACCCGATATATCAGGAACCACTGGTAGTGCTGCATGCAGGCCAGCTTGTAGCTGCTCAATGATAGCTTGCTCTTCATCCGTGGGCCGATACTGCAAAAAATTAATGTTTATGCATGTATACATTCCTCTGCAATAGAGTACCTCTGGATTAACTCCATCTTGGAAAAAGAAGGCCTCCCATTTCCACAGGGCAATGTAGCCTGAAGAGGTGTAAATGAGGATTTGTCTTTATCACCTGCTACCCCACAATTCATGTGCTTGGCTCACCATACCCATGGTACCTTCCTGGAGCACTGCATCTAAAGACTGTGCAATTGACTATACGGTTGGAGAGGTAGAAGGCCGTGATCCCTGGGAACTCTGTTGGCTCCTCACCTGGCTGGTGAATAGTAATTGTGTGGTTTGTGTAGCTCACATGACCGCGTACATCCACAGTAACATGAACAGAGGAGGGGTTAAGAATTGCCTTCTTGTGTTTGGGGCAGGCTTCAGCCTGCAACAAAATTCAACAAAAGTGGGATGTTCTCTGTCCAGTCCTCACATGAATATCACTCTCACCAATTTCAGGAGTGCAGGGTCTGTGGTGGGACTGTCTGTCTCCTCCCACCCATGTCCATCCCTCCTCCACATGGCTCTAGGAGAAGTACAGTTCCAACTCCTTTGGGTATGGTGGGATCCCACACTCCTTGTTTGGCGTGTAGACACTCCGGGATCCACACACCATGCTATGATCATGAAACCTGTGAGTTCATTTTGACGGTTTGAGACAAACTCCATAAGGAGTTCTGTAGAGCCATCGCTGTGTGTGGTGGGGTCATTTATTGTTCCGCAGGTGGTCCACCTTGCAGCCATTCCTGGCAGCTCAAGTGTAAGGGAGTCGATACAAGCTGGCTCATCACAACAAGTAGCAGGCTCCTCCAGAATGTGTGTCCGAATAGAGTAGGTCAGCAGCTTATTCTCATCACACGCAATCTTGTACCTTTCAGGGAAAAATGTGGTAGTGGTTAAAATAATGTCTTGCCAGAACCAACAATGCACCTATTATTCCACACTACAGACCATAATAACAGCTACCTGCAAATGCTGCCCTTTCGATACTTCCTGTTAGTTGTGCGCTGAAACCCTTGGGAAAATACCCTTAGTTCATAGTCACTGCCTACTGCTACAGCTGTGAGTTCACGGTTGTGAATATTGGATACCAGTGTAGCCTCACATTGGTTGTTGTCGGAATCAATACATGTTCTGTAACAGGTGTGGGCACTGGATGTAGGAAAGGAAGCAATATACACGCATATCCTGCAAATTACTACTGTTGACAAGAGTTCATATCACGTTGGAAGCACCAAGGGAATTATAAGTCAAGTTAGTCTTTGAAGATTATTGCAAAATTCTATAACCAGTTACTTACTTGTCTTGGGGAAACTCCAGTTGCTCCAGGTGGCCATCATTTAGTTTGACAAAACACGGTATTGTAGCGGCGCAAGTTCGCGCGTCACTGAATCTGGCAGTGGAGCAGTCTGGCTCGTTCAGAGAGTACTTTCGTGAACACAAACACTCACACTCAGCAATGAGAAGTGAAGTAATGAGCAGTAACGCAGCAGTTTTGCAGATCAAGAATCTGTGGTAGTGCACCCTTGAGCTGCCCTCCATCTTCAGCGGCTAATTATGCAAGCAACTTGTTAGTGCATAAATGAAGTGTATTATACGACTCATCTGAGCTGCGTACTTATTTATATATGTGCCTACTACCATCCCGGAAGTGACATCAATCGGAAGTGAGTGTGCCACTAGGCGGAAGTTTTTGAGTGGGTTGGCATAGGACATGACGTAGCATAACAACACGTAAGGAGGGTCACTTCTCCCACAGCTCCCATGTTGGCCTTTGCACTCACTAATAAATGCAGTCATGAGAATAGGATAAACACTATGTACAACATGAAGGTATAGCATAAAAAGGGGTGAAGTTTAGTTTTATCAGTAGCAGAATCAGTTCCTATTAGTGTCATGTGTAGGTGCACTGGTCACTGGTGTGGTATGCCTCTCAGTTGACTCAGTGGTATCACTTGGGCGGCTGGTGGCTAGCTTTGTGGGGACTTTAGTGGTTGGCTTTGTGGTGGTACTTGGAGGATCAGTTGGCTTAGTGGGTGGTTTGGTAGGTACTGCATCAGCTGGTTGAGTGTTCCGGCAGTCATCTGCACTGAGGGGTGCGGAGTCCTCCACTGGCCTGCCTGTCACACAGTCTCTGTTCATTATTGCAGCTTGATAAGAACATGCAACATGACGTAGAATATCATTGCATGCATTTCCATATAAGATAGCCTTTTCATCAAGCTCTTGATCTGTAAATAGGATGGCACAGTTGGGATGTCACTAAGTCATACAAGTAGGGAGTGTGATTCTACCTCTCTTGAAGTTGCACTCGCACACACTGGGAACATAGGCCACACCCTCCTCTGCTGCATCTTCCTCATCATACAGATCATTAAAGTTGTTACACTCAAGAGCACTTCCAATAGAACGTTGCAGTTGCACTATGACATCATTCTCATCACGAGTTGGTTTGGACTGTACATGATGAAGAGCACATGAAACACTGTTCCTTATGTTTCACAACTCACAATTGGGTTGAGTCCCAGTTGAAGTAAATATGCTCGAGTTCCAGACCTCGACAAGCATAACTCAGCTGTATATGGGACACAGAGTATATTTATATGGGGACACAGAGACAATTTACAGTAGTCTAACCATATCCTCGAAAACGAGTGTCTGCACTGCCCTCAAATGTACGGCTCTTACGAAACCTGCTAGACACATAGAGTGTCTGGATATTGATATCTCGTGCAACACTAACACGATCCATCCTTCCATTCCTATTAATGAAGCAGTAGTAAATGGTACCAGTGGACACAATAGGAGGGTTATGTCTGACCTCCTCCTGATACGGAGCTGTTGATTTCTATAGTGGAGAGTTTCCAGTTCATGGATAATGTACTCACACTTGACCCTATTAGTCTCCAGATCCTCTGCCACATACTCTGATTCGATAGCCACACGCTGAAGGGTAGTGATAAGCCAGACAGTAATGATTTTCCCAACATTGCAGAGTCAGGTTATGAATTGCAGTTCTCCTACAGTTCAAGCTCTAATTGCTACCTACTAGCCATGAATCCCACATCATACGTCTAGTAAATTGTCTGCTACTTTGGGAACGTGTCTAAATCTGTCTTTGGGACTGTGTGCCGCCCACATACTGCAGCACAGCACAGCATGCCTACTAAGATACAGGGAGCTACATACGTTATAACAGCCTAAAATATGGGGGGGGGGGGGGCAACTGCAACCATGGAATTTAGGGCTATAGCACAGAATCAGAAAATGGCTTGCATATGACTGTGTGGCTCTGCCCCCTTCAAACATTAAAATTGGGGCTATGCCTCTAGCTAGAACTAACCAGCTCTGTAGCACTGTTCACAGGATCACTCTTCTGATCAGACACTTTTACACACTCTCTCCCTGAGCCCCTTGCCTGCTCCTCCTCTGTCTGTCTTTTCCTCTTTGAGGGTTCAAATCCAGGCTCATAACACAGGACGGCCAGGTTGAAGCCTTTGGCCTCCTCAAGCCTGTTGGCATAGAATTCTACATGTATATTTGAATGGCCATCTACAACCACTGTCTGATTGAGCTCAGCATCCAGGCCACATAGCCACTCCTCATCCGTTACATTTGGGTATGTCAGTCTCACATAGTCCACACACTTGTTCTGAACCCCACATATGTCAGTTGAGTTCTCCAGGATGTGTTCATTAAATATATAGCCCAGGATGTGGCCTGGATCACAGGTTACATCATACCTGCACAAACACAAGGTTGGCTGGCATATGATGGCTTCATGTTGTGGGGGCTCCATTACCTGCAGATTGAGCTCTTTCTGTAGTTTCTGCCCTTGTTGTAGTTGGGGGAGTAGAGTATCTGCTGGGTGGCATTGGGACCTGCAGATATGACTGGAATGGCTTTGTTATGAGGGCCCTTCTGTGTGGCCTGGCAGGTAGGGTTGGTGGCATTAGTATGACAAGTACGGTACCACGTCATGGTGCTGTTGAACAATAAGAATTGGTATAATTATGAACCCTTGTATAGTAGGAAGTGGAGCCTTTTATCTACGGCCTGACATAAGTAATCGCACAATGGGACCCAAATGACCACAAGAAAGCGCTTCTGGCAGCGCTATATATCATACTAAAAACATGTATCACTACAAGTAGCATTCCTATACTTGTCGTCCGGCTCCTCCAGTTGCACGATGGAGTCGTTCACGCCGTACACGAAGCACGGAATCTCGCCGATCCCAGAAGGAAGGGACTCTGTGGAGCAGTCAGCATCGGGGGGAGATGAGAATGCTTTGTTGCACACTATTACTGCATTGCCATCATTGATAAATGCGCCTAGTCCGAAAAGGAATAGGATGTACATGTTGCACTTCATCCTGAGGGAGAGAAGCTATTGTATAACAATGCACTTGCAGCGCGCGCTTTTATTTGCTCGCTGCCCACGTAAGTATATGTGCTGAGTGTTGCACTGCATTCTTGAGTGGTGAGACGACTACCGGTAGTCAGTAGAGCACACGTGCATATACAAAAGAATCATGGTAAAAATTTCTATCCACAGACTACAACATACAAAACAAGAGAAAAGAGGCTACAATATAGCTGTATATATATATTATACCTATATATATTAGTCATGTACAAAATACATAGACTTGAATTAGGTGCTTATGCACTTTATTAGTCAAATGAAAACTGATGAGATATTCAGTTTTACTAAGAGTTGAACTCATCATCTGACAGATAGACATCGCTAGTGTCCTGAGGGAAGGGGAGTGGACTGGAACGTGTACTGGCATCATTTATAGCAGCTTCCAACGGAGACAAGCCTTTAGATTTAATGTGAGTTAGGTTGGTCTAGAGAGAGAGAGAGAGAGAGAGAGAGAGAGAGAGAGAGAGAGAGAGAGAGAGAGAGAGAGAGAGAGAGAGAGAGAGAGAGAGAGAGAGAGAGAGAGAGAGAGAGAGAGAGAGAGAGAGAGAGAGAGAGAGAGAGAGAGAGAGAGAGATGATGTTATCCAACTGCAGAAAGCCCCAACAGATGAGCACATGCTAATATTATGCTGCAATTATTCCTCATTTCCTCTGGAAGATATTCAGTGTTGCCTACCTGCACCAAGACTTGTGCAAGAGGTTCATCAGGTTGAGCATTAGGGAAGTAGGCACCCTTGGGCACTAAAAGCAAGAAAGGGAATCACACCATTCAATATTAACTCAGGTCCAGTGCACTTACTGCCATAAGTGAATGCAGAGCTGGAGCCAAATTGAGACGGTCTGTTTTGTGGTGAGTCATGACCTGTCATGTGACCCTGCTGGCTAGGTGGGAGGTTAGTGATTCCATGAATACCGTCAGAGGTTGTGGGGAAGGAGGTTCTACTGTGTTGGGGAAAATTACTCCCCCTTAGGTTAATGCCAGGTGTAACAGTCACAGTGCTAGTGGTAGTGGGAGCATGGGATTTATGATCCACTAGCTGCTGGTGGTGCTGGTGGTGGTGGTGGTGGTGATGATAGTTGTGGTGAATAGCAGGAGGGGGTAGTCCAGGAAAATGCTGAGGGGGGTCTGGCACATGTATGGGTCCTGACGGAGCCTGAGGCCGAGGGGGCACATGTTGTGCTACTGACCCTCTTAGAGGATTTTGAGCAGGGTTCTCCACATTCACATTTTGTGCAGTAGATGCTGTGCGCACTATCTTCAGCAATTCCTGAGAGAAGCAAGTGAGGGACATTCTAACACCTCATTACTAACACTAGAGACAAATCAACACAGGCCTATTTGAGAGGTAGTGAGATATCTCAATTCTAATGTATGATGTGTGTATGTGAAGGTGGTGAGTAGGTGGCAACTGTAAGCATTAAGGAATGAGTGGTGATTGCTAAAGGAAACTGTTGTGTAAATATACATCTTGGTAGCTATTAGGTGCAGGTCCATTGTTAAGGTTGAATAAAGTGGTATAAAGCTGGTCAATTTTGGAGATCAAAACTTGGAGGTATTTGCACACATTTCAAAATTGCAAGGTCACAACACTAGTAGAGGTACCATATTTGATGAGGGACTGTCCCGTAAGGCAGTAGCACAGCTTGCAGTGGAACTAGCCTACTCCACAGTTGGGTCAACATTGCCTACCTACAGCTGCTTGGAAGATTGTGCAATAGCCACCCATCACATTGGTAGGTAACTGATATCACAATCAGAGGACTCTCTGTCTCACCCCCTCACTCCCTCCCTCACTTCCTCTTCCCCCTCCCACCTTCCCTCCTCCCCTCCCCTCCCTCCCCCCTCCCACCCTTCCCTCCTCCCCTCCCCTCCCTCCCCCTCCCACCCTTCCCTCCTCCCCTCCCCTCCCTCCCCCCTCCCACCCTTCCCTCCTCACCCTGTACATTGTGATCTGATTATTAACAAGTTCCATCTGTTTGCCGAGGTTAGCACGCTGTCTTGTAAGGTTGTCTTTCAGCCCTGGGTGGTTGTTCAGAGGATTTTGTAAGTGCATGTCACACCACTTCATGTAGTTGGTTAGACCATCAATAATGGATGTGAGGAATGGGGGAAGGTCAGCTGTGATGAGGAAAGAGGATATACAGTTACAGTGATCATTTCAGTGAGATACTAGCACAAACTCTTACGTGCATATTTATGTGAGCCCATTGTCCCCATTGGATATGATGGGGTCCCCTGTCCAATGACTGGGTTAGGTACAGCTGTAGCACTGAGTAAGGCTGCAGTTGGGCCTGGCCTGGGAATGTTGAGATCATGGAACAGTGTGAAATACCTGACATGCCTTCTGCATTACAGATGGCAAAATTATTTTGCAAGTAAGGTCGCAGAGGCTGGTAGGGTTACCTGCGAAGAACACTCTCCACCTCTCGCACTCTGTGCTGTAGGACCTCAGGCCTGGCCAACAGACTAACTTGCTCTTGAAGTGATAGTTTCATCAGCTCATCTGTAAAGGGTCACTCACACTAATACTCACAACCCTCTCTCACATGTACATGTATGTACCAGTAATCTTGGTAATTGTTACTTCATCATTTCCATGTGCTAGTTCAGTGACTTTGGATTTCAGCATTTGATGCTTCATATGAGGTTGGGCCTGTGCAAATGACTGCTGTACACTGGAGGGGAGAGAGGGAGAGGTGAGGGGAGAGAGGGAGAGGTGAAGGGAGAGAGGGGAGAGAGGGAGAGGTGAGGTGAGAGAGGGAGAGGTGAAGGGAGAGAGGGGAGAGAGGGAGAGGTGAGGGGAGAGAGGGAGAGGTGAAGGGAGAGAGGGGAGAGAGGGAGAGGTGAGGGGAGAGAGGAAGAGGTGAGGGAAGAGAGGGAGAGGCACTTCACACAGTTACAGACTACCTCTGTACATACCTAACAGTTGTGGCGGTGGCCTCAGTAGGTGTGTTATGTGGAGGTGGAGGTTGCTTGGGAGTCTGGGGAATCTAGGAGGGAGGAAGGGAGGGAGGGAGGGAGAGTGTGGGAGGGAGGGAGAGAGGGAGGGAGGGAGTGAGGGAGAGTGGGGGAGAGAAGGAGGGAGGGAGGGAGTGAATCGAGTCAATGTATCTATATCTGTTCGAGATACTCACAACAGGTGGATTCTGAACTTTTTTGATATTTTGGAAAAAGACTGCATTCTTCTTCTCCAATATTTTCCTGCATCCAAAAATACAAAGTAATTGCTGTCCTACATGCAGCAGAACACACTGGTACTACCTGGTCACCAGCTTGGTCTCCAGGAACCTCTCAAATTGGGAGGCATTAGAATACTCAAAACTACCCAACTGATGCAGGCACTTTTTGATCAGCTCAATCCAACACAGTCTATTGGAGCCTACAGTACACAGTGTAATGGGCTCTCCACATACAATCAGCCACTCCTTAGCCCGAGTCACAGCAGTGTTGAAGAGCTGTAGTTGGTTGAGGAAGCCAGTACTATACTGTAACCACACTCAGTTGCCACACCTTAGGGTTGGTAAGGAAGCCTGCATCTTCTTCCAGGTCCCCATCATCTCTGGCATAGCAAGTCCTCACAGTGGACAGTAGGAGAGCACGGAACTCCTTTCCCTGAACGTCATCCACTCGGAATACAGATACCTGCAACACACACTCCCTTAACACTAACATCACAAGAGGGACAGACTAGAGTACCTGCCCCAGCTGCTCATTCCTCAGTAGGTGCCTGATTCTTGTAACCTGCTTCTGGTAGTACGACAGAACACATATCTCGTGCTGTCCCAGGCCACCATTCACCAGCAACTTCACCTGAAATATAACACATGCCTCACTTCTTGATGTACATCCTACACAACTTCCATCACCTGCTCTATAATCTTCAGGGCCTCGTGGTTGTTGTAATAAGATGGAGAGTCTTCATCCTGCGCCTCCTGGCCATCCACACCAATGAACTTCAGTGGAGGAATATTGTGAGGTCCATTGCGAGGGAACTCAGCTCTACATGTCAACTTGTTCTTGTAGAACAGTTTTGATGGTATTTCCATGATCTGCGTACATCCAGTAACACATGTCCTGTAAACAGTACCACATGCAGCAATAGGATAGTACTCACGTGAGCATGAGATCTGTGGTTTTCAGTGAGTAATGTCTTACACAACTGACCCACACCACTGTTGTATGCCTCGTGATCAAACAGCCTCTCTAATAAGGACACATGGAGCCCATACCTGGGAGGAATGGAAGGTGAGAGTGAAGAGAAGGGGCCCTGATCAGCACACCATTAGGTGCTGACTTGCGGGCAATGGGGGAATAGCAGGGAGGGTCCATCTGCATGTGATCTCCAGCCAGCACTATCTTAGTGCTACTGGTAGCCAGGATCAGTGGAATGAGAGTCTCAGACTCCAGGGCCTGACAGTATGACAGAATGAATCAATCAGAGTGAAGGAATAAGAGTATGCCCCTACTTGTGCAGCCTCGTCAATGAAGATGTGTGAGAAGTGACCTTTGGGAACTCCCATGAGACTGAGTGCACGTGATGTACTCAGTGTTACCACCACAATACGATACTGCTTCACTTCAGACAGTGACGGGAGCACAAGTTGACCATTTTCCATTCTTTGGAGACCCAGTGGGAAGGGGTGGGGTGGTAAGGGGGACAGAGAGAGGGAGGGAAAGGCTCTCAGACTACACTCTAGCTCCAGCCACTGAAGGGCAACTCACTTGCAGTATTGACGTATTAGAGATGGGATAGTTTCCACCCGTCTTCCAGTGTAGTAGATTCGTATCATGGACACACTGTCATGGCCCCTCTCTAGGGACAGGACATGGGAATATAACAGAATACAGTACACCCATACAGTAACCACTCACTGCCATACTCTCTGTGCAGCTCCTGGATGTAGATATTAGCTGCACTGTTGGAGTGGGTACATATGAGGATAGTGGTGCCTTCCAGAAGAGAAAGAATCATAATACATTCCCGCAGAGTGCGGGTCTTGCCACAGCCAAATGGACCCAGCACTAGAGATGGGATCTAGTGAGGAGAGAGGATAGTGAAAGATGTGTGGCATTACAATGAGAGGTACCTGCTGACAGGCTGGGTCTAACATGCTATTGATGGCATTTTGTTGAGACTGGTTCAATTTAGTAGTTTTTAGTTCCTGCAAGCACTTGGAGATGGAGGGAGGGATGGGAGTGTCATGGACTCCACTCACACTGGAAGGAAGGAACATCATCAGCATGAGCCACACCTCAGAGTAAATGGAGATGCAGCTGCTCACCGTGCAGTAGGGAACACAGAGGCCAGGTCCAGTTGGTCCACTGCATAGTGCATTTCACGCATGTGTGTACGGCTCAGGACAAACCTCAGCGAGCATCGATTACGACTGGAGGCACTGGCTTGCCTGGCCTTCTCTGTAATCCTAAGCACAACTCTATCCTTCCCCACCTTCTCTACCCAGCACTCGTGCATCACTTGCTGGTTCATAGGCAGCAGCAGGGAGCTGTCTCCAGGCCTGCAGGGGAAATACAGTTAGGTTTGGACAAACTACATGGTTGATTAGAGCGTGCCCCATCAACTGAGAATGTAATTTCCGTGTATGAAGTAGTAATCAGTCTTTAGTTTTCAGCATGTGCACACATGTATATTTTTGCTGGTGGCACACGTCATGAATTCCCTAAATGCACACAAACTCTGCGCACACACTGCTACTCATGCACAGCCTCTCCCATGCAAAGCACAGGTGGGCTGAGGGGAGTGTTCTAATGCATACTCTACATTCCTCCACGAGTTGGCAATCAGTTTAGGTAGGCCAAGCAGTCTAAACAAGTAAGCAAGAAGCAGGCTAACATGATAAAGCTGGGCCTGTTGTTTGCTCTGTGTAGCCTGATCAGTACAGGGCTTTTTACTGGTAGCACTATGGAATGTGGATGGGAAGAAGGAAGCAGTGGCTGTTCCTTGTCAACAGACAAACTACCTCTCTACATCCTATTGCTCCTGCCAAATGAAGGTAAAGCACTAGCTGTGTGCAATGTGACATCACTAACTGATCAGAGAGTGTCCCTGCAATGCAGATGGTGAGAAAGAAAGGATTTGTCAGTCAGCAGAGCTGGCCATAGCAAAAGTGAACGAGAGAGAAGATTTGCTAGAGGAGAACCAACTGCAGCTGGTATTCAGAGACAGTGACTGCCACACAGAGGACTATATCACCATTGTGAGGACACTGGTACACTCCAAAATGAACATTGCAGCTGTGATAGGACCAGGTTGTTCCAGTACCAACATGATGATTGGTCAACTGGTGAATCGCAGGAAGATGGCCCTCCCCCATCTTCATACCTCAGTGTCTCCACTGCTCAAAGACCGGAGGAAGTATCGGAACTCCTATGGGCTACTTGGGACAACAGTTCCAGTTGTGGAAGCACTAGTGGCCCTCATCCAGCAGAATACATGGGGCCATATTTCAGTAATAGTCCAATATCAGATAGAGTTCTTCCACAGCCTGCTATTGGAGCTGCAGGAAGAGCTAGTGAAACACAACACAATCATTCAGACCTTGCCAACCAACGAGATTATTCCACTGGAAGCTGTGCTGGGCTCTGGAAACAGAATTATTTTAGCTTTTCTGGAATCCACCAAGTTGAGCCACCTTCTCTGCCTCCTGCACCACCATCACATCATCTTCCCCTCTTACCAGCTGATAGTTGTGACTCAGGGAGTGCTCCAGGCCACAAGTGTCAGAGAGTTCACCTGCAGTCTCACACAGATAGTCAGCTCTGCCCAGGACCTCAGGGCAGTGTTCCTTGACTACCAGCTGTCCCAGGCTAACAGCACAACATCTACCAATGTGTCACTGACGGTCCTTGAATATGAATGTGCAGTTCCACCTGCTACCAAGACACCATCTAACAGAGGCCCACTTTATTACGATGCAGTCTGGGCTTTGTCTTTTGGTCTAAACAGTTCAATGGAAACACTAGAGACAGACCTTGGCCTACAGCTTTCTGACTATCATTATGGAAATGAAAATGCAACAAACATAATCCAAAAAGAGATTTTGAGTTTGAGTTTTGAAGGTCTGTCAGGTCACATTCAGTTTCACAACAAGACCAGGTTCACAGCACGACACATTACTCTGTATCAAATAGAGAATCAGACCTTTTTCCCCATCGGCGCCTATGGGGAGCAGGGATTAGTGTACAATAGAAACATCAAGTTCATTAAAGACACATTTGAGAGTGTGATGCAGACCCAGCAAGTGCCCCTTGCCTTGGCTGCCACTGTGTTACTGATCACTGTCCTAGTACACGTGTCAGTCGTCACAACCCACACCCTCACAGTCTCCCTGCGACACAGGAAGTCAGTCAAAGCCTCCAGTCCCCTGCTGACACAACTAGCCTACTTTGCCTGCTATATTCTAGGAGCTGGTACAGTGATATCCTGCCTTCAGCAGGTCCTGCCCCTCTCACCTTCTGCTTACTGCTCCTTGTACCGAGTAGAGATCTGGACTATCTTCACTGGCTACACTGGCCTGTTTGGCACACTAGCAGTCAAAACCTGGAGACTGTATCGCATCTTTGTCCATGTGTGGCAACCAGGTAACAGATGGCTGCTATCAGATCTAACACTCGGGGTGGTGGTGCTGTGCCTCCTCTCACTGACAGTGGTAGTGTGTGTTGTCTGGACAGTCACTGATCCCTTATCACCAGAGGAGGAGCAACAAGTAGCAAAGTCAGAGGGTACTCCAGTGCTACTCATTACAGTGTCATGTACATCTCTTTCCTACCGTCTATGGTTTGGAGTGCTGCTGGGGTACAATACAGTCCTGCTGCTCTGCACAATGATCCTTGCATGGTTGACAAGGAATATCAAGCGTCAATTCTTCAACACCAACACCTACTTTTACCTGGCCATAGTTGTGCTCATAACTGGCAGTCCAACATACAGTATCCACATGGTGAATCCTAGTGGTAAACTTGAGTTCATATTGGTGACTATATTTCTAAATGTGACCGTTCTTGTCTGCCTAGTAATGATGTTCCTGCCACCACTTGCCCCTGTGCTGAAAAAGAAGCTAAAACAACATCAAAAGCAAAAGTATTTGCAGCAGTTTGAAATGGACATGAACAGAATTGCAGAGGGAAGGTTTAAAGTTGTCCGCAGACAAGACACATTTGATTACAGAGATATTCGAAGCATTTTGCTGCGTTTCCCCTACACATCAAGATCCAGGCACAACTCTGTGCACTTGTCCCCTCTCAAAGTGATGAGTAACAACAGCACAGACAACTTGTCATCAACATACACTGACAGCCATCACTGCAACAACCCCAGATCTAGCCGTTATGACTCCTTTGTTGACAGTGTCACTACAAGGACTAGCGTCACCACTGCAATAACAAGGCTCAGTTCAGAAGGCGAAGAAAGCTGTACATTTGTAAACATGATGAGTCTCCAAGAATTTGAAAGTGAAGAAGAGCTACAAAGGACACATTTCCCACAAGACTGAGGGTGTAGCCCTAGACAAAGCCACCTTAATTACTACAAGGTTACAACTATGTTTATACCTATTAACATTCCTAATCATGTAAGTCTCCAATTCTACACTTTCAGGCATAAGTCAATTGCAGCAAATTAGTATACAGTTAATGGTAGCAGTATGCATGTCAGTACGCATTAGGTCCCACCCTTCCGCTAACCTAATAGATCTGCCTCCTTCAAAAAGGACTTCCTCCACTGACACAGTGATGTAGTGGAAGCCATCAGTAGCATATATGACACCCATGCTGCCAGTGTGCAGGGTGTTCTCAGGGGAAATCTCAATATCATACAAGTCATACCTAGACAGTAAGAAACCAGTTGCTATACAGTATCAGATGAAGCCCCTCCCGCCATCATTTACCGACTCATATCTAATCTTTGCTGGTACTCCTCGAGGTAGAGTAAATTGTGGAGCCTCCTCTTGTAGTTAGCTTCTGTCACACGATTCTCTACATTATTGTATTTACCTAGAGAGACAGATGGTAAGTCTACAGTCATGTGACAGTCATGTGACAAATACCTGCATCAATCAGTTTCTCTATTTGCTCCGGCAAAGGGTACTCTGGCAGTCCTTTATCAAACACCTCCTCCTGCTGATGGCCAGGTATGGCTATCGGAGTGTAGTGCTGCTCCCAGTACAGATCACTACACACAGAGGGAGGAAGGGAGGCTTGTCACAGAGTCACTGGACTCTCACAGCACTCACGGTTTGGCTGGCCTCTGTCTGGAAGGCTGTCCCATGTTCATCACTAGCTTCTTCTCTGTTTCATTGAGTACATGAATACTTAGCCCTCGAGCCAAACGAAATGATCCGAAGTCAAATATGACCAGCTGACCCAGTACTCCTGACCGGGGTTTTAGTGATATCTGCAGAGAAGTAAGAGATGAGGAGGCACTGATAAACACACATCTACAAAATATGTACCTTGACATGTACTCTATCAGGGGGGGCAATCCTCTGTCTGAGCTGGATTCCTGCCCCCTGGAGGGCAGCTGTGGCAGTCAGTGGCTGTGGGTGGCCTCCATACACCACCAGCCACGCCCCCAGGATGGTAAAGTCAGTGGCAAGAGTGTCAAACAGTACCACAGAGTGCAGGATTCTGGCTGCCTGGAAAAGTCACTGCAACTCAGGACACTTGTACTGCTACCACGGACAACTTACTGAGGTGGACACTTCAAATGTCCATTGTAGGGAGTCTGGCTGTGTCCACGTCAGGCACAGCTCCTGCCCACTAACCTCCTCCACACACACGTAGTCATGTGACTTCTGCGATGTACATGGCACATGATAATGTGGAGTAGGACTAGTGTTTCTTCCTAGACTCACGTCAAACCCTCCAATCTCCTGCTTCCTAGCAAACTCATCTGTTATCTGTCGTCTGATGTCATCTGCAAAGTCCCGTGCCTCCTGTACCTGTGACTGGCCCTCATCAAAATCATCTAGTCCAGAAGCCGCAAAGATGTCGGGTTTCTGATGATCCATTGCACTGGGCACTGTGGCAGTAACCAGCACATCACATCATACACTACAGTTACTATACCTCACCCTGCACAGGAGGCTGAGGGGTGGCGGTCTGGGGGTGGAAGTGCATCATGTTTGGGGGCAGAGATTGGAGGTGAGGGAAGGCCACAGCCGGGGTAGTGAGTTGTCTGTTCCACATCTGCAGCTCCTCATTTGAATGGGCAAATGTACAGAAGTCTCCATAGATACACCTGCGGTTGGCTTGGATATGCATGCACATCTTGAAGCCCATGATTTGGAATGACAGCAGAGGCCTCTTTCGAACGGTACGTAGATCATTTTGATTAAGGGACACTGGGGGGCCGGGGGTCAGGTCAGACCCACTAGGAAGGGGGCCCCCCTGCATCTGAAATATCCGTTCTCTATGTTTAATGCCTGCAAAGTGATCTTCAAGTTGTTTCCTACTGGTACAAGTCAGGCTACAAATATCACATCGGTAACTCCCGACAGGAACAAAGGCACTGGGTAGTACCGTGCCACCAATTGGCATCTGTACGACTTGCTGGCCAGGCACAGTTTGGTGTATAGTTCGAAGCCACTCATGATACTCCTCTTCACTGTGAGCAAAAGTACACCTCTGCCCATATGAACAGCTGCCTATAGTCTGCATATTCTTGCAGAGCTGGTACTGGTAAGGTCCTGTGATGGGAGGAGCTGGCCTGGGCTCTAGCTTACGTTCAGCATTCCACAGAGCAAGTTCAACTCTGTTGTGTGCATATGAGCAGTCCAACGAGCGTGGGCACTCCCCACGTATTCCCTGCATGTTCTTGCACATTTGAAATTCAGTGTTGGCTGAAATTTTTGGACGAGGGCGAATACGCACCCAACGACCGCCGGCGGGACCCAAGTCTTTGGCTACCTTAATTGGTGCCCACCCTTGCCGACACACGGAGCATTTCTTGCTGGTACCATCAAAGACAGCCTTGCTTTCTGGAGTAAGAGTAGGGTTTGGCTTGTGGCTACTTGAGCCATAACAGATCTTGCAGACTTGCTTTACGTCTATGTCGGTCATCATCTTCGATATTCGACTCGAGCTCACTTTTGCAACATTTATATCTTCACTCTTCCTGTCTCACAGCTACACTCTTCTATCTGGCACGGACTAAACACCGTTCCCAAGAATTGCTATATAGCCAACAGCACTACCACAGTACCAGCTTTAGCACTGCTCAGGCACACTACACAAACCCCATGCACGTTGATGACGTCATGCAGGTATAAATAAATTCACTGTTAACCACAACAGTTACCTCCTCACACAATTCTACTACCAAACACACACAAGTCAACTACTGAGAGCCCTCATGTTGCTTTGTCAAGCAAATTGAGATTAACTTTGAAAAAGACATATGGATGGTAGTCTTGCTGGCCTAGTCCTGCCAGACCAGGCATGTTGATTTGCTGGAGTGTGCAAAGGTCAGAGATCAATGTAATACCTGCGTCTGTAGAGCAGCCTACCTCTGCCTCACTCTCTATGAACCTGGAGTCGAGGTGGCCATAGAGTTGGTTAAGTGTCTCTGTGAGCCTCTTTTGAGCTTTCTTATTGGGCTTCATGACTACTGCCTGGAAATTGACTGGGAGGCTGTATCTACACACATACACACAGAGAGACACACAGACACAGGTGAGAGGAGCTCACACAGAAGTCGTATGAGTGTACACACCTGAGGACAGACTCTGTGAATACTCTCAGAGCCTTCAGGTGGATCCAGGCTGAGAAGGCCTGACTGAAGTTCACCTTTAGCCAGTTCATTAGTGGACCCTGTACGAAGGCCAGGGGATAAGGTGGAGAGAACACCACAATGAGATGACTCACAAACTGTTTCTTGAGCTGCATTTCCAGTTTCGACTTCTCATGCTTCTCCTGGGCTATAGCCTTGGGGTCATAGGTGAAGTCACGCACTATGAACCTGAAATATGGACAGACCATATCACTAAGGGTAGGGTTAGGCTGCCACGCTCACTTCTTCTCCCTGGATTTAGCCTTGAATTCATCCACCACTTTATGAAAGACAGTAACAGAATAAAGACCATATTCAGCATCTTCATGGACCAGTATTGAGGACCGCGGGACTATCATATCAGTTAGCTTCTCATAGCTAGCCATCCACTCCTTGTAGAGTACCCTGCAGGGGCAGTGACCATACATCACATAGCTATACCACCGGTGCGTGGGACACTGACTTGGGTACAACCACCAACAGTGTTGTGAGGTACTCAGAGTTCAGAACAAAGTGTTCCTTACGCACCACGTCCACTAGGGAGCGTGTCATCAGGTTCCCTCTGGATCACAACACACAACAATCATAGTAGGCTTGTGCTGGGAGGTTTCTTACGTCTCTTTTCTCTCAATGGCTTGAAGATTCTGTCGAAGTGTATTATAGGCTTGTGACTTCTGCTTTAAGTCTGCATCAATCTGTGAAACCAACTGTACACACAATGTAGAGTAGTGAGGCAAGAGGTACAGCAGGGAGCTACAGGTACACACCTTACTGATGCCATCTACTATATTGGGCAGTGGCTGCCTGAGAGGGAACTTGGCACTATCCCACTGGAATCTAGTGAGAAAGTTTTCCATGTGCAATTTATTAGGCCCCACCAGAAGATTCTCGGCCAGTCTTTCCTTCACCTCATCCCCCAGTAAATCTGCCATGTACTGGGCCATCTTACGAACAACACTACAGCAGCAGAGAGAGAGAGAGAGAGAGAGAGAGAGAGAGAGAGAGAGAGAGAGAGAGAGAGAGAGAGAGAGCTCTTGGAAGAAGTAGTCTCAGTACAGCTGTTTTAGGGGAGCCAGAGGCTTTTTCTTGACCCTCCTCCCAAAACACAGCTAAGTAGTATCCAAAGCATGACATTGCATATATGTGTGTGTATAGGAGTCCTTACTTTTCCACAAATGGATCTAATTTCTGAAGTTGATCTGACAGAGCTACCAGAGTGTCCAGTGTACCAACCTGAGGGGAGGGAATGTCATGTTCAAACTGACAATAGTATTGAATATAGTCATTTACAGCTACACACACACACACCTTTATCTCAGGGAGGCCAAATTTGTGGCTAGCAGAAAGCTCCTTTGTTTTCTCCTGCACATGATCCCACATTTTCTTAGGGGTAGGCTCACCAGGGGCTGAGATCAGCCAAAATTCATCCATTGTAATACCAGTCTCCCACTTACGGCCCTAGCTCAGTTATCCGTCAACTAAACTACTACTCACACGTGCATGTGTCTGAACTGCAAAGCCAGTGTCTCTAACTCTAAGACTACTACAAAGACAAGCACGTACACAATATGACCACATCACATGCTGACATGGTGAATGGGTGCTACACAAGCTGCACAGTGTGAACAATTCTATGAATGTGGAGATGAATGGTACATACAGCTTCTCAAAAACCTGCTGTAGATACCCTTAGCACGTGACTCATTACCCTACCTGGAAGCCACGCCCCTTCACACGTTTCATATAATTTGCTTGTACTTGTACTCTGGCTTGTACTCAACAAGCTCAGGTGGCATGCAAGTTACGCACTGTCCAGCAAAGGCCAGTATATTAGCAGTAAGTGTGTGCCTTATAAACAGTGCAGTGTATAGTGACCTTCAGATCAGGAATGGCAAACTTGGTAGTAGAGGAAAGGTGACTTGTTTTCTCCGATATTTCATCCCAGCTCTCTTTCGGTTCAGGGTTCCCAGGAACGCTGATCAGCCAAAAATCAGTCATGACCAGCTACATGTAGCTATAGGTGGAGTTACGTACAGTCAGGTGCGAGCCCAGCCGAGCCGAGATGAGACGCATACGTCATCACGTTTGCGGATGTGGCGGATACGGGGCGCAGATTAGCCCCTCCCCCAAATCAATTATAGTGATTCGTAGTGTCTGATAGTGTACGTGTATGTATATATACACAAGGAGAAAATGATTACAGTCAGAAATGGAAAATAATAAGTGATATAGACAAGAAGAGTCATACACTGCATGTAATCACATTTCACTAGCCTGTGAGAGTCTGATGACAGACGTACAATGAGGTGCCAGTGCATGTGTTATATAATTTACTTCTGTTCACGTGTAGAAGAAACATCATAGAGAACATCACTGTCAAGAAAATGGAACTTTTTCAAACTATCTTGAAGGGCTGGGACCTCCTCAAAGTTAAAGGGTTTGTCCTGTAGAGGGAGGGAAGGTGAAGGGGGGGGGGGGGGGGGGGGAGAGGAGGGAACATATACCTGTCTAAGAATGAGATCTCTTATTTGGTTATAGATGAGTCTGCATTTGGAGAAGTTGATCAGGCCATCGCTGTGGAAATTTGGGTTCCCATTGTCCAGG